>JARQZJ010000079.1:0-600000 GCA_030704895.1 Henosepilachna vigintioctopunctata
CATATGGAGGTTGAGGCTGTATTGTAACAAAAAAGTTTGCGATTAAAATCGTTCTGATGGCGCTTAAAAACCATTGTAAGTCCAGTCATAATTGCAATCAGCTATCAAATAATTTCAGATGCTGCCACAATAATTCAATCATGAAATATCTACCTTAAATGTTACATGCCAATTGCTAACGAATCTCAGTATTATGATGTACTTACGATTTTCTTGAAAACGGTATCCTCAGAAACGGCGATTTTATTTTGTCAATGGCGGCTATACTAACGTCCACGGTGTCAGAGCTAGAACGAAACGTTGAACGCTTGCTATTGACTTGTGGAGACATATACTGAATGACAACTTCTTGGATGAATTGTTGGAGCAATTGGACTTGCTGTAATAAAGAGAGAAAATTGCATTATAGCACAAGAATAAATATAAATATAAATATATATATATATATATATATATATATATATATATATATATATATATATATATATATATATATATATAAGTATATATATATATATTATATATATATATATATATATATATATATATATATATATATATATATATATATATATATATATATATATATATATATATATATATATATATATATATATATATATATATATATATATATATATATATATATATATATATATATATATATATAAGTATATATGCTCAGAAAGGTTTCCGCGGTCAGAAGTATGTATAAAACTTGGTTCTCGGAATGAGCCGCGATCTAGATTTATATAATCTCGACGTTTCGGCTTCCGTTGTGAAGCCATCTTCAGGAGTTGGAATAAATTAGTAAAGGAAAGGGTTATTCGGTTACGTGGCCTCAATCTGCCTACTCCACGAACTGAATGAAGGAAAATGAGGAAAAAGTTACCTGGTTACGTGGCCTCAATCTGCCTACTCCACGAGCCAAATCGTTTCTAATAGTTAACTCCGAAGTCTCAACCTGCCTACTCTTCGGAGTCAACTGTTGACTTATAGGGTTTGTAAGCCTATATAAAGTGAATTATATAGGCTTACAAACCCAAATCATTACGTAACATTTTCCATGTGGTTGAGATGCCCGATTGCTGAGAACTGCGATGAATTGTCATTTCACGATGCTCATTAACAACGCTACGGTTGCAATATTCTCTTCAGTACGCACTGTACGCATGCGAGATAATGATTTGATGTTCAACAAAGTAAACTTGATGCAAAATTTGGTGATAACATCACGAATTGTTGATTCACCAGGTCGATTATGACGACCATAATATGGTCGTTACAAACCATACGCATTTTTCACAGAACACGAATTTTGATAGTAAATTTCAACAATTCGCAATCGTTGCTCGTTTGTATGTATATCCTTTATATAGATAAAATGGCCGAGTATACTGAAAACTTTTCACTTTGACAGATGAGGTTTGGATGTCATTACCAAATATACATATATATATATATATATATATATATATATATATATATATATATATATATATATATATATATATATATTTCAATGATAGAAAGTAAGTTGTCTGTGAAAGAAGCTTAGGAATATAGGTAACGCATATTCATTAAGAATAATATCTATCCTAATTCAAACATTACATCAGGGGCGTCCAAAGCACCTCTTTCGGCTTATATCTGTCCGGCCTTTTCATTTCAAAACATTTTCTTCAAAAAAATAAAAAACTAACTTCTCTAATCAATTTCATAAACGAATGAATGTTTTTCGATAATATAATACTATAATTTATATTAACCATAACGATTAATTACTCTAATCCTCCAATATTACGTTTATATTGAAAGTTTCCGGGTGCAGACCGGAATTCAAGACGGATAACGTTACTGAATGTCCGGATCAAAGGCTTAGAGGATGTTGTGATAATTATTTGTGTTGGGCGTTTGAGCAAATCCACTATTAATTGCTAGCAAGAAATTATGTAGGTCACCAGATCAGGCGTCTCTTAAGGTGCAATTGCCATCATATGATACATTCCAGGATCCATATCACAGATCATTTTGATATATATATATATATATATATATATATATATATATATATATATATATATATAATTTATGATGTTATCTATATATCATATAATCCTTTACTATATATATATTTTTCTCACTGTAGACTAATTTCTCACGGAGCTGTCCTCACAAATTGACATTGACATTGCAGAATAGCACAGTGACAGTTGGTCACGGTGTGATAAAAACATTTGAATGGTCTAGGTTTCTTACCGTTCAACCTATAAATTGAACCACAGATTACATATTCACTAACATTGATGAGGCAGCATAGACGATTTGAGTGATGTATATTTAATGATGTGGCTACGTAGACGACTTCTATAGTTTCAATGATCTGGCTACATGGCCGATTTAACAGGTTAGGTGGATCCATATTTCTGATTGATTTATCATTATAATTGATCTATATTTCTATGGAATTCATCTTTATTAATGATCTACCCGCACTAGTCCTTTACTATATATATTTTTCTCACTGTAGACTAATCTCTCAAGGAGCTGTCCTCACAAATGTTGTGAACGAAGGCAAAACCTATTAAAAGTGGAAATCTATTTCGACAGTGAATATTTAGTGAATTTTGAAGAACATAGAACTCGTTGTAAATACCATACAGCGCTGTTTTATCCTATTTTGGGAATCACATGCTTAAACATGAATTGAAATAATCAAGTTGCGATGGTTGTTTCAAATGCACCAAGTCCGTATCTCTTTAATAGGTAGTGATATCGTCACGCGAGCACACTTTCTCAAGTTTCTTCGTACTGCACTGAATATTCACTCATGTTTATGAATATTACGTAGATTCATGGTTGGTCTATTCAGATATATTTATCCGAAATATAGAAATAATTCGTTGACAACATTTGTAGAGACAGCTCCCTGAGTGTTTTATTCGAATTAATTCGAATAAAGCTAGAATATAATTGAAGATATACTTTCAAATGATGAATACAGTGTACCATTGCTTCAGAATGTCGTCAACATGATGGATTTGAGAAAATAAACATAACAAAATGGACGTCTATACGAGTATATACGAGTCAATATTTTCACAAACTGTATTGTATATTTCAGTCAAGTGAAGTTACCTTCACATGATGGAAATTCAAATTAAAATTCGATATATTAACTGGACCTAATTACCACAACATTAACAAATGTGATGATTATTATTTCAAGACACATTGTCTTTATCAGATCGTATTACAAATTAACTGTTTATATTCTGTTTTTCGAAGTTTACATAAGCTGTTAGGCCAGCGCAACAATTATGGTCGTATTTATTATTACAGGAGGTATTTATCTGGGGATAGTAGTAAACTGAACTGTTAAATCAGTAATCAACGATAGAAATAAATGTCTAGTAGAGAATTGTAATGTACGCTGGGAGAGAGATATATAAACAACGTATAATTTGATACACATTTAATAACTGGTGAATTCGTACTAGTGCATCTGGATTACTTATACATCCCCACTTGGCCTTTGCACATGTGCCAAATTAATATTTATCAATATACATATATCACACTTCTCCCCTTAGTAAAATTTAAAAAAAAATAAATAATAATACAAATACCCTAACCATAAATTGAGAAAATTAAAAAAAAAAAAAAAAATTAAGTATATTTCAATCTATCGATAGGTTTAACTTCCTTTTGGTCTGAGACTTGAAACACAGTTTCCTCAAAAGTATTTTTACTGTCAGGCCCAGCAACTAAATCAAAACTTTCAGATTTGGAAACTTCATTTGCATCCTCGTTATTATTTTGATTTAGTAATAACTCTTTTCTCAACGCAGGCTTTATCTGATTCAAATGGCGTTTCCAAATTACATTGTTCAGTTGTGGAATTTTGACCAAGTAAGTCGTTAAACCTATTTTTTTATACACCTCGGCCGGAATCCATGTGATCTTAGAAGGTTTTCTGTAATCCTTAACTGTAATATTATCTCCAATTTCAAATTCAATATTTCTTTTGCCATTATAATACTGTTTTTGCTTATTTTGTTTATTGAGAATGATTCTTTTCAAATCACCATATTCGTTGCAACTAGGGGTGAAAGTAAATCAAATCTTGTACGTATTTTCCTACTAAACATAAGATCACTTGGACTTCGACCCGTTGTACAATGTATTGTGTTCCTGAAGTCAAATAAAAAGTTGTTTATACATTTATTGATATTAATTTCTTTATTTTTGCCTAAAGCATTTTTTAAAGCGTTTTTTATTGTTTTCACGGAATTCTCCGCCTGGCCATTAGAGGAAGGATGGTAAGGTGGAGAAGAACGGAATTCAATACCATTTAATTTTAGAAAAGTCTGAAATTCATTCGAAGTGAATGTGGCACCATTATCTGAAACAATCATACGTGGCAACCCAAATCTAGCAAAACAACTTCGCAAAATTTCAATAGTTGATGTCGCAGTAATTGTGTTCATTGGAAAAACTTCAACCCACTTCGAGTGGGAGTCTACCAGTATTAAAAAATATTTTTTTAAATAAGGACCCATGAAGTCAAGGTGGAGCCTAGACCATACTTCGACCGGAAAAGGCCATGGTACTAAAACGGCTTTATCTGGACTTTTTTTATTGATCATACAATTCTCACACGACCTACACAAATCTTCGATATCTTTACTTAGTCCACTCCACCAGAAATATGACCTCGCCAAACTTTTCATTTTAACAACACCCATGTGTGACCGATGCAAGTCCTTCAATAAACCTACTTTTAAATTATGAGGAATTACTAATCTATTATTCCAAAGTAAGCAATCTTCCTCAACGCTTAATTCTTCTCGAATTTTGTAAAAATGTTTATATTTACTGTGCATTTCCTTGGGCCACCCTGTACGCAAATATTTGATGACGTTCTTAATCGTTTCGTCCAAAGATGACTCTTTTCTAACAGACGCAAAATCGATTGGAAAATGTTTATTATTTTCGAAGTACTCAATGAAATTAACGTTATGTGGTTCCGGAGCATTTTTTATAGCTAAAATTTTTTCTTCATCTGTGTGTAAACCGTTCTTGTCAATTTTGAAACCTAAATATTTTACTTCCGATTTAAAAAATTCACATTTATTCAAAGACACTCTCAACCCTGCTTCTTCTAATAATCTGTCTTGAACAGAACCTTTATCATAACCGATAATATAAATGTCCCTTAGTACCGTGTCCAATTCTGTTAATTTGAACTGACAGTAGCTTGCCAAATCTCTCACTCGCGCTGCCCATTCCTTAGCATTCTCGTTCGGCGATTTCTTCGCTGTATAAAACTTAAATCGAGCCCCAAATACATTTCCACTTGGTTTAAAATGTTCCGTCAGCAATTTGCTCAGATCCAAGTATGATTTACTTTCCGGTTCTACCGGTAAACATAAATTCGATATTAGTTTATAAGCTTCTTCATTCAACACATTCAACAAAATGGCTGCTTTTCGTTTTTCATCATTAATTTCGTTCGCTAAGAAGTAATTATCTATACGCTTTTTGAAAATTGTCCATTCCGAATTTGCGGGATCAAACTCGCGTAAGTGTCCAACATTTTCCGTAGCCATAGCTCATCACCTTATAACACTCCGCGGTTGGGTTTAACAATCCTCGTCGCCACTGTAATGTACGCTGGGAGAGAGATATATAAACAACGTATAATTTGATACACATTTAATAACTGGTGAATTCGTACTAGTGCATCTGGATTACTTATACATCCCCACTTGGCCTTTGCACATGTGCCAAATTAATATTTATCAATATACATATATCACAAGAATAATTGTCGAGTTTCGCTCGTTCATAGAACAAAATATCTGCATTTATATATATATATATATATATATATATATATATATATATATATATATGTATATATATATATATATATATATATATATATATATATATATATATATATATATATATATATATATATATATATATATATATATATATATATATATATATATATATATATATATATATATATATATATATATATATATATATATATATATATATATATATATATATATATATATATATATATATATATATATATATATATATATATTTAACGGGTGATTTTTTAAGAGTTAAGTTTTTCAGGCACTGCTTGGTAATGGCATCCAAACGTCATCTGTCAAAGTGAAAAGTTTTCAGTATACTCTGCCATTTTATTATGGAAAGAGTTACAAACGAGCCACGATTGCAAATTGTTCAAATTTACTATCAAAATTCGTGCTCTGTGAAAAATGTGTATCGTTTGATACCACCCTATTATGGTCGTCATAATCGACCTGGTGAATCAACAATGCGAGCTGTTATCACCAAATTTAGCACCTAGTTCACTTTGTTGGACATTAAAACTTTGTCTCGCATGCGTACATTGCGTACTGAAGAGAATATTGCAACCGTAGCGTACAGTGTTAATGAGGATCGTGAAATGTCAATTCGTTGCCATTCTCAGCAATTGGGCATGTGTTACTCAACCATACGGAAAATTTTACGTGTTGCTTTGGGTTCAAAAGTCTATAAAATTCAACTTCTGCAGAAATTGAAGCCGAATGACCTACCACAACGTCTAATGTTTGGTGAATGGGCCTTAGAACAGCTTAATGAAAATCCGCTGTTGAAAAATTGTTTTCAGAGATGAGGCTCATTTATGGCTTAAAGGATCTGTGAATTAACAAAACTGTCGCATCTGGAATGATGAACAGCCCATGCCATACAAGAATTACCGATGCATCCCGAAAAAACGGCAGTTTGGTGTGGTTTATGGGCTGGTGGCATTATCGGTCCATTTTTCTTCAAAGACGACCGTGGAAGAAACTTTACCGTCAACGGCGAACGATATCGAGCCATGATACGCAACTTTTTTTTGCCCCAGTTGGCCGTGTTGAACTTGGTTGACATGTGGTTTAATCAAGACGGTGCCACATGCCTCACAGCTCGTGAAATAATGAACAGGTTGAAGGATGAATTTGGTGAGCAGCTTATCTCTCGAAACGGCCCTCTTATGTAAAGTTGTTACTTTATGTGGACAAGCTGAACACGATTGAAGCTTTACAGGATAACATAACACGCGTAATTCGTGGGATATAGGTCGAAATGCTCGAAAAAGTGACTCAAAATTGGACCTTTTGAATGGACGATTTGATACGTAGCCGCGGACAAGATTTATATGAAGTTATTTTCAAAATGTAAATGGCAAAGGCCAAGTTATCAATTTCAATAACAATTTTGAATATATATTGCACATTGAGTGTTTCATTCGATTTAAAAAAAAACTGCGCTTAAAAAATCACCCATTATATAAAGATGAAGACCTTCAAGGTCTAGGAAGATAGACTCTCAAAATCAGAAATTTCATATTTCAATTGGAAAATGATATAATTTTTATTATTCAATGTGGTTTTCATTCTTATGTGCTCTCAGTATGGACACAATAAGTACTTCCAAATTATAGGTTATGAAAAGATAGCAGGTCGTATAGTTACGGAGGCTGCTAGTTCGATAGTGTGAATAATTCGACCGCAGAACGGCAGCATTGTCTTGTCAAACTGAAGCCATTTGTAATTAGGCAAGGAGTTTGAGATGTATAACTAAACTAACTGAAGCAGGACTTTATGCTTTCTTATATCCATATCAATTCTAAAGTTTAATGAATGAATATAATTGAAAGATTGCGTCCAAAATTCCAAAAAGGACAATTGAACATATTGGAGTCGAAGACAGTGGCAATTTCCAATTACATATAGCTTCTTTGGTTAAGTGGTCCCAGAGTAATTGTTTGGAGCTAAATAACAATGAGTGTAGTGTTATTACTTTCATCGGTCTGGTTGCCCAACTCTGCATGATCATTATCTAGGGGATCAATGCATGTTGCTTCTATTTGTGAGTATTATTTTTGACGTCCGTGTTGACTGTAAGGACCATTGGAGTAGCATGCTGGGATGCTGGGATTCATTATACATAACTCCGTTGGATTTTCGGACAATACTATCAGAATCCTATATTGTTTGCTCTGTAGGTTATTACAGAATGACTTTATCATTTGATCTCTTTATTACCACTGCGACATTGATAGACTAGAGCGTGTTCAGAAAAAACTCATACGATTATTATCATTGAAATCTGATATTTCTGCTCAAAGTTATGTTGTCAAGCTTGTCCAAATTAATCTGGACTCTCAGAAGAACAGAAACCGTTTGTCTCACCTATTTTTCCTTCTCAGAAGCATTAATGGTCTTCTATACAGTGCAGAGCTTGTTCAGACGATCGATTTTAATTTGTCTGGTAAAATTACGAGACAAATTCCGCACTAAAATAGGTGTGACAAATTACATTGCTAACTATTTTATCACATCTGTTATTATTATTATTGTGTCAGAAGAACCTACTAATCAAACCATTCACCCCGAAAGATTTGGCCAATGAGATACAAAATTTCAAAAACAAGAAAGCAACACGATACGATCTCATTATGTGGGAGATCTTGAAAAAATTACAGAAGAAAGCTGTAGTGCTACTACCACCATATTCAGTAGAATGATGAGTATATCCTTTTTTCTCATCATATGGAAATATGCTGAGGATATTATGATAGCCAAACACAGTAAACCTGAACGTGAGGTAGATTCATACAGGCCCATGAGTCTGCTACCAAACATAGGTGAACTATTCGAAAAACTACTTCTGAAAAGGATGAAAGAAGACGTAGACATGCACCAAATATTACCTAACAATCAACTAGGGTTTCGAGAAAAACATTCGACAACAAATCCGAACCACTGGATAGTAAACACCCCCTCAGCAAGACTCATCTCAAGCGTTTGACAAGGTTTGGCACAATGGACTGCTATACTAACTGAAAAGACTTCTTCCACAACAATATTATATGATCGTAAAATCATATTTAGCAGAGACTGCCATTTTGCAGTGGAACACAGAGAAGCAACATCCACTCCTTCTGAAAAAAAATCTGGAGTCCTACAAGGAAGTATACTGGGACTACTTCTATATATTAACTATACTTCACACATACTGGAAAATAGGAACACCACAATAGCGTATTTTGCAGACGAATCAGTCCTACTTGCTTCGCACGAAAATGTTGAAACAACTTCGGAAAATATGCAACAACATTTGAATGATCTTGCAAAGTGGCATCGAAAATGAAGACTGAACATCAATGAAAACAAATCAGTACAAGTAACTCTCACAACTTAGAAAGTTGAGAAAAAGTTTAAACTGAAGAAGAACTAATTCTCTACTCAAAATATTTGAAAAGAAAATTCCACTTGGTAGTTAGTAAGTAACTTGGCATGCGTTTAGATCAATGCCTCACCTGGAGACAACATATTAATGCTATTAAAACCAAATAACTTTAAAGATCCTTCGAAAGTATTGGCTTAAAGGCAAGAGATCCAAACCGGGGTTGCGCTCAGGAGTCAAACATTGAAATCATCCAAAGATTACAATCGAAAATATTACGCTCAATAGTTAGCGTACCATGCTACGTATTCAACCTCACCATCTATGATGATTTAAAGGTTCCCCATGTCACCACTGAGATACAAAACACCTCAAGAATATACCACCAGAAACTAGAAGGACTCACAAACCAACCAATGAATCAACTCATTGAAAATCTATTCAACCTACGGAGACTAAAACGGTTCTGTCCAAACGACTTAATTTGAAGTTTTAATAACGATGTATTACATTTCAATACTTTTTCAAAGACACAGCATATATCACATTCACTCAATACTTTTATGAAGTGAATTTATGAAGTAAATTGTGAATCCCAATAAATGGTAAAAAATAAAAAAAAAACTATTTTGTCCATAGCTTGCTCAACTTGTGTAACAGTTAAAGCATGGAGTTTTTTTGGTTCACTAAAGTTATTTAAAATGAAGGTGCGTGAACTGATTAACATGCCCTCGAACCTGGTAAAGGTTTTTTATTGATGTTTTTTGTACTTTATTATTTTTACACATTGTATTTCTCCATCTTCTGTTATAAACGTAAAACGGTAGTTTCCAGTTATTTACGTTCAATTGCAGTGTAACGAACGATTTCAATATATGAAAATAAACAAAATTTAATTTGATTTAAATATAACGTGAATGCTAGCGCCATCGGTAACAGCTAGAACTCTTCCTAACAGAAGTAATTCGTTTTTTCGCCTATCTTATACGATTCGATTCCGGCAGACGGTTGGTAATAGGTTTTCGTCGGGAGAATTCCCGAGCACAATGGTCAATAAAGTCCGTTTCGCAGCTCCAGTCGCAATCAGGTTCACGCTGGAAGCTACGATTTGCACGCCGCGCCGGTCTGACTGTCAATCATTTTGCAGCCGGTATAACTCATGCTCCTTATCGAACCAATTCCGGTACAAACTATTTGTCAATCGTGAAGTGTGATTTGCAGGGGTGCACGAAGTTTGTTGGGGATTAGATTGAGGTCGCAAAGCATTGACCCGTATGTGCACAGAAGGTACTAGGTTAACATCGTAGCTGTTCCACTAAATTGGGTATGACAAACGCTATTGATCAACTATGGGTTTGTTGACACTTGTAGCGAATGGAACAATTACTGAAACTCATTACTGAAACATAGCTTTTGCTACCAAATTTCGTTTTTTGAAGCATTTCAAAATTGTATAATGGATATATTTCAAAGGTAAAACTGAAACACTGAAAAACTCTCGACGAAGTTTTATGTAGGTATATCAGGTAGATACAAGTCATCTGACAGTGGTTTGTAGAGTGCTGGTAGAGACACACTTGAGATACGGAGACATTGTATGGAGAGACTCTTACAATAATGTTATGAGGAAGTTGGAATAACAACAGAAGTGGCTACTGAAGATTATACATAGCAAAGATATAAGATTCCAACGGAGCTGCTGTTTCAACTCTCTGATGTATGGGATGTGCTTTTTTGTGCTTCAGTGTTTAATTTTACTAAGGAAAATATAAAAAAAAACGTTTTCATAGAACATGAAGTAGGTACTCGGTTTAGTGAAAGTTCACTGTATGTACGTAGATTTAGTAAAACGGTTTGTCAACGCAGTCACTTGTATATTGATCCAAGAACGTATAAGGAAATACCTTTGAACTTAAGAAATACTTCTAATTTGAAAAAGTTCAAAATTGAAACAAAAAATCGGATTAAAACATGAAGTAGATATATCCATAAACTGATGGAAATAGCAATTGGTTAACGGGATGAGTGCAACAATATTTTGAAATTTCTTTCCTGAATTGAATTGTATGTATTGAGTTGTATTTAGATCTAAATGCAATATTTTTTGGAGTAAGTTCACCACAGGCCCTGGTCTTTGTGAGCTAACCATTTATGGTATATTTTCGTTTTTGTTCGTCAAATGTTATTAGCTAATACCCATTATATTGAAATCATTTCTAAATATTATTGTATCCATCATCCATGCTTGTGATGCTGAAAACTTATTGTAACAAACATTGAAAATATAGAGAAAAGTTCATCATAGAGATAGATTTTTGAATGAATAACTCGTTCAATGAAAATTTAAATACCCCATAAACATGAAGTATTATGAGGCCAGTAACATTTTTAGAATATATCCTTCAGGACCTTACCTCTTCGCTAATTAATGCGTCATTTTGCTGCATAATCTTATCTATTATGTCTAGAAATGTCTTGCCAGCTTCCGGCGCTGAATAGTGAGTGATGTTCGCCTTCGCCGCAAATTCCCGGAGCAGTTCCAGCACCCTCGACCCCTCTCCGGGCAGAAGGTGGCGACTGTCGAGATGGCCCAATACAGCGGACAACGTTTCCTCAGGTCCTAGCGACGTCTCATATCCAATGCAATACAAGCGTAGCTGAAACGAAAAAGTTCATTCACTTATAGATAAAGGTCAGTTCTCAGCATTTAAGGGCTATTTTAAACGTTTTAAGGGCTATGATCTGGCAAAGATATTTCTGACATATATGCGCTATGTGCTTGATCATGACATTGACATCAGAAATTTCAAATTGAAATATATAAAACGGGTGTTTTTTTTAGAGATATAGAACTTTGAGTTGGCATTACTGTTGAAGATGGCGACCAATTCAACAGCTGAGAAGTGATTTATTCTCAGTTTGGTTTGGCAATTCATCATGACTAGACTCACGCCTGAACAACGCTTGCAAATAGTGCAATTTCATTTCGAAAATGATGGTTTTGTGCGAAATACGTATCGCGAAAATTTTGTTTAGTGATGAAACACACTTCTGGTTGTATGGCTACGTCAACAAACAAAACTGCCGCTTTTGGAGTGAAGATAATCCTCAAGTGTATGTCAAAACACCGTTACATTCAGAAAAACTGACTCTCTGGTGCGCTTTATGGGCTGGTGGAATCATTGGTCCGTACTTCTTCAAAAACGATGACGGCCAGAACGTTACCGTCAATGGTGATCGGTATAGAGCCATGATTACTAACTTTTTCATTCCTGAATTGAACAACCATGATGTCCAGGAGCTGTGGTTTCAACAAGAGGGTGCAACATGTCTCTCAGCTCGTGCCACAATAGATTTAATGAAAGACACGTTTGGTGACCGCCTAATTTCACGTTTTGGACCTGTGAATTGGCCTCCAAGATCTTGTGATTTAACACCGCTAGACTACTTTCTGTGGAGCTATTTAAAGTCATTGGTCTATGCGGATAAGCCACAAACGCTTGACCATTCGAAAGACAATATTCGCCGTGTTAATGCCGATATACGGCCACAAATGTTGGAAAAAGTCATCGAAAATTGGACGTCTAGATTGGACTACATTAGAGCCAGCCGTGGCGATCCGTTGTTGTTTTATTGCAATTCAAAGTTCTATACCTATATATATATATATATATATATATATATATATATATATATATATATATATATATATATATATATATATATATATATATATATATATATATATATATATATATATATATATATATATATAGAGAGAGAGAGAGAGAGAGAGGGAAATTTTTTTGTTTCGAAGACATACGAAGAAGTCCAAAATTAGCGAACTAACTATATATTTTATGTTCGTTAGAATTGTTAGATATGTCGGTAAATGAAACACTTACAGGTGAAGATTATTTCTAACGTCAATTCTTGTTGGTTGTGTTGCGTTAGTAGTTGTCAATCTACCCAAATTTCTACCACAAGAACTTACGGGAGAGGAAGTATTGTAAACTCTTCGACGCTGCTATCAATTCTGAACGGCGGGACTGTTGCATACCCGACAAAATTGGTTCATGCAAGATAATTCACATTTCAAGTTGCTTGTAATTCTTCAATACCAACATGAACTAGTAATCCTAGTGATGTTTGAGTACGATCACATGCATGGTTTGCTGGAATCTCCAGATTAAAACTCCGTGGGAATTTTTTTTGGGGATTTCTATAGTGTTTAGATTACGCTACTTCGATGGAGAGTTTGGGTGTTTTTCAAAATTGGGAAACTGAGTTTTCAGTGGCTTTTCTTTTTTATGTAGCGATAAAACGTGCTAACTAGAATGAATATTTTTGTGAAATATTCAATTTTGAAGAAGAGACATGTTAATTTACAGATGAAACGTTCAATCGTTCGTGCTGAGCATGCGAAATCGACAACGTTATCGTTTAGAAACGGGTTTAAACATGCTAAGGAAATTTCCTATGTTGCTCGAAATGAAATGTTCTTGATACAGTTTTTCCATGCTTAAATAGAATCACGTCTGCTCCATATATTGAGATAAAGAAAACTCATTCTAAAGCACTCTATAGTATTGAATATACGTCGTTAATTAAACGACCGGCCTACGACGTTGCCATTTTTCCATTTATTCCGGAGTTCGTATAGTTTTGGTTGACAAAAAATGCTAATTGTAACAATCTTACATTTAATACATTTTAAACCAAAAAACGAGATATTGTGAAGAAGTTACGCGTGGACATACCGAATTGTTTTCAGTAAAAAAACTTAATAGTTCATTGAAGCTGAAATCTTCAAAATCAGTTTGAGAGTTGACAGGAATGAAAGATCTCACAGAATTGAAGATATATATATATATATATATATATATATATATATATATATATATATATATATATATATATATATAATTATAATTCAACCACCTCATTACTGAGGATAGGAATACCATCTTGTTATAACGAGCTAATGCAGAATATATACGAACATGCCACAGCAACCATAAAAATAGACGAATACTCGGAAAAATTGTCAATAATGAGAGGCGTCAGACAATGAGACCCGTTTTCCCTAAAACTGTTCTCAGATGCTTTGGAGTGTATGTTTCAGAAATTGGACTGGAGGTAGAAAGGAGTTAAGATAAATGGCCGCTACCTTAGCCACTTGAGGTTCGCTAACGATATAGTCCTGTTCTCCCACGAAGCTACCGATCTTCAATAGCGCATCAATGAACTGAACAGCGCGAGCAAGGAAATAGGTCTGGAAATAAACACTGCAAAAATTAAGATGATGCAGAACACTTTCTGCACCAGAGAGCAAATGGAGGTGGGGATCCCCATTCGAGAAAGCAGCGTCTTACACATATCTCGGACAGATTGTCACGGTAGACGAGAATATTACACCGGAGATCATGTAAAGAACCAGAACATCTTGGGGTACAGTTGGTCGACTGAAACACATCTTCAAATCAGATATGCCACTATCCTTGAAAAGCAAAGTGTTTGACCAATGCGTTGTACTAGCGATGACCTACGCCAGTGAAAGTTGGACCGTGAAATCTGCTCACAACCAGAAGCTTTGAACAACCCAGCGGAGTATAGAAAGATACATGATGGACCTAACCATACGAGATAGAATATGCTGCAGCTGGATAAGAGGTGAAGGATGCCGTGGGGTGTGTAAAAAAATCGAATTGGAAATGGGCAGGCCATTCAGCCCGAACAGGAGATGAAGGTTGGTCAGTGGTTGTTGACTAGAAGCCCAGAGACAGGGTAAGACCAAGAAATCTCCGTCACCATCGATGGGATAAGGAGCTTGTGGATTGGCTGGGCGTTGTCTGGAAGACTGCCGATAAGGAATCTTGGCAAAGACAAGGGGAGGACTTCGTTCTGCAGTGGATATATATATATATATATATATATATATATATATATATATATATATATATATATATATATATATATATATAACACATTTCATATTATGTTTCGATTCACGAAATGATATCATCCAAGAATGATCCCCTACTTTCGAAGTAAAAGAAAGAAATTTGCAACACAGTTATGGAGTCCAGCGGATAATTTTTGAAATAATGTACCTTCAATTCTCGTCGCCGTTTGTGATCAAATTTCAAGACGAAATATTGTTGAATTTCATTCATATAGTTGAATAAATGGCCCACTCAAATTTCGTGTCATAATGTGTCCGAAGCCATTAAAACATGATATAAAGTGGCTATTTGGAAAATTTGAAATCTGTCTTAAGTTATACGAAGAGCCTCGTTCCCCATTTAAATTGCGAGTGTTCATCTATCAAGACAATCTATCAAGATCCACTCTACTTTATTAGACCCTCGCCGACGACGTCGAAGTAAATGAAGCGCGCGCGACATTGCCAGACGCGCATTTATTCCCTCGTCCAAGGAAAGTCACGGCCCAGCCGATCCATTCAGGACAAACATCAATCGGGCGCGAAATGGACCGAAGTCGGCCAACTATTAGACCGAAGTTTGCGATACACAAAAACGCGCTCCGATTGACGAATGTGCGACCGGCCATCCGAACTATATTTCTCAGACCGGACGAATTTCCATTCCAGAAGAAGTTTCGATTAATGGGACGATCGTTAGAGCCGGTATAACTTCACATTAATCCGTAATGAACGAGCTGATTTCTTCATCGCTGTTCCTGAACAGAAAATTTATCGACTGGCTGGAAATTAGGGCCGATATATATATATAATATATATATATATATATATATATATATATATATATATATATATATATATATATATATATATATATATATATTTACTTCGTATATTTACTTGTATCCACTCTTCTTATACATTTGGATATTTTCTTTCCTAGGTTAGGGTCAATTTATAACAATTATTACATTAATATTTAACTTTATTTACGCGTTTCGACTACTGTCATTTTCAAAATAATACATATCAACATTACATTCACAATTAATCTCAGTATATCGTCTCACTCCCTCTTAAGTCACGTGGTCTCTGTCATTTCGATGAATGATGTTGTGGTAAATTCGTCCGAAGTTTTCTATGTCTGCTCTTGAATTAACTGTTCTTTTTTCTTCTTTTTGGATAGCTATCATTTCAAATACATTTCTTTTAAGTTGGTTTCTCTCTTTTTTTATAATTTCTGTGTTTTCAAAATCAATTGAGTGTAGTTGTTCGATTGCATGCTTTGCAAGTGCTGTGGATTTTTTATTTGTTTGTATTGAATATTTATGTTCATATATTCTTTTATGTAAATATTGTTTAGTGTTACCAATGTAACAGGCATTACACTCACTACAATTCATTTTGTATACCGTATGTGTTTCATTTCGTTGTTCAATTCTTGGTTTGACTTGAGTGAATATTGATGCCGTTACATTATTTGGCTTGTGACTTATTTTTATATCATATTTTTTCATGACGTTACTTATTTTGTAAGAAAGTTCAGGTATAAATTCCAATCCCAAATATTTTATTTCATGTTTATTGTTTTGTGTTTCATGCGAGCCTCGATTATATATTTGGTGAATTCTTTTCTTGATTAATGGTTCGTAAAATTTTTTGAATATGCATTTTTTTCAAGCGTTTCTTTGATTTTTTTAATATTTTTTGGTCTAATTTCGGGATCTGAAAATATAACTGCCCTATCTGTGAGTGAATTCACCACACTTTTTTTATATTTTGTTGGAACAAGAGATTCATAATTTAGGTATCTTTCAGACCATGTTCCTTTATTATACCAATCTGTAATAAGTGATCCGTCATTTTTTCTAATTATTGTCATATCTAAAAAATTTATTTTGCCATCTTCTTCTTCTTCTTTTGTAAATTGTAATCTTTCATGATATGCATTGAAAGCGTTTAATAATTCATTAATATGTTCTGGGTTTATTGCCGTTATGCAATCATCTACAAACCTTTTGAAAAAATGTGGTTTGTTTTTTATATTTTTTATTACTGTGGTTTCTAATTCTTCCAACACTAAATTAGCTATTGTAGAAGAAATCGGTGAACCCATTGCTGTTCCATAGATTTGTGTATAAAATGAATTTTCGAATCTGAAATAAGTCGATCTCAAACAAAATTCAACTCCTTGTTTGAATTCTTGTTTTGGCAATTCAGTGTGTATTTTTATATCACAGTAATAAAAAATATAAAAAACAAACCACATTTTTTCAAAAGGTTTGTAGATGATTGCATAACGGCAATAAACCCAGAACATATTAATGAATTATTAAACGCTTTCAATGCATATCATGAAAGATTACAATTTACAAAAGAAGAAGAAGAAGATGGCAAAATAAATTTTTTAGATATGACAATAATTAGAAAAAATGACGGATCACTTATTACAGATTGGTATAATAAAGGAACATGGTCTGAAAGATACCTAAATTATGAATCTCTTGTTCCAACAAAATATAAAAAAAGTGTGGTGAATTCACTCACAGATAGGGCAGTTATATTTTCAGATCCCGAAATTAGACCAAAAAATATTAAAAAAATCAAAGAAACGCTTGAAAAAAATGCATATCCAAAAAATTTTACGAACCATTAATCAAGAAAAGAATTCACCAAATATATAATCGAGGCTCGCATGAAACACAAAACAATAAACATGAAATAAAATATTTGGGATTGGAATTTATACCTGAACTTTCTTACAAAATAAGTAACGTCATGAAAAAATATGATATAAAAATAAGTCACAAGCCAAATAATGTAACGGCATCAATATTCACTCAAGTCAAACCAAGAATTGAACAACGAAATGAAACACATACGGTATACAAAATGAATTGTAGTGAGTGTGATGCCTGTTACATTGGTAACACTAAACAATATTTACATAAAAGAATATATGAACATAAATATTCAATACAAACAAATAAAAAATCCACAGCACTTGCAAAGCATGCAATCGAACAACTACACTCAATTGATTTTGAAAACACAGAAATTATAAAAAAAGAGAGAAACCAACTTAAAAGAAATGTATTTGAAATGATAGCTATCCAAAAAGAAGAAAAAAGAACAGTTAATTCAAGAGCAGACATAGAAAACTTCGGACGAATTTACCACAACATCATTCATCGAAATGACAGAGACCACGTGACTTAAGAGGGAGTGAGACGATATACTGAGATTAATTGTGAATGTAATGTTGATATGTATTATTTTGAAAATGACAGTAGTCGAAACGCGTAAATAAAGTTAAATATTAATGTAATAATTGTTATAAATTGACCCTAACCTAGGAAAAAAATATCCAAATATATATATATATATATATATATATATATATATATATATATATATATATATATATATATATATATATATATATATATATATATATATATATATATATATATATATATATATATATATATATATATATATATATATATATATATATATATATATATATATATTTATTATTGTCATCTATTATCGGCAAAAGTTTTGACAAAATTGTGGTATACAACGAAAATAAAGTTTTTAACATTAAAATAAGCCTGTTATTGCTGAAAACATTGAAAATAAACTTGAACAGGCAATAATTCAATTTCAATAGATATATATATATATATATATATATATATATATATATATATATATATATATATATATATATATATATATATATATATATATATATATATATATATATATATATATATATAAATATATATCGCACGTCCAGAATGAAAAAGGCACAACTCAAAAAGTGCCATTTTTGAGATAGTATCATTGTATGATAAAATAAATTATAGAAGGTCAGATAATATTAAACTAGAGTTATTAAGAAACAGAATAAAAAACAACAAATTCGTACAAAAACGTTCAAAGCATGCTAGATAATGAGTTCAATAAAGTATGGAACATTAAACAGGATTTCCTGAAAACATCACTTTTTGAGTTGTGCCTTTTCCATTCTGGACGTGCGATATATATATATATATATATATATATATATATATATATATATATATATATATATATATATATATATATATATATATATATATATATATATATATATATATATATATATATATATATATATATATATATATATATATATATATATATATATATATGTATGTATATAATGATCCTCTGAATACCAAAGAAGCTGAAGATCATTCAGTAAGATTAGAATCTACCTAATGAAACTATTATTTTTATGTGTGTCTGATTCAAAAAATATTCTCTTTCAGAGATATTCTGTATATTTCTGTTTTTTCGTGAATATTCAACAAAATCCCGGATTCAGTTTCACGAAGATTTTCGTATTGTAGAATTCAGTGTCATATTCTAGAATTTGTTCCGTCATCTTCACAAAATCTCTAGAATAAGTATATATGAAAAGACTGACGATTCGGTTTCACGAAAAAAACCATGAAGATGACTATGAAAATATCGAAGTTCACATTACAATCTTCGCTTTGCGTCTACAGTATTTCTGCTGTATATCGAATTTGGCTCCGTTTTTTTTCACGACGAAGCAATCAGAACGCGATTTGCAATACGGGGTTTGTTTTCTTGACGTACGGGGCTTCAGTAAATGGAAATCGATCTCGAATGTCTTTGCTCTTTATTATTTTCGTACTCTTACATCCGAAATTCAATTCATTTTTTTCCGCAAATGATTCTTTTAATGGAGGTCGTATCGATTCTAGTCTTTTCAATTTGTGTGGTCGCGGTCTGTTCCAAACATCAATTTGGGAGCTAAGAGGGGTAGAGGGATATACCGCGAGACTGCGGCATTGAATTTCGTCTATATTCTTTCAATTCTGCCATAAATACTTTGTTACAATTGATCACAATGTAGCGAATGATTAGGTTCAACAAAAGAAAATTGGTTGATGAATTCCTGGAAAAAATCCACCCTTTATACACCATGAGAAATGGAAGCGCCACTATGGAAACTGAAACTGGATGAAATGTCCAATGAATGCAACATCATCTTCAAAGGTTGATATTATATATGTTTCATTTTGAAGACATTTCTAATATTGCTGTGCGACAATTGAAAGATTATCCATAATTAAACAAAAATTGGATGTATTCGTCTCTTACTTTGTGATATAGCATATTATTATTGAGAGAAATACACTATGTTTTTCCTCATTATATTCATTATTTTGCCACTGCAGTTTAGTAGGAGAACTACATTTTCAAGCACTCTGCTCGAAAATGTAGTAATACTACGAAAATGAAGTTCGAGAATAATAAATAAGGTGATGAAGAATAAAGTGTATGTTTATCTATAATACCATAATTTTGTTTCCACAATATTTAAAAAAAAATTTTGTTATGTTTGAATTCATATTCATCTTCAATATTTTATGTCTAAAATGAATGTACACCATTTTATTTTTAAATATTTTTCGAAACTCTTTTAATGTTAATTGTTTCGTAGAATAATTCATTGTTGTATGAA
Source organism: Henosepilachna vigintioctopunctata (assembly GCA_030704895.1). Taxonomy (NCBI): domain Eukaryota; kingdom Metazoa; phylum Arthropoda; class Insecta; order Coleoptera; family Coccinellidae; genus Henosepilachna; species Henosepilachna vigintioctopunctata. The sequence continues at coordinate 20,760 of JARQZJ010000079.1, forward strand.
AGGACAACTAAACACAGAGGAACTGAACAAATTCGAATGAATAACGTTCTTGTCGAGTGTAATCCTGAAAACGCTTCAGTAATGAAAATTCCCATTACCGAAGCTTTTTCATTTCTGAAGAAAATTCTTTTTTATGTAATGAGAAATGAGAGCTTCGGATCCTTTCTCGACAATTCTGCTCAATCTATTTTTCTACCTAATCTTTTTATATCCATTTAGGTCCTTGAATGCTGAGAGTTCAATCACATAATTAGGAATTCATTATTTTCATTTAGTTCCATCTATTTATTCACAATATATACCTTACAAGTTATATAAACTTGTAAGGTATTGTATTGTTAAGTAAGCTTGTATTTCATAATAAACTTTTTATGTTTGTTATGCTTACAAGTTATATAAACTTGTAAGGTATACAATATAAGATACAATTCACAATATAAGATATAATCGAATGAAATTGATATATGTGAATGTGAAGCGAAAGGAAAGTGTTTATCTTAGCGATTAAAATGATTGAAAGGAAGGAATACTTGAATATTCGAATATATTAGCCGTCAAATTATACATACATATAAAGAAAGGAAGCACGAAGATAAAAATAAAAGGAGCATAACGAACATAAAAAGTTTATTATGAAATACTTGAATTGTAAAAATATTCAGCTGACAAATACAATATATACATACATACTAACGAAGGAGAATGCAAAAAAAAATTAAAAGAAAGAATGAAAAGAAACAAGGCAACCGTCTGTACGGAGGGTCTTTAGGCAGCAACATGTGTCGGAAATAAAAAATCGAAGTACAGAACAGATCGATATCTACTTTTCCGTTACACATTTCATACTTGTTATTGTATCGGAGAGAATAAGAAAATATTATTGCGTAGTGTCAAAAGATACAAAATAACTAGTGCTTTCCTATTGTTTACAATAGGTATATGAAAGTTCATTCTGCTTTGGGTATTCGGACAATCAATCAGAAACTTCACAAGTTTGAAAAGTAGGATGAATTAAATGTGATAAGCCGCTGCTATAATGAAAGAAAGTGAAACTACTTAAGTGAAAAGGTGATCTATCTTCTTTTCCATACTGTCTTCAATAAACAATTTACAATATTTCACAATTACAATACAATAAGTAAGTAACAATACTTCGATTGAAACTTACAGTTATCAATCGAAGTACTGTAACCTAATTTCTGTCGAAGATCACTTAGTTAGAATTTGACCAAGACTTGTAAGTATAGACAATTAGTATGTAACAAGTACCGAATATTGGTTGATATTTGATGATATTATAAGAAGGTAGGTCTACTAAATTGAATAGTTATCATGAGTATTCAACAAGGAACAGTGATATGCTACTTATTCCTATGCCTTAAACAGCTAAATATGAGCACTCTCTCTATTATCAGAGTATTAAAATCTTCAACCATTTACCATCAAATTTTGAAGTACTGAAAGTTCATTTGTTTAAGAGGAGAGTTAAATATCTGCCCTTAACAGAGACAAACTATAGTGTGGCAGAGTATTTCGATGATTCGAATGTAGGCAATAATGTATGAATCAATTTTTTGTATCATATGTTTGTATATTTTTTTACTACGAATTTCCTTTACCATGTGAAATTGTCTCAAATGTTTAATATTTCTGAGTTAATAGTAATGAAGTTGTATATTATTGTGAATATAAATTTGACCAATATTTTTGTTTGAACTAATATTTTTGTTCAAGGGCTGAATGGAAGATCAGAGCTGAAACTAAATTCAGTCCTTTTGAGAGTAATCCTCTTAGTTGTAATTATTGTATCAATTGAATGAATGTAATTTTACAATGTAAGGAATGTTTTTCAAAACATTTTATTTTATTATCATTAACATTATATTGTTCTTTAGTTACAGGTATTTTTACACTTCTATTGTTCAATATCTTGTAGCACATTGTGATGTTCTTTGTGTCGGTACTTTATTGCTTCTTTGTCAGGTTTGAAATTCTTCCATTTGTTGAATGAAACAGAGGCATTTTCAGGATTTTTATACGGTTATCCGATTTCATTTATCAATTGCCTTGATATTTTCAAATCTATCCTAAAATAAATGGCTTCGACACATTTTGAGTTAACATAAACTGTTAAATCCACAGTAGAAAAACAGTACGCGTTTTACATCGTGGTGTCCTCAACGTTTGAAAAACTTTTTCGATCTCTCGTTAGACTATTTTGTTTAGATGACAGACCACAAACGTTTTTTGTATTCCGTGAGAACGTGTGTGAAGTTTGATGATAATTTGATGATAACTAGTTGACTGGTTGGGTGTTAAAACGACCTTTGAGAATCAAAATGAATATTCAATTATTATTCAGAGATAAATCCAATACCTTTATTCAGACCTAATTTTTGGATGAAATTGATGAAAGAGCTCTTTCCCGAAATAACCCATAAAGATGTTACAACATGAAAAGACGCTATACGTTTTTGACGTCAGTCTGGCTATTTTATTAGTCTCGGCGTTCCATTTTAGGGGTTCCGACGTTTGGACGACAAATCTGCTCACTTCATTTTACGGCCCTCTATCAATTTTTCCGATTGTTCGAACAGGGGTGACTTTGAACACGACGTTTTCGTTTCCTATATGAACTCACAGGCGGAATTCATGATGAGATAGGTCAGGATAATTTTCTGTCGGATAGAATATCTCAAGAAAATCGGAAACTTTTCAGTGAAACAGATTGTGATATGTCTTCATGAATACATGTTTTGAAGATCATATGATTTGTAAAGTGTGGAAAAGTGGAATGGATTCAATTTCATGAAGATCGTAGAAAGATATCTGATATGCAGTTCAGAAAAGCAAACCGAAAACAACTTCGTTACTTCAGGTTCCTCAAATATTTACAGAACCAATCATTCCATTTGAGTAACACGTACATCTTCGAAATTTTCAAATTGGGAGTATTGGTTTGTGATATGAGATTCATTAATTTTTCATTAAAAAGATTATTGTTTTCAAGTTTACCAAAATTTATGTTTTACTTTATGTTTATGAAGATATGTTTTCAGAATTATAATTAAATACTTCAGAATATTAAGTATGAATTAAGATATTCAAAATTTTCAAGATAAAAATAAATAGTGAAATGTAATACAGAATATATTGAAGAAGAGAAAACAAATCATAGTGGCCTATTGTCGCCCCCATATTCTAGATACATTGTCGATGTACTGCCAAATATTGCAGTATATACAATATGATAAAACAACAAACTAAAATTAGGAGGTACAATGATTAAATTTTTTGATATATGTCTAATGAAACTCAAGAAAAGAATACATTTTCGTGATATACTCGAAATTATGTCATGCAAAATGGTGAATGCGCGAGGATTTTCACTGGCCAATCGGAAAATGCAAAATCAACTGTTATTATCAACTACGTGATGGAATGTTGAAATTGAATATCAATTTTCAAATGAATTATGAGTGCATCAATTCAAAGTTCATAATTTCTCTGATTAATCTGAAAACGACAATTTGATTCACTTCTGAATAGAGAATGGAAAGACTTTTTTAACAATATTCAGAGGATTAGGTCTTCTAGTTAAAAAATTGGGAGTTTCACCTGTCAGTCGATTTGATTGAAGAACAGTTTTCATTTTCGCAATGAAGAATGAAAATTTATACTTTGAATTTATCGTGTTCTATGATTTATTCCGAGTATTTAATATAATGAATTTATTCCATTTGGTTTTTACGACTGTATAATGATGAAATTATGAAGGACGTAATGGAAATAGGATATACATTTTTTCACTATTTCAGTTGAGAATATTTGTCTACATTCATCCTGATTTCAAACTACTCTGATAAATTCGAAACTTCAGAAATAGATACCTTTTCGTATGTTTTTGATGGTTTATAGTCATGTCAAGGCAACTCATCTCGAATTGAAATTACAGAAGAAACTCAGTAAACAAGTGAAGAAATCTTTCACAAAAATTGTTTTTGTGATTTACTGATTTTTCCGGACGTGTTGCCCAATGAAATTGAAATTTGTTTCATTATGTTGTTGAATGGTATTGACGTTTAGTTGATGTAAATCCATTATAATAAATGAGAGATGAAATTCAAGCACTTGAACCTCTGATTTACACTTTTATTGACAATATAGCATGACTTTCAACAAATGCACTGCATTCGGAAAAATATTGTTGATTCTTGATACCTGTTGATTCGAAACATAATACACAAAATATATTGAAATCTCAATTTACTATTACTGTCTTTTTCAACTGAAAATCTGATTGGAAAATTGAATGGAACGGTTTGCAACTTACACTCATTTACAAAAAAACTGACACATTTCTGGGGTATGTACCTAATAGAATACCGACACTTTTACAAACTACTAAGAAAGACGATGATGATATCCAAAATGTATTTTGAATGGAAAAGTGATGAATTAGATTATATTGAAATGGCGCTCAGAATATCAATTGTAACTGAGAAATTGAATGAAATATTTTCGGTCTTTCGTCCATTATCAGCAAAAGTAACATTTATAATGAAATATGTGTTTTCTTGATAGAAACGGAATACACTTGAAGTAAAAACAGATCACATAGTGAATGAATGGTTTCATGATATTCGTTATAGCGTTCCAAATTCTGTAAATAAGGTTGATTGAATAGAAAATATTTGTTGAGTGAAAAAGAGATGAAAGAATATAGAAAAGATGTTTTGCTCTCATTATGTAAAGCATCACCAGGGTACCTGTCTCTGATTTTTATTTATCGTCACTAAATGATCCAAATAGCTATAGAAATAGAGAAAGGCTTACATTCTCGAAAGTTTTGTGGAGTTCCAACGATGTACACCTGGAAAAATCGGGAGTACGCCAGGCCGGCCCTCGTGCTACAAGACTGCATTGTCGGTGAGCTCTTCCTATGTATCCTCTAGGGCAATTTTGAATGCTTTCAGAATCTGGAGCAGTTACTGGCCACTGAACGTCGAATGATTCTTCAGCTTGGCATGTTTCAACACCATCGGTTCCCACCACCAGGACTTCTATGGATGCCTCCGACGAAATAGCGCCATCTTGGACTAGGCAGGAAAATTTAGCCGATTTCTGCACAGAATAAATGATATGATTGTGAGATTACGCATGAGTCAGAAGCGTTATAAAGCTGGAACTTTCATATCTGACAGATATAGAAATTTGAGTATTGATGTCATTGAATAAAACACTGGTATTTCGAGTTTTTTTTTCTGGAAAACAATAAAACTACGATTCATTATTTCACTTCGATAGTATTATTCATTTTGAAGTGGAGTATGATGGATTTATCGTTTATAGTCGAATTTCTCCTAAAAATTTCGAAAATAAAACCACAATTTTGAACCTCTATTATATATACCTATATGTATGTATATATTATTATTATAACGATAATTCTTCATTTGGTGAGAGATTGAACTTAAATTCACAATTTTAGGGCTTTGCTTCAGCTTCTTTGCTTCCCAAAAGCGCTTCATCCTCTCAGAATGCCCTTTCTTTGGTTCATGTGTCCATTTCATTCCAGGTTTCCAATTACGGTGCAGCCTTCTTCACATATTGGATTTTCGTCTTTCTCTGGCCAAGCATTTAGGTTTTGTGCTAGTTGGTAACAATTTGTTTGTGCCTGTCTTATATCGTGGTCCCATCTCTTGTTGTTCTTTTAACGCCTCTTGGATAGCACTGTGTGATTGGTCCATCTATTGTCAGTTCTTCTCGCAAAGTCTCTCATCCATTGCCATTTCAGGAATTACGTTCTGTGAATCACGACCCTAACCTGGGTCTTTAGTTTATTCCACTGTAGTCGTTAGCGGTCTCTCTTCGTTATGCCAAGCATACATCGTTCCATAAACCTTTGAGGAACTTGGAGTTTCGTAACGAATTCTAGTTTGGATGTCCAATATTCACACCCGTAAGTCAGAACTGGTAGTATGCGCCAGAATACCTAGAACTGGTAATATAGAATATTTACCAAGGCAGAATTTTTCTTCTGTTAATTTATGGAAGTAGTGAACTAGATTTGTGTATTATTTAGCCGAGGTATACGAATTCATCTACTACTCCTAGGGTGACATCGTTAATTTTCATGGTTTGATTTTGTACCAGATCATTGAACTCGACTTTGACTTTATTTAAATTCATTCTGAGGTCTGCTTAAATGTAGTGATGAGCATTATGCATTTACGTTTTCCTGTCATTCGTCGTTGTAATTAGCGATCAGGACAATAGCACCAGCAAATCTCAAATAGTTGAGATTTTTTCCATTTATTTTCAGATCTTTCTTGCTCCACAGTTTTTGAAAAACGTTTCCCAATGCCGATGTGGATGAATTCAAAGATATTGCATCTCCCTGTTGGACTGATATTATTTATATATATATATATATATATATATATATATATATATATATATATATATATATATATATATATATATATATATATATATATATATATATATATATTTATGAGTTTGTGAAATAATCTTAGAAAAATAACAAAGTATGTAGAATATAGTGAATATATCAGAGTAACTGTTTCATAAAACCAAGGTCTTTCAGAATAGATATGTGGATATGAATATTGTCTTGTAGGTTTATTTGTTTGGTATTCAGAATGCTCCAGTAAAATTCCGGTGTTTGCCAGAGCATAACTTCTCATTATGTAATCTATTTTCAATTATGATAATGAACAACCCTGCAAAATGGCGAATGCGCTAGCTCAATTTATTGCGCAAAAGCTTGATGTACGTAAGATGCTAATGACATTTAATCCTGACTTTAGCATATCAATATTATGAGTTTGTAGAAGTTTTATGGCCTCAGCTGTGGCTCTCAATTTCTTCACCAAAAACTCTAACTGTGCATTTTTACTCTTATTATAGACCCTTATTTTAAGTAATTGTGCTCTAATTATTATTATTACATTATTGGTTGCTCAAAAAATCAAGGCAGAATTTTTTCAATTTCGACGTTTCTAAAAAATGGTGAATGAGCAGAATTGCAAGTTCCACTGAAATTATTTATAAAAGAAACGACCAAAACACCGATATTTTCGAAAATTCGGCATTGAAACCCCAGTACATATATATTAAAGAGCTCATTTGATGTTATAACGTTTTTACTGGTTAAAATTTTATTGAAAACAATTCGAATTAATTCAAAAACATCTACAATCCTCAGAGAGTCTTTCATTACCTACACACTAACCGAGATTCTAAACGAAATATGTTACCCACCTTAACTTTATAGACTTGCAAAATGCTCCCGGTGGGATAAAGAACCTCGTAACTTCCCCATTCGGTCCTTACTGGCAGCAATTCCCGGTTCTTCGTCCAGCTATAGGTATGCCTGTCGAAAGAATCTGCGGTGGAACAGATGCATTTCACGGTAAAATTATCCCCCTAGAACATAGACGGAAACGTGTTTCGGTTAATTTTGAGACAGTAATTCCGATTTAAATGAAAAAAATCTCAGATTGCCAACGAGAACGGATAATAAAAGAAGTTTTGAAGACTTGAATTTTCGCTAGTCTTCGCTGTGGAGAAATGAAGTTGGAAAAACGAATAAAAGTTAATGGTTGATCTTCTGTTATAACAGAGACCCAGCTTTTATGGAAAATAATTTCACATTTTTCATGGATGAATATAATATTGGACAGTTTTACGTTTTTTATATATTTTCATCATATATAATTAAAAATGTTTGAATTAAGTGCTCCCTCCCATCGGTAAGAATAAACGAAATCTACAGTAAATTGTCAACCGGGCGGAGGTAAATCTCAACCATTTTTTGCTCGTTCATGTGTTTGCTATATGCAGAAAATCAAACTCTTCAGTTTATCTGCTCGATGGAGAGTCATTTCCTTTTGAAAATATATTCCAGAGGGTTTGTGGAATTCATTAATCTATCAAGTGTCCAGCTCTATTGCATAAGCAGAATATCATATATACTGCTGACAATAGACCTCTTCTGAGAAGAAAAACTCCGTATTGTGCGTCTAGACCCATTGTATGTCTACTGATTTTTGAATAGATTAACGTAATATTAAACTTATATTTTTATCTCTAATTCTAGAAATTTGAACGATTCTTTTTGATGGATCTATGTAATTCATTTACTGAAAATAGTCCTTACGGTAGAGTCGAATTTGAGTCCTCACTGCTCCAGAACGAAACTTAGGCAGTTATTGTTATCGTTATTGTTCTAAGAGCAGAAGTTAGAGACTATATAGCTCCTATTGAAGCTACAGTTCAAAGATGATTACGAATTACACAAGAACACGGTGGGAATCAAACCCAACATCACCAGTAAGCTGAAAGCCCTATAAACTCACTGATACCGTTCGGCAACTGAATCTCTTTTGCGATAAAAGTTGTTCTTATGATTGTTTCCCTAGTCAACTATTTGTTTGTCCCTGTACCATCATTCAATCCATTTAGGAATATTGACTAGACTCTTTTTCAAACCAACTGGTACAAGAGAAACCAGAAGCTTTGTTTGTTTCACATTCGGTGTTCTTCAGATATTCATTAAAAATTTCAAATATTAAATTCATTTAAAAATCACAAATATCTTATAGGTCCTAGAGATTCTAGATTAATCTGCATCCATTCACACCAAAGTTATGGGTAAGTGCACGTAGATCTTTAATGTTACAGATCTTACTCTATCGAAGATAGAGTAAGATCTGTAAAAAAATATCTTTGAAAGTTGAAATCGAGCTAGCTCTGAGGTATAATTCGCAGGTGAGAGGTCATGTATTGATCAGGTTTGGTCTGAATAGGGGAGGGATCAATATGTATCACAATGGTAGATGGAGGGTGACAGTGTTTATTGTTGTGTAAGAATACTCAAAATTGTTTTATGTACATAATCTATGGAGAGAAATTTCAGGCAAGTATGGAAAAAATGTTCATACAAGTAGAAAATATTCTCTTCCTCGAGTGACAAATTGAAGAACAGATCGATGATAATGCAGCATCCGAAGTCTAATTTTTACACATTGTTACCTCGACCACTCTATGTCTGGAAATTTATGTGTGTCGTGAAAAAATGATAACCTCGTATGTCTAAATGAGGACTATGTAGATCTTCAAAGTGAATAACCTATTAATAAAAAAAGAAGCATTATTACTTTTGACTCTAGTGCACTTTAGAGGTTAGGTAATATGTGTCTGCTGAATTTCCTTTTGAGTGGAAAGTTGATATGAACTGTTCCATTTATTTATAGCGAAAAAAATTGAGTACATTAGTCTTCATAATACAACAATATCTAAAATTTTCTCATAATTTAATATAAAATACGCATGACGACGTTTCGAAGTACTACTTCTTTATCAAATGCTGGATTAATACATTCATCGATGATACAATCAGTATTAATCCAGCGTTTGATAAAGAAGTAGTACTTCGAAACGTCGTCATACGTATTTTATATTAAATTATGAAAAAATTTTAAATATTGTTGTATTATGGATATTAATTTTCTCCAAATATCGGCCTCATCAATTATCAGTATTACTCTTAGATCGAAAAAATACACGTTATATTGAAGGGAAATTTTAATAAATTATAACCTCATTACGAATCACCAGTAGAGAGCAAGTTAAGTAAATTTTGTCCATCAATTATGATGGACAAAATGGGCCCTCTTCTAAATTATGAACAAGATGCAGCCGCCCATAATTTCAAGGCATAATTGAAAGCCTTGCCCCTTGAGAAATTTTTTTGGAGACTAAATCTCAACTTTCCGTTAATATTTCTACAGAATGATATTTGTGACTTCTTCGGCAACTAAACTCAGCTCCTTTGTGGCGGTCTAAAATAGATTTCCTATCGAGTTTGGCAATGGAGCTGAACAAACATCGACATATCATCGACTCCACACGTATTAATGAATCATATGCTGTGTGAATGCCCGCATAAATTAATCTTGAATAATTACCAGGCGTCCATTTTCACATTCGATTTCGAAAAATTATTATCCTACCCCATCGAAATGACGAAACGATAGTTTTATCCAATTCTGCATGCGGTTGTTAATGGGGATGCTCGTAAGAGGCGAAACGTTAGGCACTCAAACGAGAGCTTAATAGTCGCGGAAATGAAAGAGTTTTCCGTGCCATTTGTCCGACAATTTACGAGGGTTGACAATTAAATTCCTGGAATTGCAGAGTCGCTTTCGAATTGAAATTAGGTGAATATATTGTGATTATTACGTGTCGACAGTTTTTACGATGTTCGTCCGCAGTTCAAATTACCAGATTATAGGATCGAAATGTGTTTGTGAATTTTCGAGAAACCGAATCAATTTTAATTTATCACTTCGTCCATTTTGTCACATCACTGGGTAATTCCTTTCACCAAATAAACGCAAATGGAGTGAGAGATGAAGTGAGAAATGAACTTAATGCACTATAGCATCTATAGCATCATAACAGTAATCGACTGAATTCAACAAAATTCTTGAAATTAATGAATCGAAAGGTAGATACTTGAGAAAATTTATATCCATAATATTCATTTAAACTTTTTCATATTTTAAATACGCATTACGCTCGTTTCGAAGTACGATTTCATCCTAATATGCTGAATTAACACTAGTGCAATTATGCGAATACAGTTTATTAGCAAAATAAATGTTCAAAAAACGTTAATGTTGCTACACACCGCAACGATTTATCGTAGCGATTCGAGTTTGCACAGTTGGAGATTTATCAAATTGAAAATGCAACCACCGTCGATCAACTGTGCAAACGAAACAATTTGCAACTATATGTCATACACTTGTTCGATAAAACTGCGCAAACGGACTGCACAGATAAATCGATACGATAAATCGTTGCAGTGTGTAGCCGCCATAATGAATCAGATGTTTATAATAGTCCTTTCTTAGATGTAGTTTTGCTTATACACATCTTTATATATATTCTAGAGTGCCGGAACATATAATGAACAAGAAAAAGAATAGAACCTAAAGATTTAAATTGAAACTCAGCAAAGAAACCGGGTAATGTAGACAGGTTAATTAACAATTAAAATAACCTTAGAACATTACAAAACACAGGACGGCTAATACTTCTAACCTGATACTATCAAGTAAATGTTCTGAATTTTCAGATCCATTGCTTTTTTATGATTCTAGAAAATTTATTTCGGTAAGAACCTCATTTTGTAAATTTGCACCAGTGTTAATTTAGCATTTGAAGAGGACGTTGTACTTCGAAACGCTTGTCATGCTCATTATTAAGTATATAGAAAATTTAAATAATTGTTTTATTATGAAAACTCTTCAATTCACTCGCCTTATCTTTCAGGATACTTATACCCTATCAAGAATTGAATAAAACTCAAAGTTTGGATTTAACTTTTGATAATGGGTTTATAGTTCGAACCAAATGCGTGCCTGAAATTATTTTTCGGATGAAGTTTTCATTTACTCGTATATTACTCATTTCAGAAGATTCCACCAAGTGTAGCGCAAGGAATTAAATAACATAATAATTAATATCTAAAAATATTATAACTTGGCAAGGATGCGTTGCTGCCTTTTGGAAATTGGCAGAATAACAAGAAACTTGTGTGTATGGATGTTATGATTGAAATGAGATAGTCTAATAATACTTGAAATGCCACTATAAAATTTTTTATATACAATATTAGATTGTTGTTTAGCAGGTGATCATTTTTCCTGAAATGGAAACAAAATGAAAAAATATATGAATCCACATTACAGAGAATAACTTCTTCAAGTTCTGCTTCAACTTCCACGTTTGGATGTCAGTTTCGTTTTAGAATTTTCATTAGACATGTCAAGCTATTGTTGGACTATTATTTATCAATATGAATGTATTTCATTCAGATATTCTATTATAATGATTTCCTCTTCTGCTCGGCTCATTTATGAGGAATTATGACTCTTAACTTATTTTCTATGAAGTGGATTGTTAACTTGTCACAGATGAATATATAATAAAATAATAACAGTATATCTGTTTCAAACACTGAGAGGGAGAATTTGTCTATTTTTTTTTCATTAGCAAATTACCCGCATCAACCGCATATGGTCATTAGCGGATAAAAATTCGATTTAGTACATAAGTCATTTAGCTAATGATGATTACAAATATAGATTATTACGGAGTATCAAATTTGATCATAGAGGTTTGCATTTTTATTTTTTGTTAGTATTTTTCCTCTTTACAGTCAGAGAAATTTTCAAATGTTTGTTCAGATTTTGCGTTTGACATTCAGCTCTATATTTTTCACACTACCGAACGATGTGTTTCACTGTCAGGGAAGCTTAACGTCTATTATTTTATTTCGAAGCAAGTTGTAATATGACAGAATTTCCTGGAATATAACACCTACGTTCTTACGAATGTATTCTCAAATTTGAGTAGGAATTCTGGTAATGGAACTTTTGAATCAAGACTAACTTCATAGACTGAAATATTCCATTACACCAAGAATTTCATCCCAGACATTTGCATAGTTGTTAGTAGCAAATTCAGTTTGAAAGATTGAGATCGATTCCACGACCTCAACAAATTTACAAGTTACATAGATCTCGAGAGTGAGTATTGGAAATATATAGTTGCACACCAAAAAATTTTCAGACAGAAATATTTTTTGACAGAAAACAAAATATTCAGAAATTAAACTATAATGAAACCATCAAAAAGTTCTGAATTAATTATCAATAGAAATACTTAAAAACCAGGTAATATTCTGGTAGTTCAGAGAAACTAAAGACTAGATTCGTCTTCCGATAATATAGAACATTTCTCTAATGAAATTGATGGCAGTCTTCTATAGTCAGCATAAGACGTTTTCCTGAGTCGGTAGGAAATCGACAGAATTAATGCTGAAAGGTCCAGTCGAATTGATTCCAAGAGATAATCGTTAGTTGTAATGGATGTGGTATTATAACGCTGTAATGGACGGTAAATCATTTGCCAGTGGAGGTGGTAAGTTGTTAATTCGGATAATATACAAGCAGGTGTTTCAACAGTGCCTCCATCGGGATTAATTGTGATAAAGTTAGTTTTCCGTCTTAACTACCCAACGCCACAACGCAAATTTACTCTGTGATAAATAGGGGAAGAAAATTGGGAAGTTGATGGTGAAAAAGGAGGTCTAAAACTCTCGCGTCGATCTCAGCGTCGCCAGTTAATCGTCTGTCTACATCCCTTGAACATACCTGAAATGTTGTACTTTAACGATTTTGGGTCGATTACTTGCTGTGTTAGGTATTTTAATTGATTATGATATTGGAAGTTCTCTGTAATTTTGTTCTTAAATTAAAAGTTGAACACTACTCTTAATTTTGATATAATTTTCTCAAGTTCAATTTATCGATACTGATTGATGAAGTCGGTACTTGGACAAAATAATATCCATGATGGATCAATAATTCAAATTTTCTCATATATGTAGGTATATGAAAAAACGCATTGTTGTTTCATTAATATTAATACTGATTTGTATGTCTATTTCACAAATGAACTGCAATAGAAGTAAATTATATTACCATGCTGTTTCTCAAAATCTATGTTGAAATAAGCACTTGTTTGAAATAAGCATTTCAAATTCCTTGCAAGTAGCAAGTACTAAGTAGAACTGCCTATGGTGCACTCATATTTCTGATAAAATTTTCTATGATTGATTTAGGCGCTCACATTATCTATTTGAGTAGAATACAAATCCATTCTCGAAACAACGAAATGAAAAATGAAGCATACAAACAGGATTCTCTCAAAAATAAATATGAATATGAAAATTGTGTTTCTATCACTTTGTAGTTCACTCTGATATATGGGTTAATTAAAATCCTCAAACGACATTTCATAACTTTAATTATTAATTCTCATATTCGCCAAAACTTCCCGAAACAGAAAACTCTGCCGACAAAGCGAGAAAAAATCCCATTAATATTTCATCAATTGAAGGGCTGCGCAGGATTGCATCTGGAATAAATAGTGGACCGAATATCGAGAAGTTCGAGGGGCCTTACCAGATATTACTCTCATGAATATTGAACGTATTGGAGTTAGGGCGGCAAACACCGGTGCTCCATGTAAATTCGAAATAAGCAGGAATCTACAAAACAGTAGTTCTTTACTGGTTTAGTTCGTTATTTTTCGCCAGAGAAAGTTTGGAAGCGGAAGTTGAAGTCGGTTAATAAAAATGAGAATTTCAAGCGATTGTTCGAAAAGTACAAATGGCGGAATGTCTTCCGGAAATTTGCATTATTTCGAACTATTTGCGAATCTATTTCGTGAAACTTTCGACTGATTCTATGCCGTTAAAATGCAGTTGAAATGAACACTTGAGATTCTTGAGCGTTTTTTAGTTTTTGCTTTTCGTTCTCAGGAATTGAAGTTTGATGAATTAAGTCTGCCAAAATACTTCAACAAAATACAAAAGATACTTTTAAAAATATTTCATTAATTGAAATAATCCATTCGAAGAGCAATATCAATACTGAGTAGTTATCATATATATTCTTGCGTTTTGGAGTAATGAAAAAATATAATTATTTATAAGAAGTAAGGGTGACAAAGCAACTGATTCTCAAGACTAACATAAGCTATTCAGAAATGTAATTTAGTGATTATCTTTGACTAAGTAACATATAACGTAAGTCACTCCAAATTGATGATTGATGATACATGGAGAAAATCAATATCCATAATGAAATAATATATAACAATTTTCTCATGATTTTATTACAAATACGCATGACGACGTTTCGAAGTACTACTTCTCTATCAACTGCTGCATTAATACTAGCAATCCTAGTATTAATCCAGCATTTGATAAAAAAGTAGTATTTGGAAATGTCCTCATGCGTATTTGTACGAAAATTATGAGAAAATTCTAATATATTGTTTCATCAACTCACTTAATTTTCGAATAAAAGATTATGATCAATGTATCCAGTGACTATGTAGTTTTTAATATATCCTTGTTACGTCTTTGGTCTGTCATTTTCCTCTTCAAAATAATACCATTGCCACTTTTGTTGATGATACAGCTATATTAGCAGTGGGAAGAAACATCACAGAATCCACAGAAAAACTCCAGACGGCAATTGAAACAATCAGTAAGTGGACTAAGACATGGAGAATTAAACTAAATTAAAATAAATCGGTACATGTTAACTTCACAAATAAAAAATGTAATAATATACCAATTCATATCAACAATAAACAAGTACCACATTCAAACACAGCAAAATATCTGGGGATAACACTAGATGCAAAGCTCCGTTGGAAGGCTCATGTTAAAATGAAAAGAATAGAACTAGAATTAAAATACAGGAAAATGTATTGGCTAATAGGACGTTAGTCCCAATTATCAGTTCAGAACAAGCTTCTACTATATAAACAAATTCTTAAACCTGTGTGGTCCTATGGAACACAATTATGGGGTTGTGCCAAACAAATAAATCGCAATATTATCCAAAGATTTCAAAACAAAATACCGAGAAATATTACAGACGGCCCTTGGTATGTACGTAATAGTGACTTACATAGGGACCTAAAGGTAGAAACTATTGAGCAAACTATCACCCAATATGCCAATAAACATAAAGAAAGGCTTCATCAACATGTCAATATCGAAGCAGTTCAATTGCTAGATAACACTAACATTAAAAGAAGACTAAAAAGAAGAAAACCGTTCGAGTTAGTGAAGTGAAAGTGATTGCGAAAAACAGTGCTCGTATTACATGTTAAGTTTTAGTGTAACTTCAATATAGGACTAGAATATAAGGAACGCTGATGAGTATACCTTAGTTTAAGCTAGATAGTAGTCAATTAGGTTAAAATAAAATTGCTCATTGGTCCACTGTGACCAGATTGTAATATTAAAAATGCTTAGATTAAGTATTTAATAGTCAATAAAAAAAACATTTTTCTCTTAACTATACATGAGTTGATAATTATTATTTCTGCTATTACTATTGTATTTTCACAGAAATTGGTTTGGTCATATAAACTTAGTTGCATACAAATTTATTCAATTATATATAAAACAATAGTCCAATATCACATTTTTTTTGGAAAGTTGACTGTTTGAAAATACTGTTTTCTACATTGCCCTTTTTTATTGAAAACTTGTGAAGTACGTTTCACCATTAGGATCTTCTTCTGATTGAAAGAACAAAACACAATAATTTCTTTCCTTCCGAAAGAAATTATTGTGAAATTGTCAAACAATGTCACAATTGTCTAATGAGATTGTGTAAATAAAAAAACATTGCTTTTCATTACAATTCTGAATTTCAAACGGATTCACATCAACTAATGGCATTAGTTTCTCAAACTTACACCGGTCTTATTATAGTGATCACAATAATTTTATGAATGTTGAGTAACCAAACACGATTTGAGATTCAAACTCAAAAGAAGATACGTTGTCCCATCTCATTAATTTATTCGTAATAGATTCAGTTTGATACATCGTAAGTAATTTATCCAGAAAATGTATCTTCGAAAATGTTCCGAAATTTTCACCATCAATCGGTCATGTTCTAATTGGGCAAAAGCAATTTGTAATCTGATATCTAAACAATCTATCAGAAAAATAAATGGCCACATCACGCATGTTTCCATATGCATGGAGAAGATTAAAACAGAATGAATGATATATTATGTTGAAATGAATTATGTGCATATGTAGCCTGATGAAGAATAACATCACATATATCAGCAGTATCTGCTTGAGCCATCGTTGGAATGAAATACACATCGTGCAAATAATATCTACAGAATTGTTCTTACACTGTAGAATGTACCTACATATATTGAATGATATAATTTTTCCTATAACATTTGGTGGAACGTATTTCTTCTTATTTGGTTATATCTACTCTCTTGTCATCCACCTGGATTGAACCAACCAAGAATTCTCGGAGGTGCTGAGTTCCATGAACATTGTTATGGAACTATAGTATTCGATATAAATGTGACGACGTTATAATAATCAACGTAACATCAAATATGATAATGGGAAAACGTTTATATGCCAATGATTGCTATATTTCTCATTACACAGGCCTACAAAATAATTTTTTCTTTTGGTGCAGCTCGGTTTGTGCCAATGGTCGATAAAGCAGTTGATATACAATATGATGACATATTTCATTTCAACTCATCAGCTCTAGTTTTTCTATTACCCTCATTTAAAATATTCACCGGTCTTGTTCGTAAATAGTCATAATTAAAATAAAATCGATTAGGTTTATAGTACTATTTCATTATGGCAGGCTCGTCCAGATGTTGTGTTATCCATCCTGATAGGTTTTGTTATGTTTGTGGTGAATATATACTGAAAGATCAGCGTAAATCCGTTACAAAAACTGTGAGTCGTTTGTATTTTGCTTACTTCTGTATTGAAATTTGACACCAAGAAAAACTGTGGGCTTTTCATAGTGTATGTAATTATGCATTGAACATTTGCGACAATTGAAGAGAGGGACACGTAGGGACGTTTTCTTTGAAGTTTGGAGTGCCTATGATATAGCAAGAACAAAAAAATTATCATAACGAGTGTAACTTTTGTATGACTGATATAGTCGACATCAACAAAAACAATCGCCATAAGAAGAAATACCCTAATATCTCTTGAGCACAAAGACCTATTCCTCATTCAGAAAATGTATCAATACCAGCTTTCCACCGGATATTGCCGAAATCTCAGGGGGATCAAGCTGAACTACCTATTTCTTGTCAAGGATGACTCTGAATACTACGGAAAAATATCAAATCCAGAGGCATTTTCGCGGAATGAGCTCAATCACCTCATCGGAGACATAGACCTTTCTAAGGAACGTGCTGGGTTACTAGCGTCAAGATTAAAGGAAAAAATTGCCTTTCCTCAGACGTTCGAGTGCCTACATATCGACGAGTGAACGAAGTTTATTGAAGTTTTTTCATCTGATGAACATTTTGTGTTGTGCTGTAATTTGAGAGGTTTGCTGACTTTCATGGGTTTGACGAGATTCTCTTGTTGTTGGGGAAAAAATGTTATCAATAAACAAATAGTTTCGATAGAAAAAATCATTCATCTGCCATTTAATATAAAATTAGGACTCATGAAGCAATTCGTTAAGACTCTCGACATGAAGGTTCAATGTTTTCAGTTCATTTCACAGACATTTCCTGGTTTAAGATCTGCAGAACGTCAAATACGTCAATTAATGAAAGACACCACTAATTTTGAGATTTCCATGCATGATATGGTGAGACTTGCGTGGAAATCATTTGTATCATTTGCACAAAATTTTCTTGGAAATAATAACGCTGACAACTATATAGAATTAGTAGAGGAAATGCTAATTCGTTTCAAAGATTTAGGCTGTAACATGACTATGAAATTACACTATCTCAATAGTCATATCGATTAATTGTAACACAATTTAGGAGATCTAAGCGAAGAGCAAGGAGAAAGTTTCCACCAAGATATAAAGACGATGGAGAATAGATACCAAGCAAGGTGGAATACTCATATTATGACCGAACATGCTGGGGAATCATGTGAGATTGTCCAAGTCAGTTTCACTCGAAAAAATCACTCAAAAGGCAATTTATTGAAGTATAATGCCAATAAAATTAATTTTTTAGTGTGAAAAGTATATTTTGTTTTATCTCGGGAACTACAACTGATAGAAAAAACCGGTAACATTTTTATATCGTCATATAGGGCATAATTAAAAATAGATCTAAAATCTCCGGCACCAAAATCGTTGTAGGCCTGTGTTATACTTATCATTGCATCTCAATAGTTACATTAACCCTTTCGAACGAAGACAGAATAAAAATTAGTTCAGTATTTCGACAAGTATCAGTACATATTGGGCTCTGGAATGTAGGTTTCCGGAATAGGAGGAGTATAAATGCACCAGAAAAATCTTTGAAAATAAATATAATATGTGTTATTTCCAACAGATGGCGCTCAAGCTAAACAATTGCTGCAATGTAAGCTAGTTCTAACTATTGTATGATATTTAGCTACCGTAATATTGAAGATTCTCATTAGGCAAGAAATCCAGAGTAACGAATAGATAGGAAGTTAAAGAAATGGAACACGGGACAATGTACAGAAACATGAGATAGAGTATTGATATTCTAATGTCATTTCCTTCTAGTAAATATTACGCAGAATCACAAAAGAGTGTGTTTTCACTTCTGCGGTTGATTTCAACCTGATATTCAACTAGTACGGTTATTGCTCGAAATACCTAGATGTATTTGGAAATTCGATATATAACGCCCGTGTAAATTTAACAAGGGCAAGGCGGAATACCTCTTACATGATGTGGAATAGGTTAGCGCTAGTTCAATTTGAATTGCGGCTCTTCTAACGTTCGAGACCAATTTTCCCGATCTCTGATGATACACAGGTTGGAGGAAAGCACATGTCCCTACCCCACTCATTACATGTAACGCGATTATAGCAGTAGACGGGTAGAATGAAATTATTATTCACTTTATGTGATGAGGGAACCTAATGAAAGACGATTGGTTCTCTTGCGCTTCGTTTGGTACATTTAGTCTCTCTTCTTGGGTATGATATGTTCACTGTGGTGCCCACGATGCGTGAAGCTGAACCTCGAGAGACATACTAGGGAATGGAGGCCGCATTAGCAAATATACAATTAGTTCTCACAATCTTATATATATATATATATATATATATATATATATATATATATATATATATATATATATATATATATATATATATATATATATATATATATATATATATATATATATATATATATATATATATATATATATATATATATATATATATATATATATATATATATGTATATATTGAAGTGAATATTATTCGTGCTTACCATACACGTACGGACATATTGTATATGAAGAAATATTTGAAATTTGAAATCGAAATTACACCACAAAAGTTTTCAACCTCGACTGGGATACTTAGTTGGTAGAGCAACAGGGCGTAAACCTGAATAAGCACGAATAATATTCACTTCAATTCAATCGCATGTTCATTAACGAAAAAATTCAATAATACATCTGGGAGGATGGGAAGGTGTTTACTCACGTTCGTACAGTTTGAAGACGACAACCCGTGCGTCGATGACTGGCTTGCGAACAAAAAGAGTAATTAGATATAGTCGGAATTGCATCGCGAAGTAGTAGACCTCGGTAGCTTAGTTGGTAGAGCAACAGGGCGTAAACCTGAGAGACCTGGGTTCGTATCCCAGTCGAGGTTGAAAACTTTTGTGGTGTAATTTCGATTCCAAATTTCATATATGTATATATATATATATATATATATATATATATATATATATATATATATATATATATATATATATATATATATATATATATAAATTATATATAAATGAGTAAAAGATGAGTTCTCGGCAAAAGTAGGGCCACTATAATTGATACACAACCAATATATTAACCTTGTCTATATATAGACAAGACTATATATAGACCTTATCAAATTTTCTTCAGGAGTACATAACTAAAGATGCAACTGAGCCTAGCGATGTCTGTTTTTTTATTAATGCTATTGCCATTAGCATTAATATGGCACATTTCCAAAAATATTCTTTTCGGATAGCTACTAGCTGTATCCAGGATTTCAAAATTATTGAAGTCAAAGTGATGTCCCATTTTTGCCGCATGGAGGGCCAAAGCACATCTGTCTGGGTGGAGTCTTACATCACTCTTATGAAGAGTAATTCTTCGCTTGATGTTCTGCGAAGTTTGACCTATGTACACTCCTCCACAATCTGAGCATTGTATACTATATACACAGTCTGAAATGTGAGATGATGGGACCTTGTATTTCAGTTGTGTGAAAGCACTTTTACCAGAAATGATATTAGATTTGGCCAATTTTAAATGTTCTATTTCAGATAGAATGTGAGATAGTCTACCATTGAGTGAGTGTAAATATGGTAAGGGCATATATTTGGTTGTAGGATTATAATTTTTTTGATTAAAACACTTTTTTTTTACACTTATTCATTTTTCAGAGTCCTGATGAAGAATGTAAACATGTTCGAAATATAGACAAGGTTAATATGATGGTTGCGTATCAATTTGCCGAGAACTCATCTTTTACTCATTAATATTATACGGCAATACTCCTTATTTATCGTGTATATATATATATATATATATATATATATATATATATATATATATATATATATATATATATATATATATATATATATATACTAGCTGCCCCGGTGAACTTTGTTCTACCTCAGAGGCAATAAATGAGCAGACTTTCGACTTTATCAAGGTCAATTTTCCATTTCGATAATTAATGTTAATTAAAAAAGCAAGTATTTTAATGATTCTTTATTGGCCATATATCTAACTGCATGGGTTCCACTCTTTAGTGAAGCACTTTGTGATAGACGACATTATTCAATTTATTATCAGAGGCAAGAACAAATAGCGCAGATGGTCTTGCCACCCCTGTACATGCCACATATAATCGTAATTGAGCATGGGAAACACATGGATTTTCTAGATTCCGACCACAAACTTTTAAGTATTGTCCGTGTGATTTGTTTAATGTCATGGCGAATGCAAGTCAGATTGGAAATTGGAGTCGTTTAATAACTCAAACGGCATGTCGGTGGGTATCATCGGGATCCTTGGAATGAGAACTTCCTCACCTACGAATTTTGCGTATCGTCAACCGCAATGTTATATCTCGCACTAACAGTGGCTCAAACAACTGACATGAGGAATGTCCAGTTCCACCAGGGGCATCCAGGAAATATAAACTACTATTTCCATCATCAATTGCGTTCATCATTGTATCATCCTCTTGTTGGTGATTCAACAGGGGTACATTCGTTTGAACTATTAAATCTAATTCCTGGTGATCATATTCAAGTCAACGGGAAAGTTCTCGTTCAAATTCTTGATTAAATGCGTCATTCATTTTAAGATTTTTTTTTTTTATTCCTAACCTGAATAATAAATTACCGAACATGAGGTAACACATGTCTTCCATCAATTTCAAAGCCCGATTATGTATCTCCTCATTCATCTGAAGGTCGGGGTTTCTTGTACTGATACGAATTTGATGTAAAATGCCTTCCGACATAATTATACTTGTTAGTAAATCCGTTTTGTTATTCACCGTTTTATGTCACGTCCGACGGGAACGTGATAAAAAGTATCCTATGCCCTTCTCTTAGTTCCAAGCTACCTTCCAATAAATTTTCAGTTCAGTCTGCCAAATCAGTTCGGCCGTTCTTTAGTTCCAAATAGTATAACTAACACAAGTGCCATTGACCTAAATTTAACAATTAATTGAATATATTTTAAAAGAATATAATGTGTTTTGTTTTCAATTTAGTATTAGTTCTTTATATTAATTGAATATTTGAGTGCTTCATAATTATGCAAAGTATTTGGTAATTTATAGAACTGGTTTTTATATACACTACTTCAATACAGGTGAGTATTGAATGAAAATAGTGAAAAATTTTGTCATTGTAGTAAAAAAGTTCAATTTTTTTGGGCCAGAAATCGAACCCGGGTCGCTTGCGTGGTAGGCGTGCTCACTTACTTACTTAACAAATCTTTATTTACAAATATTAACAATACGTATATAATACATGAGTTATGCAAAAATTTAACATTATATATCTTAAACTAAATACATAATTCATTTTTCATTACAATCTTAAAATGCTTGCGTGGTAGGCGTGCATTCTACAGCTGAACCACCGATGCTTGCTAATTAGTGTTAGAAAAGCACAGATTTAATCGATATTTTGTAGTGACTGACGTTTTATGTCAAGTCACACGGAAACGCTGCCGAACGGGATAAACAGCATCCTATGTCCGTCTCCTGACTCTGAGCTACCTCCTCACCAATTTTCAGCCAAATCGGTACAGCCGTTCTTGAGTTATAAATAGTGTAACTAACACGACTTTTTTTATATATATATATATATATATATATATATATATATATATATATATATATATATATATATATATATATATATATATATATATATATATATATATATATATATATATATAGTTAATAGTTTTCGGTATTTACCTGAGATTTACGTTGCTTGTTTATTTGTAACAGCCGTTTACATATGTTTCAAGCTAATTGGATCTCATTAGAACGGCGTAGTTCAAGTTATTAGATGTTTACACTTGAAAGTTGATTAAAAAGAAAAAACACAGAACGTGAGGAATCTACATCATTTTTGGTTTGAAATTGAGTATCTTGACCAAGCTGTTACAGCTATATTTTCAGACTGAATCAATGTCTACCTGCGATGAGATATTTATACCTTCTAGAATTTTGTACCGACAATATGATAAATTAAGAACAAGGTTTGTCAGGCTGAAAAAGGAGTTAATAGTTTTCGGTATTTACCTGAGATTTACGTTGCTTGTTTATTTTGTGTTTTGTGTTTGTGTTTTGTTCTGTGTTTTTTCTTTTTAATCAACTTTCAAGTGTGAACATCTAATAACTTGAACTACGCCGTTCTGATGAGAGCCAATTAGCTTGAAACATATGTAAACGGCTGTTACAAATAAACAAGCAACGTAAATCTCAGGTGAATACCGAAAACTATTAACTCCTTTTTCAGCCTGACAAACCTTGTTCTTAATATATATATATATATATATATATATATATATATATATAATATATATATATATATATATATATATATATATATATATATATATATATATATATATATATATATATATATATATATATATATATATATATATATATATATATATATATATATATATATATATATATATATATATATATATATATATATATATATATATATATATATATATATATATATATATATATATATATATATATATATATATATATATATATATATATATATATATATTTTGAAAGTTTTAGCATTAACAGGCTTTTTAATATGAAAAGTTTATTTCTGTTGACGTTTCGTTGTTATATTACAACTTTGTCAAAACTAATTTTGTAATATAACAACGAAACGTCAACAGAAATAAACTTTTTCATATTAAAAAAGCCTGTTAATGCTAAAAACTTTCAAAATAAATACCTCAAACAGGCAATAAATCAATTTCAAGAGATATATATATATATATATATATATATATATATATATATATATATATATATATATATATATATATATATATATATATATATATATATATATATATATATATATATATATATATATATATATATATATATATATATATATATATATATATATATATATATATATATATATATATATATATATATATATTATATATAAGGAAATGAAATTTTTTGTGCTTATGGCACTAAATGAAATATTCAAGAAAATGAACACTAGAACATTCATTTGAAAAATTCGAATTAACCAAGAGAATGTTATAGTAGAGCTAGATATGTGGACGTCTACGATCTGATGTCTCCATTTTCAACAATCTCGTGCATGTCACTTCCAAGACTGGGACCACAATTTTGATTACGAAAATATTATTTACATTATTTTAATGGATTAACATTTGAGTATGTAATTCTCATTCTGCACTCATGAAAATTGTTATGTGAAAACACGATAATAATATCCCAAATAAATCACATTTGGAGTAATCTGACGAGTGAATTGAGGACAAAATGGAAGAATAATAAAGCATACCCCAACATAATTCAGATTAAACATGTCGACGAACTCCCCACTAGATCTCACCACTTTCTACGAAAGCCTAACCGCTATCTTTTAATTCATGACTGATAAATATGCATATTTCAAACAAACACGGATTGCGCCCCACCCACGTCATGAATAAACAGGGTTCAACCGGTAGAATTCAATTTAGAATGTCGACACGCTCGAACAGGTTTTATTGAACTGACTGACGCGGCCCACTCTAAGCCGTTTGCTTTCGTCGAAAGAATTGTCGGCTTTCTTTGAACCTTTTCAAAGGAGCGTCTGCCGCAATCCAACAAGGTCCGTATTGTGCCGTATGTGAGGCATTGCGACTCCCGTTGAGATGCCTACGACAGAAAGGACCACAAGGGGTCTCGATATTGGAAAGTCGGACGGTTTGTGTGACGTGAATTTTTAGAACGCTTTTCCCAGCCGTAGGTGGTCGAGAAACTGAGCTTGGAGTGAATGTTGAATACGAAGGTTATCAGAACTAAGGACAATGAAATAATTTTGGACTGGCACCGAAAAGACATGGAATCTGCTAGATTCAATAATTATTACTCATATCATCCCACCAAACACAAATACAACACACTGATAAACATGAAAAATAGGATGACACATAGTAGTTAGGAATCCTTTTTGACACAAAATTTGAACAAACTAATTGTTATGTTTGTGAATAACGGATATCCGAGATATAATTTTATGGAAGTAATATACTATTCCAATATTTTCGATGGACAAACTGAAGACTCGACCATTAATGTCTTCAAGAAAATTCCATTTATGGATAAACTGTCTCAACAAATAATTTCCACTTTCAAGAATTTTCCACATTCAAAATTCGTGAAGTACAATATCCTAATTAATTATGATCTCTAAAATTAAAAATAAAACACCCCTAGTATACAACAATAACGTCATTTACGAACTTCCTAGCACAATGTCACAAATGTTATGTGGAACAGACATCACAGTGGCATGAATAGTGATTAATAGTAAGAGTGACTGTTGGCTTGGAAAGAATACTTGTGTAGTGGTATAACACCATCAACAAACTGGTGACTGCTTTGACTATTCTAGGGCAAAACTATTGAAACGTGAGAACAATTATAAGAGCAAATTGTTCTTCGAAATATATCATATAAACAAAAAAGATAACATTTTGAATTACAAATGGATACAGTACGATTGAGTAACATATATTGTAATATTCTTCGACAGATTCAGAATATAGCTTTCTGTAGCCGAGGCTAGATTTCATTTTTTCTATAATTTTATATAAGATTGATTTAATCGTTGATATTGTGAACTTTTTTTTGCTTGTTGTTCTTTGTGGACATGTAAAACCATCTGTTGCTTAATTTGTGTCATATGATATATTTTTTACGTTAGTTTTATTCAAATCGTGCTGACCAAACATGCACACCAACATGTTTTATTTATTTTATATTGGTGGCTAACGTAATGTTTTGTGAGTACAATTTATTATTATTTTCTGCATCATTTGATGTTGTCTTAGGTTCTCCTCATGAAGTCAATAAAGTTTGACGAAATAGAGAGATTATAAAACGAATTAGTTATTTGTCACAGAGCGCATCCTGAAACAATATTACATTTCGGAATTTATAATGCGGTTGATAATTCAACACTGTTTATTATTACGATTGTTCCCAATGATGATTGAACTTGAAATTCGCAATTCTGAGGACTTTTGCTTCATCTTTTCCCTTCCCAAAAACGCCGTTTTTTTTCCGTCCATTTCATTCGAGGTTGACGATTTGATTTTTGCTGAAACTTCACATGTGCAATTTTATAGCGACATTCAGTGCGATCTTCGAAATTGTTTATATTAATCTGTTGTGGACCTTCTTGGACTTCTTTTAGCCACTCTGTTCCGCATTTACTATTCATAATTATATCTAGTAGTTTCTTCGGTATTCTGGAGACATCTTTTTCTGATCTCTTTCGTTATCGTATTTGTCTTTTGATAAAGTTCAATCTGAGGTCTTTTCATCCAAATGTCGTTTCTATTGATTGGGCCGTAAATCTTTCTGAGGAGTTTTCGTTGTTGTTTTTCTATATTTCTCTATTTCTTGAATGACCGTCAATAACCATCTTGTTATATATATATATATATATATATATAATAACAATAAATAGATAAATGGCCGCTACCTTAGCCACTTGAGGTTCGCTGATGATATAGTCCTGTTTTCCTACGATGCTACCAATCTTCAAGAGCGCATCAATGAACTGAACAACGCGAGCAAAGAAATAGGTCTGGAAATAAACTCTTCGCAAAAACAGAGATAATGGTGAACCCTTTCTGCACCAGAGAGCAAATGGAAGTGGATGGATCCCCATTAGAAATAGCAGAATCTTTCACATATCTGGGACAGATTGTCACGGGAGACGGGGATATTACACCGGAGATCATGCAAAGAACCAGAATAGCTGGCGTACAGTTGGCCGACTGAAACACATCTTCAAATCAGATATGCCACTATCCTTAAAGAGCAAAGTGTTTGACTAATGCGTATTACCAGCGATTACCTACGCCAGTGAAACTTGGACGCTGACATCTGCTCACATCCAGAAGCTTCGAACAACCTAGCGGATTATAGAAACATACATGAAGGGCCTAACCATACGAGATGGAATACGTTGCAACTGGATAAGAGGTCAAACAAAGCTGAAGGATGTCGTGGAGTGTGTGAAAAGGTCAAAGTGGAAATGGGCAGGCCATCTAGCCCGAACAAGAGATGAGCGTTGGTCAGATGTGGTTGGTGATTGGGAGACCACAGACAAGGTAAGACCAAGAAAGCGCTGTCACGATCGATAGGATAAGGAGCTTGTGGATTGGCTGGGCGTTTCCTGGAAGAAAGAGACTGCCGATAGGGAATCTTGGCAAAGACAGGGGGAGGCCTACGTTCTGCAGTGGACGGAACGTGAAATTTTTATGGCATCTCATCGTTTCAGCTCCTGTTTCGAAGTAATTTTTTTGGGATGGGTGAAATTGATTAGAACTCAGAATTATTTCCCTTGATTATTTGTTTGTAGAGTAGACATATTTCATGTTTGATCAAAAATCAACTCGTTTATTTCATGTTCTCGTTTATAAAATAATCCAGGCGATTTCCAAGATTGACAGTGATGATATCATCGTATAATTTAATAGTTTAATTTTTTCATTGGAGCCTCATTCATAGTTTGTGCGTTATATCGAGAGCTTCCTTTTCTTAAACATATAGAAAATGAGATAATAATGTCATCGTATGTCATCACTGAATTCATAATAAAAATATTATAACAATGTATATAAATAATAATTTTCTAATACTGAAATACTCTGAGATTTAGATTTTACACGATCGGCAGTGTAAAAGGAAATATGAAATTTTCACAACTCGAATTTTTGTAGTGACACTATTCTTCTCATACTTCTTTGCGATCAAAAAAGAAAGAAAACCATCACTTGTATTAAATTTCACCGACTCTTGATCCGATGAAAATTGCAACATCGACGATATCATCTGACATGTGATCGATATCTACGTGTTACGCATCTCATGGAACCCTTCTCAATTCCTCACAAACACCCTCACCCCGTCGAAAATAAAATTCACGTCGATGGACAAAAATACTCACTTTTCGCACCGTTAGGCTCATGGGGTCCAGCGTTATGATCGGCGGTTCCTTTATTCGCATTCTCTTTGAGACGCAGCGCCGAAATCCAAAATCTTCTACTTGACAAGTGAAGACGCCCCCGTCCGTAACATCAGCGTCGGTCACCCCCAGAAGCGCCGTGTATTGTCCGTCGAAGTGAGGGTCCTTGATTATCCTTTGCCATTTGCGTCTGAAACAGAAGGAAACCATGCGTGAGAGTAACGTAGTATGCGGGACTTGAACAGATTGGAACGCAGCCAATGAATGGTCATCCTATCAATGTAATGGCGATGAGGAAAGGACGAATTTCGATATAATGATCCATGTGACCGATGTTATTTCCAGCTATTAAATTTCGGAAAATATAGTTCTATATTGATTTAGTTCTATATTGAACTAATGGATTAATTGATAATTGATGCCGCTGTGAATTGATTTGCTGTTCGGTGAAAGTTGACATTAATAATAATATTAATAATAATAATAATAAGTCTTTATTTTTTCACAGGTGAAAACACACAGTTACAGGAAATATTCAAAAAAACATACATACAGTATTAACAACTAATGATATAATGACAAATGTTTAAAAAATTATTAACAATAAAAAAGTAATTATAATAAATAATAGACAATAAGAATATGGTGCACTTCAGAATCGACTTAACATGAGAAGAGTCCAGGTAAACACTTTTAATGACAGCAAATGAGTCACAGTTGATATCGCATTTGTCATATCCTCGAACACATCTATTGGGTGATTGTACGAGGGAATTAGTTTTCGGAGTACCCAATGAAAAAAATTAACTTGACGTGAACATTGTCTAGGAACATGAAAATCAATAGAGCCAATAAGGGTAGGACAGTCTATATAACCATGTAAGGGTTATACAGAAAGTCCCTGCCAACTTCGAGTGATTTAGCTCCAAACCTGTTTAACAGATCAGTTTGGCTATATCCTATGCCCGGATGAACGTGATCTTCCCTCCAAATTAGATATTTGTGGAATTTTCTTCCTATCGACTCCAAATGATTTTTGTGAGAATTGTAAATGGGACGCCACATCTTACATCCGAAATCTAATTTGCTCTTTACCAGCGCATTAAATAATTGTATAAGTGTTTTTGTATTCAAAAAGTGTCCAGCCTTACGCACAATAAATCCATAAGATTTGAATGCTGGTGAAATTGTTTTATTTATATGAGGTAGAAAAGTGAATTTCTGATCAAATATTTCACCGAGGTCTCGAACTTCGGAGACCCTGGTCAGATTGGTTTCGTTAATTCTCTAGCCAAATTGTATAGGTCGTTTCTTTTTAGTGATTGTGACAACGTTACATTCAGTTACATTAATATCGAGTTTATTGTGGTAACACCAATCAGAAACGACGGTGAGGCCATCCTGTAAGCTTATGCAGTCCTTATATGTTTTGATTTTGCGATATATTTTTGAATCATCAGCATACATGAGACTATGAACTTGTAGACAGTCTATTGGATCGTTAAAAAAAAAGAAATAACAGTGGGCCTAAATTAGAGCCCCATAGTACACCGGAAATGGAGGTATAATTTATGTCACTCAAATTGTACAAACTGTGTCCGATTATTCAAATAAGACTGAAGTAGGGAAACTAGATAACGAATAATAAAAGACTAATAATCATAATAGTCCAAAAAGGTCTGGAATATTGAGAAAGGCTTCGGGTTAATCACCCATTTTTAAGGATTTTATCAATTACGGATGATAGCTTATTAGCTCGGAATAAATCTGAATATAATGAACAGTTTTTGTAGAATTTACATATTTTTTATGGAATAAATGATGTAGGGCATATTATGGCTACAGTCATAATATGCAATAAGTAGCCATAAGGCAATTATGGCTACCAACCTATGGCACCCCACTCTAATTGATGGAATAATTAGTTCTTGTTTTTCGATAAATATTGAAAAGTATCAACATTCCATTACGCAGTCATAATTTGATTGAATACACCTAAAAAAAATGCAGGCTAAAGGTAGTGGCCAAAAGTGGGGAATTTTGAAGTTAGCGAGAAAGAGGTTCTGTAATAATTTCAATTTATGTGCATCAAAACTAGATTTTCTGAAAAGGTAGATCTTAAACATTCAGTAAAAATGTCATCTCCATATTCTGCATTTTTTTGAATTGAAAGAAAGATTTAAAAAGCAGAACTTTTAGGCACAACTTTAAAAAAAAAACGATGGATCATTCGATTGACAAGAATTTTTTCAATTCGAAATATAATCTTGTGGCATTATATTTTGAATATGATTTTTGGCATATGACCGCCACAGCTGGCTCGGATATAGTCCAATATGGACGTCCAATTTTCGATGACTTTTTCCAACATTTGTGGCCGTATATCGGAAATAACACGGCGAGTATTGTCTTCCAAATGGTCAAGCGTTTGTGGTTCATCCGCATAGACCGATGACTTTACATAGCCCCACAGAAAGTAGTCTAGCGGTGTTAAATCACAAGATTTTGGAGGCCAATTCACAGGTCCAAAACGTGAAATTAGGCGGTCATCAAACGTGTCTTTCAATAAATCGATTGTGGCACGAGCTGTGTGACGTGTTGCGCCGTCTTGTTGAGACCACAGCTCCTGGGCATCATGGTTGTTCAATTCAGGAATGAAAAAGTTACTGATCATGGCTCTATACTAATCACCATTGACTGTAACGTTCTGTCCATAATAGTTTTTGAAGAAGTACTGACCAATGATTCCACCAGCCCATAAAGAGCACCAAACAGTCAGTTTTTCTGGATTTAACGGTGCTTCGACATACACTTGAGGATTATTTTCACTCTGAATGCTTCAGTTTTGTTTGTTGACGTAGCCATTCAACCAGAACTGTGCTTCATCGCTAAACAAAATTTGCTTATGAAAATCGGGAACAACGGCAATCTCGTTTTGGGCCCATTCGACGAATCTAGTCCTTGCATGATGATCGTTTGGCTTTTGATGATGAATTGCCAAACCAAACTGGGGATAAATCACTTCTCAGCTGTTGAATCGGTCGCCATCTTCAACAGTAATGCCAACTTAAAGTTATATACCTCTAAAAAACACCCGTTATTCAGTTTTCGCTCATTGAAGATTCTCTTAGGCTCATATGTCAAAGGTATAAAATTCTCGGCAGTTTAGCCAACAAAGACATTAAGGCAAGTTATCTTATGAATACCTGATTGATTTTAAAGTGTGCCTCAATCTTCGAAATTTAGTGTCACTACTTTAGTAATTTGAGAAATGAAATACGAAAGCAGTAATATGAAAGCAGTCACTTCTATAGATTGAAAGTATCCTATATGTTTTATTCAAGAAAAATTGTTACCGAAATGAAGTGTGGTTCTTTATGACTGCAGTTCTGAAATGGTTTGTTTTCAAATTAGAATGCGAAAGGAAGTTTCATCATATTATTTCATTTCCAAACTATTTCATTTCCGGCAACACCACCAGAGTATCACTCTGTGAATATCTTGATTCGGTACCATAATCCTTTCATTTACAGAACACAGAGTTACTATTAATCCAACACAATTGAAGCAAGCAAAAGGCGGTAGAACGCGAACCGAGCAACGACCGCAATTTCCCGGAATTAATTGTTTTTCATTCAAATGTGAATGAATGGAGATTACATAATAAATGAAAGCATCTAGCCGTATTAATCTGTCAGATGTTTCAAGATTCTTCTTTCCCTTATTGACAATAGAACTTCACATTGACAAAACAAATAGCGAGGGTAATACGGGCTCATTTTCGAACGCAGTGTTTCGAAAGGCCGTTCGCAAGATTTGTCCGTGTCCCGCACCAACGATTCATTCATTGTAGATGCATCTTTTTGTGTCACAGACGCGAACGACAAAGGATCATTAACAACCCGCACCACAGTGGACAATACAATGCTCTGTGCTCACGGAACGGATGAATAGCCGCTGCCCTAGATCCTACTTCGTCATAGAACAGATTTCGGCGAAGATAAACGAGACAAATGGCCCACACTGCGAAAAACTTACACGAAATGTTTCGATATTTATCACTCGAGTTTCCTTGAGCATGATACAGAAAGCTGTGTCAAGGAAAAAACTCCAGGTTTCATTGTTGTTTCTGGTGGAAACGGATATTTATGTTCAGTCAGCGATGGTAGATATTGTTACGATTTTATGGATACTTCAACTAATATCATAAAGCCAATAATGCTGAAATAATTTATTAACAGTGAACAACTATAAACACGTTATAACAGTTGTGATATATTATTTTATGAGTGGAAATATTCAACGACAGTAATATTTAGAATTATTTTTTTTATTATGTGCAAAGAGAGAATTATCCAACACGTGGTTGTTGTTGTTACTCGTTCGGAGAGAGAGTCCCAGATCCACGAACATAGAAAATGAGTCTACAAGAAGAGCTCTCTGGTCGTGCCTACGACGGTTATCAACAGTCTCGTCATTTCTCGCAACGTGCATAAACCATAGAGGCGGCTTGATAGAGAGATGGCTTGATGGTCTCGATCAGTCATTCTCTCAATTTCAATTCAACCTCGATCAATTTAACCATTTCTTGCTGTTAAAATGGTGTACAGTCCGAATTTGATTCAAAAATTTCAACACACTGTCCAGGATCGTTTTCTGGTCTACAACAAATAATTGATTTTTATATGGTTTTAACACAAGTTTTATTGGTGCTAGTATCTGAAATGTATTCTTCATTTAAAACCATCAGAATTCCTGTATAATTTCCATATACTAAACCATAATTTCTCATCATGTCCATTCTCACAGGAATAAGACTTTCCTTTAAAGGACACTCTATTCTTTCCCAACGCTTCAATAATTTTATCTAGTTTGTGCATAATAGCGGAATTGTTTATTGTGTCTTCCTCAATTTGCACCTGTCGAACTTCATGACTGGACCGATCTTCACTTGTAATTTCGGCTACTTCGATTTTCAGAACTATCTCCACAGCATCATACCCTGTTGTTGGTCTAATCAGTTGAAGATGAGGCATAAGTTGATTGTCCCTTAATGCACTAACAGAAGATCTCACACTCAGTTGTTCCATCATTTTTTCCGGATGTGGATAAGCCAATGTGGATAAGCCAATCGGGCCAATTTCTCAATTTCAGATTGAAATTCCTGCATTGATTCATTTCTTTCTTGTCCCCTACCTTCAAGTTTAGTTTGGTACAGCAAATCTCTATGGCTATTACCATATCTCAATTACAAATCTTTGCATAATGCCCGATACTCCAGTAGTTATTTTGATGACTGCTTTTGCAGGAACTCAGCAGCTTCACCGCTCAGTGACTGAATGAGTTCCACTGCTTTTTCACTGTCAGACCAACAGTTTATACAAGCTGCTGCTTCAAACTGTCTCTAGTAGATGGACCAAGATATTTCTCCATCAAATGTTGGTGGCTTGGAAAATTTATGGACAGGCACTTGACTGTGTTCCTTGTTTTTCAACGATGACTAGTCGTTTCTCTAAATTGTGTTGTACCTGAACTCATTTCTGATTTAAATTTAACTCGTAGTTCCTGTTTGTCTTGTTGTCTTTGTTGTTCCAAATTTGTCATCATATTTAATAGGTCCCGTTTATCTCCCTGTCTTTG
This sequence comes from Henosepilachna vigintioctopunctata, assembly GCA_030704895.1. Classification (NCBI taxonomy): domain Eukaryota; kingdom Metazoa; phylum Arthropoda; class Insecta; order Coleoptera; family Coccinellidae; genus Henosepilachna; species Henosepilachna vigintioctopunctata. The sequence goes on from JARQZJ010000079.1 coordinate 54,857, forward strand.
TCATTCTCGTCGTTGTTCTTTCCGAGTTGTCCTTTCCCTCTTTCAATTTTCTCCTGTTCTCACCACTTTTCTTCCAATAATTTTTCCTGATCTCCCCGTTTTTCTTCCATTAATTTTTCCTGCTCTCGCCCTTTTCTTCCATTACTTATTTGTAAAAAGTAATGAAAGAAAAATTTTTTGTTTTGCGTCTTTTAGCTTTTTTCTTTTCGCCGTTTTTCGTCTTCTAACTTTTATTAACTCTATTTTCTTCCATTTGGAGTATCAAAATTTTCATCAACGCCTCCATCTCTGTTTTGGATCTTGTTGTTGGCGTTTATCTATTAAGTCTCACTTCTGACAGCAAATGTTAAGATTTCATGGATACTTCAACTAATTTGATAATGCCAATACTGCTGAAATGATTTATTAACAGTGAACAACTATAAATACTTCATAATAAATGTGAAAATATGTGATATGAATGTGTATTATTCTATCAGTGGAAATATTCAACGACACTAATAATTAGAATTATATTTTCGATTGTTTGCAAAGAGCGAACTAACCAACACGTGGTTGTTGTTGTTGTTACTCGGTCAAAGAGAGAGTCCCAGATCCAAGAACATGAAAATGAGTCTACGAGAATCGCTCTCTGGTCGTGCCTACGACGCGACGGTTGTCAACAGTCTCGACATTTCTCGCAACGTCCATAAACCACAGAGGCGGCTTCAGGGCAAATCTGTCACAATATGATCGATGTCGTTAACTTTCGAGGTAGTGTACGGAGACAATCTCGCCATTTTTATTAATTTAATTTTATATATTTGTTCTGATTGAAATATATATGAATTGGAGGATAACTGATTGGAAAAAATCAAAAGATAACGTTGAAAATAGTTAATAGAAAATAGAAATGTGTGTCCAAATTACAGACTGCTCAATCTCGAAAAACTAGATAACTTTGTATGTGATTGTTCGAAGTTTTTCACACTAGAGTTGTTGTCAAATGAGATGAAAGGAGAAATCGATAATTCGAAATACTTTACTGGATATGTTTCAATGAAAATTCAATGAAATATCAATGTGTTGAGGAGTGATAGTCATTCTGAGGAAACATTTTATAGGAGGAAACTTTGTCAGCAGTTCCAATGAAACTTATGTTTGCGTCTTAGGTTCCCTAATTTCCAAACCAGGTAAGCCCCCAAAAGTCAAAAGTATGAATATTCTTACAATTCATTGATAATTCGTAGATTTGTTCGGATTTGTTTCATTGAATGTTTGATGAAAATCATTTATTTTACATATTTCATATTCAACTTTTTCTATGATTGATTGTATTTTTCTAAATTTTCATCTCATTTTCGATCACTTTCCGGAACTGGTTTACTGATGTCGTTAGGTTCATAAAATTTTTTTGATTTCCTTTCCTTCTTTTAGAAGCATCTATACGTGATTGTTAACATTGAGAGCGAATAGTCGTGTCGATATTATTCAAACACTAATTGTTCACTCACCTTCAATTATGTTTGTATTCTATTTTCCATATTAATTTTTTTTCAATATGTTATACTATTATAATTATTAGTATCACGTTCTCATGCAATATTCACACATATCAGATAATTTGAGTGATTATGTAGAACTCGAAATCAAGAAGGAAAATACTTGTTTTCCAATTGTGTTTAAATTACAAATTTCAGAATATTTCTGAAGTTACGGAGCTGAATGATTCTCATCGTTTCACGTTGAATCTATAGTCATAAATCCTTAGCCACAATGTTAAGTAGATTTGGAACGTAAAGAACGCATACTCTTTGCTGACTGATGGTTATGTGAAGAGCAAATTCCGTTCCATTCTTCACAAGAACGAACCAGATTCACCTTTATGGCCGTCTGTAAGACTTCCAGTTCGACAATATCATATTCAGGAAACGGGAAAAGCGATTTTTCTTGCGACGCAATTACGACGACGGCGTTTTCGCGCCGGCTGATCGACGACGGATTTGGGAACGCGCCGATAAATTACCTCAGATCATATTTTCTCGGAAAATCTCGTCGCGGGTCGATGCCAGGTCATTATTCACGGATGATAAAACGCCCGGATTGTTATTATCGGTATTTTTCGAGAAATAATGGTCCCTTTATTGAAATAACTCCCGTTACAAATTGAATGAAGGAGTTACATATCGCTGTATGTATGGAAATTTATTTTTACGATTTTTCATCCGATCTGAAAAGATAGATCTGCAAATCCAGCGAATTTCAGAATTTCATAATTGGAATGTCTCTTTGGGGGTGGAGAACGTCTGAAAGATATGGCATTTTTATTGTTCAAAAGTATGACACATGACTCCTACACCGTGAAATATACACATAGACACATGGGAAATCTTATCATACTATCTTGTTTTTGCTAGTCCTGTAGAAATGATGAGAAATCGAATATGATATTGCCACTTCAGAAGGTAGGAAGTATTCCTTATTCTCTGAAATCAACAATGCGCTAGCAATGAATATTCATACAGCTAGGAACATATAAAGTCTAATGTCGGCCTGTTTGCAAAACAATATCAGTAGGCCCTTCGAAAAGTACAGTTAAGTATGAAAATGGGTACTACAATTACAATGTACTTACAATGGTGTAAGGCTTTGGCTGACTGCTCTCGAGGTTGACTGTACTTTTATCTGCACAATAATTGCCCTAACTAGTAAATTATTTCGTAACTGGCTATTTCAATTCTCCTTATTTCCAATATAAAAATCTAAATGAAATCAGGTACAAAGAAAGGTGGTTATGGATTGATAATGCTCTGTATCGCTAGCTACCAATTCTTTAATTATCAAGGTTGTACATTTGTTGTTTAATTTTAAGACTATGGATCATTTAGTTATTAACGTGGATTTTTGAGGAACTTATAGAATTTTGGAGCTTTATTCGATACCGTAGCTCGAACGTGTTTAGTTCTTTTGTAGTCTGCTGTCGTTCTGTCAAACCTTACTTTTAATAATGTCATTGTTATCAATTGGAGCTAAACCAAGCGGTCTGATATATATATATATATATATATATATATATATATATATATATATATATATATATATATAACTTGAAATTGATTTATTGCCTGTTTAAGAAATTTTATTTTGAAAGTTTTTAGCAATAACAGGCTTTTTCATTTAGCAATTTCAGGCTTTTAACAGGCTATATATATATATATATATATATATATATATATATATATATATATATATATATATATATATATATATATATATATATATATATATAGACAGAGATATTGACTCTCTGAGCTCAATGTTGTCATATCTAATATCTTTGGAAAAAAGAAGAGGGTCTAATAACACGTAACTCATAAATGGTATGGTGTAAGGCTTTGGCTGGCTGCTCTCGAGGTTGATTGTACTTTTATCTGAACAATAATTGGCCTAACTAGTCAATTATTTTGTAACTGGCTTTTTCAATTCTCCTTCTTTTCAATATAAAAATCTAAATAAAATCAGGTACAAAGAAAGGTGGTTATGGATTAATAATGCTCTGTATCGCTAGCTACCAGTTCTTTTATTATCAAGATTGTACATGTGTTGTTCAATTTTAAGACTATGGATCATTTAGTTATTAACGTGGATTTTTGAGGAAGTTATAGAATTTTGGAGCTTTATTCGATATCGTAGCTCGGATGTGCTTAGTTCCTCTGTAGTTTGCTGTCGTTCTGTCAAACCTGACTTTTAATAATGTCATTGTTTTGTAAGAATCAGACATAACCTGCACGATGGGTTATCAATTGGAGCTAAACCATGCGGTCTGGTACAAATTTCGTTTATTTTATGGAACAACTTTTTAGAATAAACCTCAATTTCGTAAGTTAACCTTTTTATTGTTCGATTCACCAGTTTCATTGTAATATTACATTGTAGCACTCCTAATGAAGGAACAATATGGTTTTGAAAGCTCGAGTTAAGGAAAAACCTTCATGTTCTAAACGTGTAGTCCCATATCGGACGATTATGAGGTATTCCCCTCAAATTTATTGCTTGGCTGAAAATTTATTCGCTTTTCAATTATTTTTTGAATGTCAAAATGAAATTTTTCCATAAGTTTGTAATCCTCCCACTTCTTTACGTAATTCTCAGATTGTCAGATTAGTTGAATATACAGTTTTTAGCACATAATTTATCTATTCTACCCTAATCTAACCAATAAACTATGAATTATTTGTTTATGTTTGATCCTTATATATTTACGTCAATTTGGCAAAATTCTGTGATTTCTTGACGTCACGTCAATGATTGTGTTCGGAAGTAGGGTCGTGTTCATGCTATTCCGTAGTATATCAAGTTTGGGGTGTATTTACTGAAAACCAAAGAGTGTGGAAGCAATTAAACAGAAAAATTAGGCAGTTCCTCGCCGGAAATTTCTAACCTCCGGATCATAAACTTTAGGAAACCGTGATATTCTATATAGCTCGCTTTCGTTGTGATATATAATACATGAGGTATATCGTTGAAATCCTAAGAGTATCACACGAAAAATTTTATTGCTCACTTTTGAACGCAACTCGAATATATATTTGAAATTATAAATTGAAAAAATGCGAGAAATTCGGGAAAAACTCAGACGGGTCGGGAGTTTTCCGTCGAGAGACAAATCGCGATAATTACCGTCGAAACGTTCCAATTTCCCGTCTCTCCAAAGGCAATTTAGATCGAAATTTCCATTTCCTAAAAGTATAATTTTTCCGAGTACGATTTTCAATACGTCGCGTGGCGTCGATTATGCGGGAAATTGGGCGATCCCAGTAATTGAATGTCGAAATTCGAGGAGCAACTCCAGAAGATTGGCGAGTGGGATGAATATTTTGAATGGACAAGTCTATCTCCGTTGCGTAGTCCGTTGTGCCTCATTTTTCGGCATAATTTTCGGACATTTTTGTGAATTATTCATCACGAGTTGCTTCCGAAAATGAATTCGAACGGATGGTATGGATAATGGAGGGCGAAAAACAAACTGTTTGTTTCAATTGTTCATAACTCTCTAATATTCGGTATTCCTTCTTCTCGAATTATTCTATAAGGAAGAGATTTTTCACATGAACATGGGTCACTAATAGACTGGGTAATTTTGAAGTCACTGCAATAAGGGAAGCGTTTATACCGACTCCAAGCAACAAATAAGTTAATTTGTGAAAAATTCCATGACAATATTTCAATACAGTTTCACGGTCGACTTTAATCAGGCCATAAAGAGCGTACTCGGGCGGTGTTGCCAAAATTGAGTTAGTGGTCTACTCTCTTAGTCGGTTGTTTCCAAAGTTCCAAACATTATTTTAACTCTTTTTGAATATTGCGAACGAACAAGAAATATTATTCGTATTTATAGCATGTAGAATATTATATTGGGTATTGTGAGCACATATTTTTGTAACAGAAAAATGTGAAACATTTTTTATTGCATGAAAACAAGGATGTTTTCGATAAATCCCCATTGCGTAAAAAATACTTCTATTAGTCAGTGGGATTTGTTTACATGAAAAGCTGACTAACCAAATTTATCGAATTATTTGAGAGAAAAGGAATCTTGAAAGAAACGCTGTAGGAATTACTCAAATTGAATTATTTACCTAAGTATGAATAAATATTATATTTCTGATTAGCGCAATCAACAAACTACTTTATGAAAGTATTGAGGTTTCTTTGTTCATTTTTTGATTCCGTTTTCTGGAGTTTGGCTTCATTATTTTTTTTTGTGTAGTCATTCAATAATATATTAGAAAAAATGGAACACAGCATGTTTAGAATATTTTTATTGTCTTCACCACATTACATTAAAAATGCCTGTCTCCGTGGCTTGGTCGGTAGAACACCCGACTACGGTGCGGTAGAACTCGGGTTCGAGTCCCGCTGAAGGCATGGATGTTTGTGTATGTCCTGATTTAAGTAGTTTAATGAATGATATATGCTGGGTAATGTACTTTGATTACAAGCCCAATGGCCGTTCGGAACCGGCGTTAAATTGTAGGTTCACTGAATTAAAAAAAAGCATTAAAAATCTTTTAATGAGTCATTCAATGGCACACTTAGAATATTGAGATTACTCAAAATTACTTTCTGGTGTATATTATTCAAAAAGGCCTGTTCGAGAGAAATGTTATCAATGATTTTTTCAAATATGGCATACATGTGAAATAGGACGTTTTTAACTAAATCTGTAGGTATATTCAGTGTTTCCCGTTGCAAATGATTGAGAATTAAATCTGACTTTCCAAAACTGTTATTCAAATTATCATTACGAGCTAAATAATTTATCCGCTTTTCCTCTGGGCTTTTCCTAGGTAAGGGCATATTTTTTTACAAATAATGCGGTAATTTTGGAAAAATTGAAGCAACCGCGTGATCCCACTAGCTGAAACGAATTTCTCTTCCTTGATGATATCAGTTTCAGGAAAATGCAAGGCACAAACAACTGAATATTTTGTTGGAGCCCAATTATCTCGTGCTATACACTTCATCTATTTACTCCTTAAAAATTCATTTTTAGGGAAACTGAAGGTCGACACTAGTTGCCCACCTGCTCAGGATGCTGTTATAATTTGATTTACAACCAGGAATGCAACAAGTTTTCGTCATTCTAAGAAAATATACTTATTATAAACTCACCTTTTCCAAGCTTGAAACTTACTGAATCATCTACGGAATACCTATCCTCTACACCACAGTTCAAAAAAAAATATTTGTAAGTAATGCGTACTCAAAATACAAGACAAAAACTCGATTACGATTCGATTAGATCGATACACACAAAACACTTCGTGTTTATATTTTGATGTTATGTCATCAACAAACTGTAATCACTAGGATCTATATGACGCTGTAGAAGATTGACGAATAGAGGATTAGTACTGAAATCGTAAAATATTCAACTTCGAACTACAAAAGTCTTAAACAACACAAACTGTTGTTTGAACAGTTTGTCTTTTTAGTTCTATATTGAGATATCAACAAACTATCAACAATAACCCATATATAGCACTACACACCATGTTTATCGATTGAAAAGTATAGAATTTATACCAAAACTCAAATTATTCAACTTCAAATTGCGAAAGTTTCGAGAAGCGTCCTATTTGCATTAGTATACCAGCACAACTAATAGCAGGATTGTTAAAGCACTAAAGATACCGTGGCAGATACTCATTTCATGGCCTGTACTAAAATTGGCCGTGACAGTGTTTTCGGTGATAAAATAACAACTTCAATTTGTATATTTTGTCCAAATAGCCTAACTTTTGAGCAAAAAATATTCGTTTCAACCACGATGTGTCGATTTGATCAGTTATTTCGGATTATGAATTACATAATTTCCTGTAAATCACTGGCTCGAAAACAAGATATATAGGTATAGAAGTCTTATCATATTTCCAATAATGAGAAAACATTGAGTAAAATATTTTTTCTGGGACTTCAGAGTTATAAAATTTTTCGATTAGATGCAGTAATGTCTCCTTCCCGATATGAATTGAAAGAAGTAACAAGGGTTCTTGCAATATTGAAAAGGAAAACCTTTTTTTGCCTTGGATTATACGTCCGAAACGTGGAGTAATGTTCAGACAATTGACAAACTGAAAATCTTGAGCTCCACGCCCATCCTTTGGCAAATCGACAACAGCAGAGACAAACCGACAAAATAGCATACCTACTCAAGTCCCAGGATGTCAGAAACTTTCTATTGAAATAACGAGGTCAAGAACTATTTATTCAATCTGTTCAACCACTGCTGACTGCTACCTCTAATATGGGCAGCCATATATATATATATATATATATATATATATATATATATATATATATATATATATCTTGAAATTGATTTATTGCCTGTTTGAGGTATTTATTTTGAAAGTTTTAGCATTAACAGGCTTTTTATATATGACAAAAACGCATTATCGGTATAGCCCGCAACTCAATTGGAAGCAGCCGTTGACACGTGTTCTGAGGAGAGCCAATAAGCTCGAAGCATGAAAACGACATAAATTTTCATATACCCTCATATCCATTGTAAGATAGAAATACAGTAGTATACATTTATCCCTAGAAGGATAATGCAGACATCATATTGTTCATGTTTCAGGTAGTCAGCTCTACTATAATGTTCCTCTGAATATTTACAGCATTCAAATAATTTACAAAATTCGAATAATTAAATTTGGTAACATCACAATGACAGATCAAGCAATTTCTTTCATGTCACGTGAGATATCCATGGTAAAAGATTTTCCCCTAGATATATCACAAAGACTAGTAATATACCACGTAACCTACCATGATCTACTACATCTTTGTTAACATTCAAGGTATAGAAAATCAATTTGCAGTAAAAAACACTTTAGACTATAAAACTTAACTCATTTGTCAGCACATTTGTCATCTTATTTTATTTTCTGTAAATCTCAAGCTCACTCTTACGAACAAACCTGGTGTTAACTGACCCAATTTCTGCCTCTTAATCCATACAGATGGTATTCCAATTAGTTCCTCATAAATTTTTAATTCCTACAAGGAATAATCAGCAACGCGAAAATGAACTTTTGATCGCAGGCTTTTCTCATTAATGCAAAATAAACAGGAAGAGAAAGGGGTTCTATTCTATCCCAATTTTAATTAAAATTTTGATAATTGCCGACTGGCCCATGCGGAGACGGCTCGAACTCTCGTTGTCTTTCTAAGGAACGGTCTCTTCGTATTTGTTATTCCGAGGGGGCGCCACCGGGAAAATAACCTCACTTACGTGACATCTCGAAAACAAACAATTCTTTATGCTGTGCTAACTAAGCATGAGAAGGCGATGTTAGTCTATGCGTGTTCCGCGTTTCAAAAGACAGCAGGCTAGAATCCTGGAATTTTCGACTCATCAGTGACTTTTAGACGGGAACATGTTTCGAATGCGAGAGTCGTGAGTTGGAAATGATAATGAGACTATGTTTTGACGCAGAAGTTTCCGAAATTCTTCATTAATATCCAGATCGTATAACAAGAAGAATTTATGCGAATTGAAAAATTTCAACTACTCAACTGGGGTTAATCTGTATATTTAAGTAGTCCAACTTGAAAATTCCAGTTGCTCCTATCTTTTTTTGTTTGGTAATTGTAGTAAGGGGTCCCAAGTGGGGATTTTTGAAGTGACTCGAGCGTATCAGATAATTATATAGGAAGACTCCTTGCACCCTTCAATGCACCCCTACCAAGTATGAACCCTTCATATGGCGGAGTGTGTTGAGGACAACCCGTCAGATTAGTGAAAAAAAATCGATCCTCAGAAAAACTCGAGCGCGTCAGATTAAAAAAAGGTAGATTAATTATATTCTCAAGAGTGTATATCTCCATAATCTGACAATTTGAGTGTGACATTAAGAACTGAGCGAATCCTGATATTGTGAAAAAAAATTCATTTAGGATTACTCAAGCGCCTTTGAAATTTTTTAAAATTGAGGGACACACTAATGGAATTATAAAGAACTTATAACCTGACGGTTCCCATGGGGCGATGTCGGTAGAATCGTGGAGAAAAGGTGAAGCGTACAGCGGCTGAGAGCTGTATACTAACGGCTCTGTTTTTGTTAGAGGTATAGAACTTTAAAATGGCATTACTGTTGAAGATGGCGAGCGATTTAACAGCTGAGAAGTGATTCATTCTCAATTTGGTTTTGCAATTCATCATGAATAGACTCACTCCTGAACAACGCTTGCAAATGGTGCAATTTTATTTCGAAAATAATGGTTCTGTGCGGAATACGTTTCGCGCACTACGTCCATTTTATCGTCGACAAAATCGTCCACCAGAGCAGTTAATTCGATTAACCATGGAACGTTTTGGCACCACTTTTACTCTTATTGATAACTCGCATCCCCCGAGACGCCGTACGGTGCGTACAGAAGAAGCTATTGCTACTGTAGAGCGTAGCATTGAGGAAGATCCGAATGAGTCCATCCGCCATCGAGCACAGGAATTGGATTTGTGTCCATCCACTTTATGGAAGATTTTGAGGAAGGATCTTGGTTTGCGTGCTTACAAAATCCAACTCGTGCAAGAATTGAAGCCAAACAATCAACAAGCAAGGCGTAGATTCGTCGAATGGGCCCAAAACGAGATTGCCGTTGTTCCCGATTTTCATAAGCGAATTTTGTTTAGCGATGAAGTGCACTTTTGGTTGAATGGCTACGTCAACAAACAAAACTGCCGCATTTGGAGTGAATATTATCCTCAAGTGTATGTCAAAACACAATTACATCCAGAAAAACTGACTGTTTGGTGCGCTTTATGGGCTGTTGGAATCATTGGTCCGCACTTCTTCAAAAACAATAATGGCCAGAACGTTACAGTCAATGGTGATCGGATTGATGGACAATGGAATCAACAGAGCTATGATTACTAACGTTTTCATTCCTAAATTGAACAACCATGATGTCCAGGAGCTGTGGTTTCAACAAGACGGCGCAAAATGTCACTAATGTTCAATGTTTTCAATTTCAATGGTTTTGGACCAGTGAATTGGCCTCCAAGATCTTGTGATTTAACACCACTAGACTACTTTCTGTGGGGCTATGTAAAGTCATTGGTCTATGCGGATAAGCCACAAACGCTTGACCATTTGGAGGACACTATTCGCCGTTCGCCGTGTTATTGCTGATATACGGCCACAAATGTTGAAAAAAGTCATCGAAAATTGGACATCCAGATTGGACTACATCCGAGTCAGCCGTGGCGGTCATATGCCAGAAATCATACTCAAATGTAATGGCACAAGATTGTCTTGCGGATGAAAGCAATTTTTGTCGACTGAATGAACCATCGATGTTTTATTGCAATTTAAAGTTCTATACCTCTGCAAAAACACCCTTTACTTTCATTCTCGCTCTTGCTTATCTTGCTTCTAAATTTCCATTAAAACGCTCAGAATAGCGATATCCCCCCATATTATTGTCAGATTATTATTAAGGAGGACTTAATGATGAAATACTGACGCGCTGGAGTATTTCAAGATCACGTTCTTTTACAGATATAAAAATTGATTATCACTTTGTGCCACATCCAAATCGTCAGACATTTCAATACGAAACTTTTTAGAGATTACTTCACATACACTTTGAATGTCTGACATGCTCGAATAACTTTTTTATTTTTGTTTTTAACCGGTTCTTACGGGTTACGAGACTGACGCGCTCGTGTACTTTTATACAACTATTACAACTTACATCTTCAAAAATGTTTACACGCTCTGCACCCCACTAAAATAGAAAACTTGAAATGAAAATTTTTCTTTTGGAACTTAGAGTGAAGGAAAACTTGGCTATGCAGTAATCGATTTTTATCCAGAGCTTTATAAGGAAACTTCATTATTAATTCAACGTAGGAAAACAAATTGAAGTCTGCCATTAATTATCAACTGAATCATTATTATTATATCAAACTACGAGTATCAATGCAGCAGTAATTTCAGATTTTTATGGTTTAGAAATAATTAAATTATTTCATCCCTTACTTTTTCATCAACAGATGAGAAAAAAAAATTTCAGATAATTTTCTCAACTCAGGTGAGTTTTACACGTAAACAAGATTTTTTAGAATACACTCGCAGATTTTGGTGTAAAATATTCGATTGATCCTCAAAAACTAAGATATTCAAACATTCAGAATGGAAATTGTAATAGGATTATTAGTTATTGATTTCAAAACATGTTCATTATGATTTTGCCATTATGTAAAAGTATAAAAACTGCAAAAATTGTTTGCAGGTTACATACTTTCTTTGCTTCATTATTTATTTTACTCTAAATCTCATTAAAATGAGTTTTAGTTAGGAATCCCTTCTTTCGTTTCATGCTGATTGAGAAATAAATAGCATCAGAATTCATGGTAAATCAGTAGGTAGATACTTAACAGTGTTGTTGTATAGAGTTCAAATTTAAAAAAACTAACTAAAATAATGTTTAAATATGCCAAGCATACATCGATATCATTCAGAACTGCTTCAGATTCTCAGCACTCAATATTCTTCAGAATAACGAATGAAGTTGTTTATTATTCAGTATCAAATGCAGTGAAAGCTATATAAATTATTTGCAATCACAAGCATCCCTCTTTTTCCATATTTCTTGTTTATAACTTTTTTGTTAATCGAATATGAGACAACAATTTAATTCCCGGAAACAATATAACCTATTAAAACAATCGTATAATCAATTCCTTTATGTATTTTCGGGTTTATGTCGAGATGAGACTGGTATATTAGTTCGAAACTGCAGTAAAGAATTCATCAGTCTATTTGTTTGAAAGCGAATAAACGGAATAGACCAGTCTACGCTCGTAAAGATGACAAGATCGTATAATATCAAACCTTCAATAACAATTGTTGAACTTGATATATATGAATCCGGATAGGGTTATAGTTGAATTATATTTACGTACAAAGTTTTTTTTGAATGTTTTTCGCAGGTCTATTGTTTCATCTGATAATTGTTCTTCAAATTACTGCATGTGTGTTGTTGCTACTGAACGATTTTTAGTTATATTCATATATATATATATATATATATATATATATATATATATATATATATATATATATATATATATATATATATATATATATAATAATGGAAAGCAGTATTGCCTTGTTATTTAAATACAATTGTTATGGGTTATAGGCAAAATAAGAGGCCGCTATGAAAAGATTTCAACCAATTTGTTTGCCTGGCATATATTTCGACTGTGTTTACAGTCTTCATCAGGACTCTGAAAAAGATGTTTATACAATTGTAATGATGAAAATTATGCTTGACAATTTACGGCTAACTAGGTAAAAAATGTATGGCCAAGAACCATCAAACAGGAATGTGTGACTTAAAATGAATTTGATATTACAAAGGAAAATGAAAGTTGATGTTAAAATGTAAATATAAAAATATTCCTATGTACTAACTGAAACGACGGTAGGAAAATAATAGAGTAGAAATGACAGGAGCACAGAGAAACATTAACACCGAAAAACGACACAGAGGCGAGAGAGTAAAAACACCGTAGCAACAAATGTTATACCACGCACGTAACATATAAAGTCAATTAAAATTGTGGGCTGTCTGCGAAGGTTACTTAAAATGATTCGAAAGTAAATAATTATAAATGCAGCTAAGCCTGGAAACGTCCGTCTTCTTATTAATGCTGTTGGTGTTATTATTAATGTGGACCATTTCCAAAAAATCCTTTTCTGTTGACTAGCAGCTACATACAGTATTCCAACATTATCGAAGTCAAAACGATGTCCCTGTTATGCCGGATGTAGTACTAAGGCACATGTGTCAGGACGAAGTCTAACATCGCTCTTATGAAGAGTTATTCTTCTTCTAATGGTCTGAGAATTTTGACCTATATAAACTCTTTCACAATCTTAACACGGAACACTATAAATGCAGTCTGATGTTAAAGATGAAGGTAATTTTTTTCACAAGACTTAAAAATAAAGTACCTCCATCTTTAACATCAGACTGCATTTACAGTGTTCCGTGTTTAGATTGTGAAGAAGTTTATATAGGTCAAACTTCTCAAACCATTAAAACAAGAATAACTTTTTATAAGAGCGATGTTAGACTTCGTCCTGACAGATGTGCCTTAGCACTACATTCCGCATAACAGGGGCATCGTTTTGACTTCGATAATGTTGGAATACTGGATGTAGCTGTTAGTTACCTTAAAAGGTTTTTTTTGGAAATGGTCCACATTAATAATAACACCAACATCATTAATGAGAAGACAGACGTTTCGAGGCTTAGCTGCATTTAAAGTTATTTACTTTCGAATCATTTTAAGTAACCTTCGCAGACAGCCCACAATTTTAATAGACTTTATATGTTACGTGCGTAGTATGACATTTGGTGCTACGGTGTTTTTACTCTTTCGCCTCTGTGTCGTTTTTCGGTGTCAATGTTTCTCTGTGCTCCTGTCATTTCTACTCTATTATTTACCTACCGTCGTTTTAGTTAGAACATAAGAATATTTTTATATACACATTTTAACATTAACTTTCAGTTTCCTTCGTTATATCAAATTCGTTTTGAGTCACACATTCCTGTTTGATGGGTTTTGGCCATACCTTTTTTACCAAGTTAGACGTAAGTTGTCAAGCATAATTTTTATCATGACAATTGTATAAACATCTTTTTTAGAGTCCTGATGAAGACTGTAAACACAGTCGAAATACAGACCAGGCAAACAAATTGGTTAAAATCGTTTCATAGTGGCCTCTTATTTTGCCTATAACCCATAACAATATATATATATATATATATATATATATATATATATATATATATATATATATATATATATATATGTGTGTGTGTGTGTGTATATACAATATCAAAAGTTTGCTATAACTTTTTTTCGTTAATTTTTTTATGAATTATTCAAAAGAATATAAGAGAAGTGCTGCTTATGTGAAACATGAACAATGTGATGTTTCCATTATTCTTCTAGGGATAAATGTTAGGGAATATTGAAAGCGGTGGCTACATTCATTGGAAACAATACCGTTACTGTTTCGTGCGTCAAGGTACTCTTCAGTTGAGTCTCTTCCAACAGACGAAAGGCATCGACATCAATTCTCAAAGGTCCTCTTGGAATCATGAAACAAAAATATATTGTAAAGTCATATGTATGTACTCGTATAATACAAATATTACTATATATGTCAAATCTTAGGGACTAATAGAAGAAACATGAAGAAACTGAAAGCTTTATAAATCGAAGCGACATTATCTCAATGAGGAAATCGGTTTTAAAAATAGCACATGTTACATTTATTTTCACTTTACTCAACAGGAACGCTTTCACTGATAACTGAAACTTCGTTCAATTTCACTTGTGAGGGAAAAATTCTTTATTCAAATTTCTACTGAAAAAAACGGAGGAACCGCAGGATATCAGGAGTTACCGATCTATTATTCTAGATGGAAAAGAAATGTTCAATCTGCATAATACAGAGGCAAGGAATCCAACTATTCATGAATATATATCGAAAATTTAGATTAGAATTGTGAACACAAAGACTTCTACACAAAAGTAGATGTAAAGGAGAAAAATATTAATATTTTCAGAAATTAACTCCAAATTATATCGGTTCTTGATAATCTTTATCGGAGATTGATATAAATTTGATACTCGTGAATATTCGATATTAAAAGTATGCTATAACTTTGTTTCGATAATTTTTTGACAAATCATTCGAAAATACATTAGAGTAGAGCTGCTTTGTGAAACATGAACAACGCGATGTCTTCTTTGTCCATTTAGGGATACATATTAGAGAATATTGAAATCGATGCCTACATTTATTTGAAGTGCAAGATAGTTACTGTTTCGTACTACAAGGTACTCATCAGTTACGTCTTACAAATGAAAGGCAACGACTTCAATCTCCACATACCCTATCGAAAGATAGGAGGGTATGTGAAGACATACCCAAGGAGGTTTGTAATACAGAAATATACAGTAACTGTCTTACGCATGTAATAAATAAATGTAGGCATCCATTTCAATATTCTCTAACATTTATCCAAAGGAGGATAATGTTAGAGATTTGTCAAAAAATTATCGGAAGAAAGTTATAGTATACCTTTAATATCGAATATAAATGCAATAATATAAATCGAGAACTACAGAATTATTTTTCTTGTAGTAGATTTCGTTCTTGTTTTGAGAAATGACAGCGATAGTTTATCAGCAGACAACGGAAGCGAAAGTAATCTATGAACTAATAAATGTAAGGCATTCATTTTTATTTTTTGCGACTGACAACTTGAAATGTGTATCTGAATAAGTTGGTTTTCTGGGAATTTCGAAAACTAGGGAATGAAGGGAAGGACTCATATGTATATCCAAAAAGCTGATTGCTTGGTTGATTTCTGATTCCAGAGTGAAATGAATTGAAAGATAGATGGAATTCAAAAATTTCAAGAAGGAAGTTAATTGCCTATCTGTCCAGTCCATATACAAAATATAACGTCGACATATCTTCTCCAGAAAATTACATTCTTGGTTAAGCCATTGTCTGAATAAAATGAGGTGTTTTCGAAATGCGTCATGAAAATCTCGCTCAGTAACGAAGATAACGAAGAACCAATGGTTAAACCGTCTGTTTGTTGATAGATCTTTTCATTGAATTTGAAATAACTTTGTTTGATGCATAAATTTACGACTAATATGACTACATCTATGTAAGTAGAAGATGAATGTAATATTGTATACTCTTGATAATGGGTTAACCACCCGAAACATATGTAGGCCTCTTTATATATTCAGTGAAACTTAAGTCAAGTGTGTTAATTTTTAATTTTATAGTTGTTAACATAATGTTTCACCAAGAGATAAGCGAAACCTCCGTGTCATTTATTATGATATTAGTTGCATTCATTATTTAATTGATGCAATTCTCTTAACGAAGGAGCAGGCCGTTTTATACAAACTCATTTATACTCGTAAACGTTGAATTCGTCAACATTATCCTTCAAGAGAATGCTAGATCTTCTATGACTTGTCTTGCCTAAAAATGCGTTTATTTACCGTGCATATTGTTGAACAGAAGATAAACATGGGGTTGCTCAATATTCTCTTCATCTTACAATTTATATACTGAAATTCGACTTTCTGATAGCTTTACTTGAAGAAAAATGGAAAGAATTCACTCCTATCAAAATATCGTTATTCACAGGAACGAATACTGTTGATTTAAATAATACTTCAGTTTGCGTTGGGAATAGGGCAGTTTTAAATGACTTTCCACGAAAGGAAAACCTACTTCAAATCCCTCTTTCCGCATCCAACAGAGCGTAACCTCATCTCGAAAGAAGCTTTCGGGAAGTTTAGATTAGCTTGTCCATAAAGCATCAAAATTTTTACGTCTGAAACATCTAAGGGGAACGAATGCGAGAAAAAAGCATTATATTGTTTTCATACATATCCCTACTTCCCTTTACAAATATCTTTTGGTAACCCAGGCCGTCTTGAGACCCGGATGTCATGAGAAAAGAGGGGAAGGAATTTGAATTTTCTCCCCTAATTCCATTTATCAAGCCGGTGCCAAATAAAGAAAACCTTCTGCTTCTACGGCCTTTTTTCGATTTTACTAACAAACATCTAACTGAATTCCTTTCTCGAACAACTTGAAATTAGTTTGCCATTTGTTAAAATCCGCAACAGTGTGCGGATGTCGCTTGCAGGGCTTCGGAAAATTTCCATAATTTGACCAGCCAACCGAATTCGAATTTGTGTTTAACGAACTAGAATATATGTATCAATATTCCACCGATATTCGTACTATATATACATATATATATATATATATATATATATATATATATATATATATATATATATATATATATATATATATATATAGAAGAGTAATTTAATCGTGTTAACCAACCACGTGCGGACATGAATAATTATATATATATATATATATATATATGTGTGTATATATATATATATATATATATATATATATATATATATATATATATGTATATATATATATATATATATATATATATATATATATATATATATATATATATATATATATATATATATATATATTTTGAAAGTTTTTAGCATTAACAGGCTTTTTAATATGAAAAAGTTTATTTCTGTTGACGTTTCGTTGTTATATTACAACTTTGTCAAAACTAATGAATAATTGAATTTATGAGTTACTATGGATATCAAATGTCAAACTTAATTTTTTGAAAAATCAAATTAGTTTTTTTGTATATTCACTTATTGATTTTCATTATCAGAGGAATATTTCTGGCTCAGCATTCGCTTCGGAAGTTTTAGTCTTCTTCACCATGAGGAAACCTCTGAAAAACTCATGGTAAGCCAGAAATTTTTTCAGAGGTTTCCTCATGGTGAAGAAGACTAAAACTTCCGAAGCGAATGCTGAGCCAGAAATATTCCTCTGATAATGAAAATCAATAAGTGAATATACAAAAAAACTAATTTGATTTTTCAAAAAATTAAGTTTGACATTTGATATCCATAGTAACTCATAAATTCAATTATTCATTAGTTTTGACAAAGTTGTAATATAACAACGAAACGTCAACAGAAATAAACTTTTTCATATTAAAAAAGCCTGTTAATGCTAAAAACTTTCAAAATAAATACCTCAAACAGGCAATAAATCAATTTCAAGAAATATATATATATATATATATATATATATATATATATATATATATATATATATATATATATATATATATATATATATATATATATATATATTAATTTGATAATAATAATCAGTTTCGTTTCTATGTGGAATGAGTGTTCAGGTTCTTGAAGATTTTGAACAGATTTATATAAACAGAATAGGAAAAAATTTTATAATAATGCATTAGGCAATAAGTAAGTAGGTTAACGCAACTATTGCGAATATCATGGGTTCACAATACTCGCATGAGTGTGATGAACTTCATTTTAGCGAGCAAGCAGTTTTTATTTTATATGAATACATTGATATTTTCTCAATAAAATCAGTTCTACATCAGTAGTCAAGGGTTTCGGTGCTGACAAGGCCTCAATCTGCCTACTCCTTGTCAGGTGAATGAGTTGACTACTGACGTAGAACTGATTTTATTAAGAAAATATTAACGTATTAATACATAAAATAAATACTGCTCACTCGCTGAATTGAAGTTCATCACACTCATGCGAGTATGGTGTACCCATGATATTCGCAATAGTTGCGTTAACCTACTTACTTATTGCCTAATGCATTATTATAGAATATTTTCCTATTCTAACTATATGAATCTGTTCAAAATCGTTAAGATTCTGAATATGCTGGGAGGCTCCGAGGATATAACAACAAGGGCTCCATCTCGACGGTTGTACTAAATTCTCCCATCTATCTCGGTTCTATTATTAATTGTGTATAGAAAATCTGTTCGAAAATTTGTTACCAAAATTTCCTATAATCTCCTCGGTTGTAAAAAATTGCAAAGTTAATATGATTACCTTGAAGTCCAATCATCGTCCCTTTTTCCAAACAATACAGCATTATCTGAACATACAAGATTTCAAATGGTCTCTTGTATTCCAATACAAGATTTGGTGATTTATTTGTGGTGATTTATATTGTATTATATAAATATTATATAAATTATATAATTATATGTATTATATTTATATTATATTATATTGGCTTTCTATCTAACTGATTCTGGTGGTTCTATGGCTTCTGGTTCTAACTTTGTATTTCTAAATCCAATATAATTTGTGATTTTTGTCATCTAACACTGATTAAGCAATGTCGAGTGAATAAAATCAATATTATGAAATTCAGTCTATGAAAGTGGTTGAAATTTTATATTCGTTACATTAGACTTTAAGAGTATGCTAGATCTTCTATGATTTGTTTTTCTGTGTTAAGAAGGGCAATGGAATCGGTACTTTGAAAGCTGAATATTGAGACAACACAATATCATCATCCCAATCAACTAAGTTTCTTGGAAAATATGTAGACAGAAAGTTGAGATGGACAACACGTATTGATATTTTATTTAAAAATTGAGTAACTCTCAATTTTTTGTAATCTCTAGAATCAAGAACATTGTAACTAGAAACTATGTCATGAATGTGTACCTATAACAGTCTTGTATATAGTCATCCAAATTATAATATTCTGCTGAGGGCCGCCCTACAGAAATAAAAGAGGTGTTTATAACACCAGAGCGAATACTTTGATGAATATTCAATATTCATCAACGAGCATCTTGTAAACCTATCTTCATTATTAATTACATACTCACCCTACCTTGTTTATATATTTATAGACGTTTACTACGTGCTAAGGAAAATAAAGATAGATTTATTGAATTTAATAGTAATCAATGAGTATTCAACAAGGAGCAGTGATATGGTACTATTAATAATGATAATGATAGTGATACTTATTCCTAAGCATGAAACAGCTAAATTTGAGCACTCACTATATTAACAGAGTATTAAAATCTTCAACCATTTACTGTCAAATTTCAAATAACTGAAAGCTCATTTGTTCAATTTTTATGTTGATTCGAATGTAGGCAATAATGTATGAATCAATTTTTTGTATCATATATATATATATATATATATATATATATATATATCATATATATATATATATATATATATATATATATATATATATATATTTCTTTACTAGGTATTTTTTTTTCGTTTCAAATGTAGTTGTATATTATTGTGAATATAGATGCAACCAATCTTTTTGTTTGAACCAATATTTTTGTTCGAGGGTTGAATGGAAGATCAGACTCAAAACTGAATTCAGTCCTTTTGTGAGCATTCTTGTTAGTTGTAATTGTTGTATCAATTAACGAATGTAATTTTACAATGTAAGGAATGTATCTCGATAAATTTTATTCTCATTATAATTATATATTATTATAAATGCGATAATTCACCGTGGATATTGTTGAACAGTGCTTAGAAATTTGACAATGAGTTAGGTCGAGTGAAAAAAATCATTCTTATGAATTTCAGTCTAAAATACATATATATGTCTATACGTAGAGGTACTAAGTTACATAGAATTTTTGGGTTCGAATGGCACGGCGTAAATGGAATGTAACGAACACACTGAATTTATTATGAAAATCCACAGAATATTTCTAAATCACCACTACTCGAATGAAACGACAAAACCGTTTAGTTTCATAAATAACTCATCATTAATGCCAGTCCGGTTATATTTCAAAGAAGCTTCTTTCTGAAGCAGAAAACCACATTCTTAATTTCAACTTTGAATCGGCAATACGTCCTTTGTAAAATTTTGAGAAAGTCACTTTATAATACAATTTACGTCATTTGCTGTTCTTTACAGTTGCATTTAAAATACAATAAAAATGAAGGAGAATTGAGGCATTCCAAACCATCTATGTTTTTGGTTTTCTCAAACGCTGAAAATTTATGGAATTTGAGTTCGAAAATCAAATATAAAAAAAGAGGCTCGATAAAACCAGGTACAAGGAAATCGGTCACACTGAACCGGAAAAACAGTGAACAATCAAATAGAACAGAGGTCGCTACTCCGTCCATCGCTAGCTACTGGTAGGTTGCAAAAGGAATTCTTGTGACTCACTACATATTTTTAATTTTGAATAATTATATGCATGTAAAATATAACTGCATCATTCTATTTGGTTTGAATTACTTCGCTTACTACAAGGTATGTCACTGTTTATTCAAAAATTAACGAAGTAGCTCCCCACATTAAAATGGTGGGGAACTGAACCTCTGAACTAGAGGTCAACAGATCCCCACTCCTGAACATCACGCTTTGTAGTTGAAGGACCAACATCTCTATTCGGTGGATCTGGTAGTATTCAAGTTAATTTTATTAGAGTTTAAGATTTGCAATTAGTTTTCATCCAACTGATGAAAGTATTGTATACAAAGAATATTTCACTGGACAATATATACATAATCTTGAAATTTCTGAAAATGTTTCAATTCCTTTTTAGTAATTGAAATACTTTTGTATTAAGTGTGTAAATCCCTGAATGATATAATACATTATAACAACAAAAAAATTGAGAATATCCACTATGGATTGATGAATGAATGAACAATTTGAAGAGATCGCTGATAACGTAACGGCACCGGTTTCCGATCGGCCTCCTGTTTCCGACCATTTTGGTTTTTTTTACTTTGAAACAATTAAAACTTCGACCAAAAGTTGTGAAATAGAAAGCATTTAATAGTAATGTGTCACATATCAAGGCTTGTCTTTCATATGTTAACGGAAAACCTATCAATTCAACAAAATCTACGATAGTGTTTGTATTCATATTATATTGAGAACATAAATTACTGAAAACCAATATCCTGATTTTTTCGAAGAATACTGTAATAAGTTCTGAGTTTATTCATTTCATATGCTATATTGATTCACTAAAACCTGAAAATTTCAACATGTAAGCAAAAATTACATATTTTCATTGATTCATCGATGAAATAATAATGGACGGAATACGGAGCCCTATAAAATATGATCATATCTCTTTCCGACCACCAGGTCGGTAACAGGAGTTTCGGACTTCGTAGATAATGTTGATTTTCTATTTTCCAGGTTTTTTGTAAGTGTTTTGTGTTCAATTATATATTCTGAACGCTATCTCTGCATAAAACACCTGTATGCGACCGGGGATAACTTTAATAGATTCTTTGCAATGAGACATTTCCACCATTTTTCTAATTTCTAACAAAATCGAAATAAGACCCTTTTTTACGTATATTTTTAGTTTATCACACACATACAGTGATAGCCTCGCTCATATACACCTTTATGTGACCGAGGATATCATTGAGCGAGTTTTTGTAATTGGAGTGTCAATTTCCACTATTTTTCTAATTTCTAACAAATTAGAAATAGGACTCCTTTTGTTTGAAATTTATTTTTTTTATTTATCGCACATACTTACGATATTGTAAAATCTTTATAAATATGTATGAAGCGGAAACGTACTAAAAATACATAAAGAGTTTAATCTAGAGACTCTATTACACAAATATACGTTTGATTGGAATCTGGATACGATTCATTTCCCACGTTCGATTTTCATCTGCGATTATTTCAAAATATTTCAAAGTTGTGAAATGTAACGATTTGATGAGGATGTTATACTTAGATTACTTTTAGTTTATATAGTTTGTTTCTGATAACGAAAATATAATAAAAAATGTAATTAAAAAAATACTTCATCTTCTGCTAATGAACATGTCACCTGCGTGAAAGAAACAATGACATTGGACTCATCAAGTGAAGTAGCAGCTCGTTTTCCTGAGGAAGTTCTCAATCAGTTACATAAAAAAAATGATTATTCAATATATATATATTATTATATTCAGTATAAATATTAATTTCATTTTCTTTAAGTAGTTTCAAACAATTGACCTGATGTAACATAACATGAAGATATAAGGATCCAGAATTTCATGAAAAAAAGACCAACATCATAAAGTAGAGGAAAACTTTTGAGTTCATAGAGAATGTGACAAAAACTTTTTTAATGATTCTTTTAATCCTCAATATCTTTTCCTGATTTTATGTCGTATGAGTTATAGTATATACATAATTTTTCTAATTCTGAAAAATAAACATTACAAAGCTGAATAATTGCTACAATATCACTGAAACTATGTTTTTATGAAAAAAGTAGGTAGGTTCAAAGTCAATTGAAGAAATTTCAAATAAAAATGGCGTACTCGAGAGTCATCACAATTTCGATTTTACTCCGACTTTTCAAATTAATTTCTTTAACGAAATAAAATGCGAACAAGTTGTCGTTTTCAGGAATCCTGCTGAAATAAACCTGGCAGTAAGAGAATTCTTGAACGCTAATATTTTCCAACGGATATTATTCACAGCTTAATTAGAGAAATAAAATTTTTCACGCATTATTTCGCTCAGATGACTTCATTGTGAATTTTTGTACCACTAAGTTTAAATTAGTTTCTCACGCTATTGAACAAAAGGAAAAATGAACGAGCTGTCGTTTGCAGATATATAAGGAATTGTGTGCACATTCGAAATACTGAAATGAAATGAAAAACAAAATATTTCAATGATGTTATTTAAGTATTTAAAAACCTAAAATTAATTTGCCAAACAATACTTCGATTGTTAAACCTTTAGGCCGACCAATTTAAAAGAGATGTGGGACCATTTTGCTTGGTCTAGAAATGGTTATCGAATAAATTACAGAGAAAAAAAATCTATTGAATTGATGTGTGGATTAGTTTAGTATCACAATAATTATTCATTGTTGTACCAAATTGAGAAAATAAACAGAAATTATATTTTTTAATTCATAATTGTATCACAAAAAACGGAGACATATTGATAATCATCATCATCATAACTGCTGTCATTTTCATTATCATCGACGTCTTATGGATTGTCATCGCCTTGTAATAAGTTATTATCTATAAAAGAGTTATGATTGTCTCTATTCTTCCAACATGCCCAATCAATTTTCACTTTTAAATCGGTTTGGCTGACGGTTTAACAATCGAATTATTGTTTGGCAAATTTTAGGTTTCCAGATACTTGAATAACATAATGAAAAAGTTTCAGCTATACTAAAATATTTCGGAAAAAAATTTTTTTCAGTCAAATTAGCATCTGGCGCGGTTTAATCGAAAATAAAAATATCTGGCAATGATGCATGTTGGATATACTTCAATAAAATAATATAGAAAAACAAAACCTCTTAAAATGATTTGAAAAATCTATATTTTACCTGTGCAGGTAGGATACGCACTGATGAACGAAACCACTACCTCCAGCCTGACCGCACTTATGACGTCCGAGAGAGTGAGATAGATAACATGTCTAAAAACTATCCTACCTGAAATTTTCTCTCAAAAACGTTGCGTGCTCTTATATTAGACTATGATGAGTTTTCCATCCGGGAAGGTCTCAATTAGGATTAGATTACGTCGCTATGGAAAGTCTCGAATTGTAACTTGCATAAAAATTCCGCTCAAAACTGGACAAGTGTATCGAATTTCATGGTAATCAGAATTTTTATATTTTCGAGCGTCATCTTGATGTCAATTTCATGAATGTGTCTGTCTTGTTTGGCTGGAAAGAGTCGCTAGACACACAAAATATTCATTCTGTGGATATTCGATAGATATCAACAAGAATACCATTTCCATAAAAAATATGAATTAGGAGATCGCCGAATCAAGATAGGAATCTCTTATTGAGAAACAGAATTCACACACTTATTTCTCGAAATTGGACACGTTCTGAGAACCTTTATATCTACTCAAAAATTTCATTCTGAAAGGTTTTCTTCTATAACATAATCGTTCTTCAATTTATGTATTATCAATTTATGTAAATCGATAAAAGAAATTTCGTAATTTTCCGTTCATAACCGGCGATCTTTCGTAGAAAATACTTCAGAAGTAGGTACAAAAGTTACTAACTTCGAAGAAAGTAACAGAGAAGTTGAAGTTGTAATTATTATAGCTTTTCTATATTAAGAGATTTTGCATTCCGAATAGTAAGCTATTCAGAATTTCGTTTTCAAAAATTCAAGATTCAATCTTGTTAGTCCCTCAGCTCACTGTTTACCTGTAGATAGATATACGTTGATCCAGATGAGAATAAAATTAATATACTTTATATGTTTCAAACGTATTCTGAAAATTGTGCTTTCTTCTAAACTCCGAATCTGAATAGATTATATATTACCCAGACGTTGAAACATCAATTTTTTAACAATTCACACCATGGCTTTTATCAAATAGGAATGTGCCTGTTCTCTTTGTTTTCCGAATACGATAATATAACGATGTCCGGAAAATGCGGTTTCACTGTTATACTGTATGAGACACAACCTCAATTTCTAACCACAAAACTAGAAAATGGCTTTCAAGCTGAATGGCAACTATCGCTATATTCGTTTGGGGCGTTATTATTTACCCTCATTTAGCGTGTCATTATGGAATACGTCGCATAAGAGACAATTTTGAACTATGATTATTGTTATTATGTCAGTTGTATGAACTCGTATCTTGAAATGAAATGATTCCGTTAACGATAACAGCACGAGTTAGGCAGTTGTGTTTTCCGGAATTGGATTGTATTGAAGGTATCAAGTTCATCAAATTGATAGATACATTCGATAAACATTTGAAACTTTGAATAGGAAATTTCCAGAGTTGATTCAAAGTCGGAAAATTTGGATTGGGAATGATGTGATGAAAGTAACGATATGTAATGCGCTATGTTCAAAATTATAGTTACTCCTTCCACAATTTCAGTGTATCTACTTCCTTTAATGTTTTGCATTTGTAGACTCGTACATTTTACTTTTCAAATACCCACCCACTAGGCTGAACTAGTGATGACAATCGTGTACCTCTCTAGAAGTAAATACATTTTAGAAAACAACCAGTAACTTGGGAAAATATATTAGTGAATAAGGCAATAAACCCTGAAAAAGGTAGCTATTTTTGCAGAAACAAAAGAGGAATGTATAATCTCAACAGACGGTCTCTGTTAAATTTGCATTGAGGTTTCTAATACCATATAACAACGTATTACGCAGTGTACCATGTCTAACCATTGTATTCATTAATTAAAATATATAAACTAGCTAATTCATATATACTCACTAAATTCATATACTGCTGCTTTTCTTGAATTAATCTGGGAAGTCACATCTTTGAGTTGAAGAGAATCGATTGATAGTGTAAGTTGCACGGATTTTAGGATACCTTTCTAGATTAAATACTCTAGTCTTGATGATTAGATTTCGAATCTTTTTCCACCAAGATATCACACACTATTAGAAGCGGTATTTGTTTTTCGTCCGTTTTTTATAACTTCGCACAATTAGTTACACTTGCGTATATCGATTTTTTAGGAGGTTCTCGATCACATATGGAGGGTCTCCGAGCCCTTCAGTATTTCAAGCGACACTCCAATTTAAATGAGATGTAATAAGATTTACTTGTCTGAAAATCACTAATCGAACAATTCTTTATTCGATTAGTTTCGCTTTTTACGGCATTATCAAGAATGCCGTAATTCTTGATGATGTCGTAAAAGGCGAAACTAGTCGAATAAAAAACTGTTCAGTTAGTGATTTTCAGACAAGTATATCTTATTATCTCTCATTCAAATATAAAGAATCGAATTCTTAACAGTCGTTTGAGTAAATCATTTCCTCAGTTACTTAATATTCTACTTAAGGGAATGCAGCAATTGTGTAGAGTATATATATATATATATATATATATATATATATATATATATATATATATATATATATATATATAACTCAAGAGCGGGCCACCAAAATAATTAGAAGAGAAAAACGAAGATAGGATAATAACAGGTGTCACCAAATATAGAAGGATTTCACCGATAATACTACTAGAGATTTTTTCATAACTTTCAAAGAAAACATGCGAGAATACCAAGCGCCCAGTCTTTGCTTCAAAAAATCCTACGTCACGTTGGAAACTATCACAAAAATAACTGTAAAATGTTAGCCGAATATTTCAGCACCCTCCTAAAGTGCAATCCACCCCAAGAAAAACTTAAGTTCGACTTCTCGGGGTTTACGCATCCAGACTCGCAAGCCTATGATATGGAAGAGATTACAACAATTATCAAGCATTTCAAAAACAACAAAGCAGCAGGAGAAGATGGGATTATTGCAGAAGTCTGGAAACTGAACGATACTACTATGATGCAAAAACTTCATCATTTAATATCAGAAATCTGGAGAACGGAACAGATACCAGAGGATTGGAAATGCACATTTATACATACATTGTACAAAAAAGGGGACAAAATGGATATCAATAATTACAGGGGAATTTCCTTACTCCCGGTTGCGTACAAAATACTTTCTAAAGCACTCCCAAACAGAGTAGAACCCCAAGCGGATCCAGTAATTGGGGAATACTGAGCTGGATTCAGAAAAGACCGATCATGTGCTGAACAGATCTGGACTTTGAAGACGATATTACAGATGAGGACATGTAGAAATACAGTGATTCATTGACTTAGAAAGCATATGATTCGGTAGACCGCAAAACCCTTTTTGAAATCATGAAAGAATTTGGAATCGATCGAAAGACTCGAATAATTATAGAACAGACACTTACAGGTACAACTTCCAAGGAAAAATTTATGGACGAAATATCAGATCCCTTTGAAATCAAAACCGGTGTGCGGAAGAGGGACGGACTTTCGCCAATTCTTTTCAATATTGTTTTAGAAAAGACCATTAGGGAATGGGAACTTCACATAAAGGGCATATAAGTGGGTATTAAAAGAGTAAATAGAGTAAATGTCAAACGTCTCGCCTTTGCAGACAATATTGCTATCATCACAGGCATATATAAATAGGTATATATAGAATATTCGTTCAATGAGGATGGGCATATTGGGCTAGATTTGACGATACGTCATCATAGTGTTCACTATGATACAAATGGTAAATCTTCAAAGGAGCTATTGCCAGCGACAAACTTTACCCGAAATTTGTAGTTACCCTAAAATGGAACAGAATTATACGTTTCCTTTTGCATCACACAGATATAGAGCCATCCCTAATTGCCTTTCCTCGCAAACCGTAATTTTAATCTGCCATTCTAATGAATTCTGCATTAGAAGCCCCGCACTACCGGCGAAGTGCTTTTATGTGGGTAGTTTTTCAAATTAATTCCGGCGATAAACCGTGCACAAATGAAGTGTAGATACCTCATACTTGCTAGTGAATATTCGGATGGTATTTAGCGCTATAATTTGCAATCGTTTAACGGATACTTTTTAAGACCGGAATTATTACGGTTGTTTTTCAGACTAGATTCAGGGGATTTTTTGAAAGGCGTTGAAGAAAGAGATAGCTATATTTTTAAGTGCGACAAAGATAATTCAGTTTTTTCTGAATGGTGATTAACTTCTTCTCATTTGAAGTTCGAGTAAGAAATTGCTCTTTCAACAGAGTGGCAAGCGAACCATTTTATGGATATTGGTGTACATACTTCAATTCCAATTTTATATTTAGACCCTTCTAAATGTAGAAATTGATGATTTGATATTTTATTCATATAGGTATAATTGAAAATTCTATAAATATAATAATATACAAGAGCCAAGATTTTTGCGACACTTCAAGGAACGAATGATACGGGTTATGCTTCGTCGATCAGAGATTTTCTTTGAAAATTTCTTATCGATTTGACGTTTGTCGGTGAAAGAAAGCGATTTTCTAGACTTCGAATAAATGAACTTGACATTGTTCACAAAATCAAATTCACTTTAGGCGTGACTTCTATAGACACTAAAGAGTTCAATTTTCGTAAGGCTAATTTTGCGCTAATGTACCAAAGGATATTGATTATCTCTTGGAACAGTGTCTCCGGGTCAACTCAAAGTATCGATGAGACATGCGACAAATTTTATTAAATAATATATTCTCACAAACTGTACCCTATAAAATCAAGAAAAAAATACATTTTCCTTCTTAGTATAACTTTAATATAAAAGACAACTTATTGAGAAAAGAAAAATACCTGAATAACTTCCAAAGGTAAGGTAATAACCTTTATCTGACAAGGTACAAACGTTTGAGAAAAACCATTAAAATGATATTGACTTGGCGTATAATTTTTTTTTCAAACAGCAGAATATAATATCGTGCAAGACCCCTCTTCTTTCTGGTCTTTCATTAACTAGAAAAAGGTATCTCTAGAATTCCTGGAGAGATCAGATATGGTGATCTATCTTATCATAAACCAACATCCATACCTAACGCCTTCACTGAATATTTTAGTTCGGTATGTGATACATCTTTGAACAATAATTCATACAATGCGAACCATTCTGATGGTCATGACGCGATATGTGTCAGTTCAATAACTCGAAATCAAATCATTATTTCCGCCAAGAAACTCTCTAATAAACTTACGTCTAGTCCTGATGAAATAACAAGTTTTATTGTGAAAGATTGTATTTACGCACTTTCGATTCCATTAACACATATATTTAATCGCATAATAAGCAATGCCACTTTTCCTAAAATATGGAAATCGGCCAAGATAGTACCTGTCTTGAGAAAAGGTGATCCTCCTGTTGTAAACAACTACAGGCCAATATTCATCTTATCAAATTTTTCCAAACTTTTTGAAATTGTAGTGCTATATATATAATATATCCTATAGCACAATAATGCTATATATCCAGCCTTCAGAAACAGCATCAAGATTGAGCAACATGAATTCATGTCAATGAATCTTGTTCAAGCAATCTAATGCTATTTTCTCAGTACTTTTCTGAAGTTCTCGTTTCCACTGGTCAAGTTGATGTGATATACACAGATTTTCAGAAGGCCGTTTGCTCATGAGCTCCTTGTACAGAAGTTACGCAACAAATTTGGATTCTCTGATAGCCTCACCAACCTTTTTCATTTTTACCTGGTTGATCGACGTCAATTCGTACAGCTGGAAGGTATATTCGAGTTTGAATGTGTCAAAGTGTAATGTTGTATCTTTCACGAAGAAAAGATGCCGAATTGAGTGTAATCATAGCAAATACTAGATCGTGGTGAAGTCTTCGATGAGAAGCTTTCCTTTGTTCCACACATCCCCCAACTTATTTCATCTATCTCGAAAATATATAGATTTGTTATACTCAATGGCAAATACTTTAATAATTCCCCAACATTCATAGGGCTATTTAATACCCTAATCCGTAGCAAGTTGGAGTATGGCAGCATGATCTGGCATCCTATTTACGCTTGCTATCAACGCCATCTTGAGGCTATTCCGAGAAAGTTCTTGAAATTCTTAGTTTGTAGTGGTCCTATATTTGGGTAACAACAAAGTTTGCGTACTTCTCGTGACATATTTCTGATGATACGACAATTTTATCCAGTTGTTATTATTTTCCTTAGCATATATTAAACATTTGAGGATGTATATAAAAGGTAGGGTTAATATTTTGTTCTCGATAAAAAGTGATTTACACGATTGCAATGGACTGATGCTAAATATTGCACGTAGAATTCGTTTTTGTGCTACAAATGCTCTTGATAGGTCAGTACTACTACCCCAGAGTAAAATATTGTATGACAAATGACTATACACTAATTTAAAATACACATTAATAACACAACTCATAGGTTAAATGTTCTTGATTCTAGTAATTGAAAAAAATGAACTATTCAATCTCTTACACAACACATCAATGTGAGTTGACCATCTTAAATTTCGGTCAACATGGATTCCCAGAAACTTAGTTGTCCGAGATGGTGAGATAGTGTTGTCACCACATTTAACAGTAAATGATTTTATTTCATTGTTTTTCAGACAAAAGTAAACACACACAGTTTTTTCAACGTTCACCATTGAATTGTTCAATCGGCACCAGCTTGCGAACTCCTTCATTATACATTCACAGGCCTCCAGGAGTTCACCAATACTCTTGCCAGAAACAACCACGGAGGCATCATCTGCAAATAGGGTCACCAATGAACTGGCCAAACTCGCAGGCTGATCATTTATGAATAATATAAATATAAGCGGTCCCAGTACGGAACCCTGAGGAACTCCGAGACCAATATTCAACCTTTCTGAATAAATCTCACCTATTTTAACAATCATATTTCTTTCATTGAGATAGCTACGTAACCAATCTAGAAATATCCCCCGAAAACCCAAATTGTAGAGTAGATTGAGCTCTTTGTTATATCTCTTTCATTTCAATCATTTAGTTAGTATTAAACATTGTGTTATTATTTTGTGTAATTAGGTATTATACCTGTTGAGAAAAAAGGACTTATTATTATATACAAAAAAAATCGCATAACTCGCTAGTCAAGTTTGAAAGTTTGAAAACTACACTCAAAAAGTAAATATTTCAGTCGGTATAGTGATCTAGTTGTTTTATTTCCAAACCAACTCCACAGAAATTGATCTGGTGGAAAATGCCCACCGTATTCCAAGCTGCGATCTCCATTTTTAAACGACCGACCGCCCGCCGTGCACTCAATACGTGGCCAATTGGGCGTACCGAAGGAATTGAAGAATTAACGAGAGAGATCCGGAACACCGACGGCTGCATAAAATCTTATAATAAGTGGCGCCCGCTGCACTTTATTGGATTCGCAATAATGATATTCGCGAAAATCTCGCCGAAAACGTAGAGTTTTTCCCACTATCGCGCGACGCCGTTTTGAATTTCAAATTCAGAAAATACGTACGGCCGTTCTACGGACAGGTTCGAACTGGTGCACGCCCATTACGACCGAAGTAGTTCGCAATAACTATTTGCGTTACATTATAAGAAGTAATAAAGACACGGGAAGTTTCTGACAATAAAAACAAACATCCGGTGAATGCGACATAACTGAAACTCTTTTATAAACAATAAAAGCAAATATCGTTCTGATTTAAGGAAGCGACGCGAAATTCGGGCTGTTTTTCTCTTTGCTACACGGAAAAGATTTTCACAGAAAGTGGGACAGGTTAGGTACGTTTCCACATAATAGGTTAGTTATTGAAATAGTCTAAAAACATAGGCAAACTGAAGTATTATTTTGATTGAAATTGATAGGATCATCCTACTATAATAAGAGAAGAGATGAATTATATCGAGAATCTTTAGATAATGTATTTGCTCATATTGTTTATAAACGATCTGCCTGCGAAGTTGTCCCGATTTTTGGTGACACAATTTGCCAATGATTCATCAGTGGTTGTTTCTGGCAGTACTCCTGAAGAACTTCTGTAGGCATGTGTATCCATTGTAAGGGAGTTTGTAAATTGGTGTCGAATGAACAATCTGATGGTGAACCTTGACAAAAGTGTATGTGTTCATTTTTGTCTGAAGGCAATGGAATAAGTACCTTGAAAGTTAAATATGGAGACAACACTATATCATCATCCCTATCAACTAAGTTTCTAGGAATATATGTAGATAGAAATTTGAGATGGACATCACAAATTGATGTCTTATGTAAAAAATTAAGTAACTCATTTTTTGCAATCTCTAAAATTAAGAATATTGTACCTAGAAACTGTGTTATGAATGTGTGTTACAGTCTTGTATATAGTCATCTAAATTATAATACACTGCTGTGGGGATGCTCTACAGAAATAAATAGGGTGTTTATTACACAGAAGCGAATACTTGGATTAATATTCAACGAACATCTTGTAAACCTATCTTCATCAAAAATTACATACTCACCTTACCGTGTGTATATATTTATAAATGTTTGTTAAATGTTAAAGAAAATGAAGATATGTTTATTAAATTGGAAATAAATCATGAGTATTCAACAAGGAACAGGGATGTACTACTTATTCCTATGCATAAAACAGCTAAATTTGTGCACTCTCTCTATAATCAGAGTATTAAAATCTGAAACCATTTACTATTGAAGTTGAAAGTACTGGAAGCTTTTTTGTTTCAGAGGAGATTTAAATATTTGGTGTTAGCAAAAGCATACTATAGTACTTCGCAGAGTACTTCGATGATTCGAATAAAGGCAATAATGTATGAATCAATCTTTTGTATCATATTCTTCTTAGTTCTAATTATTGTATCAATTGAATGAATGTAATTTCACAATGTAAAGGATGTTTCTCAATAATTTTTATTTTATTATTAATATATTATTGTATATGCTGTTGTTGAAAATTGTATTGTTTTTGACGAGGAATTATTTTTTAAACCACAACCGGGAACACTTCATCGTTTTGCCTAAATGAGTAAGAATTCATTAACCTCAGAAGAATTGAATCATATAGTCAGCTCATCTCTACGATTTCGAGTTAGAATCAAATTCGAAAGGTACAGCGGAAGAAGTACGATACCTATAGTACGACATCCAACTGCAGAATTAGTGCATTAATCGAGTGTTTGCTGAAAACCAAATTTTTACGCATATTTATGATTAGGAGAATATATATCTACCTAGTTCCCTATCGAAATGTGGCCGCTAATATTTTTAATTAAATTATTGCTTATTGCTTACTAATGACACGTAGATTTCGCTCATTTCTTGGTGAAACTTTATGTTTAAAACTATAAAATTAAAAATTAACACTTGAGTTGAAATACACTGAATATATTGAAAACTCTACATATGTTTCTTGTAGTTAACTCATTACAATATTTATTATTGAGTAATATTGCATACTCCTGATAATGCGTTAATCACCCGAAATATGTAGTTTTCAATATATTGAGTGGAACGTAGCTCAAGTGTAAATTTTAGTTTTATAGTATTGTTAATTGATTTTACGGAAAAAATTTCATTCGTTTGTTTTTTGAATACAATATCGTCCACTTCACGTCAATATACATAAAGACTCTGAAAAATCACGGTTGCCTGTACACACTTGGCCGCACCTCTTTGCATCCAGGTCTGAAAAGGTATGATTTTGGAACATTTATACGTTCATAACCTACATTTACTATTTATATATCAAATTAAAGCTAATTTTTTCTGTTTATTATAATATACTATTACTTAATTAAATCTGGCCTCAAATGAGGGTTGCTGGCTGTTGAAGATGGTAAATATTTGAGATAGAGTGAGAGAGAGCTAGCGCGTAACATCACTAGTCAGACGAGGATAGCGATTGCTAGCTGTACGACGCTTCAGAGCCATTGCGCATGCGTCAAATGCTAGTGTTCTCAACCAAAACTGTTCAGTGGAGAACACTAGTATTTGACTATCCTTGTCTGACCAGTGATGTTACGCGCTAACTCTCTTTCACTCTATCTTAAATATTGAATAATTAAATGGCCAGCAACCCTCATTCGCGGCCAGATTTAATTAAGCAACCGTATAGCATAATGAACAGAAAAAATTAGCTTCAATTTGATGTATAAATAATAAATGTACGTTATAAACGTGTAAATGTATCAAAGTCATACCTGTTTACACCTGACTGCTAACCCCGCACCTGACCCGAGGTGCGGCCAAGTGCGCAACGACAACCGTGATTTTTCAGAAACTTTATGTTTTAAAAAAAGCGAATGAATTTTTTTCGGAAAAATCAATTAACAAAATTTGATTAAAGATATAAGCGGTCGCCATAAAACTGTAACACATATTCATAACACAGATTTCAGGTACAATGTTTCTTTGCAGAAAATGAGTTACTCAATTTTTTACGTAAAACATCAATGTGTGTTGCCATCTCAAATTTCTGTCTACATATATTCCCAGAAAATTAGTTGATTTGGATGATGATATGGTGCTGTCTCCATATTTAACATTAATGGTACTAATTCCATTGCCTTTGAGACAAAAATGAACAGTTTAACGTTCACCATCAGATTGTTCATTCGACAACAATTCACAAACACCCTCACAATGCATTCACAAACTCCCTCACAATGCATTCACAAACCCCAGAAGTTCTTCAGCAGTTCTGCCAGAAAAACCAACTATGAAACATCGGCAAATAGTGTCAACAAAAATCGGGACAACTTCGTAGGCAGATCGTTTATAAATAATATCAATAGAAGTTGTCAGACTACAGAGCCTTACGGTACCCCAAGAGCAATGTTATGTCTCTTAGAATAACTAGAATTGGACGATATTCCTTGAAAAAAAAAGCGAATGAATTTTTTCGGAAAAATCAATTAGCAAAATTTAATTAAAGATATAAGTGGCCACATTTTAATTGGCAACTTAGTGGATATATATTTTTCTAATCATAAATATGTGTAAAAATTCAGTTTTCAGCAAACACTCGATGAATGCACTAATTCTGCAGAAGGATCTTAGACTACAAGAATCTAATATTAATGAAAAAGTTTAATTCTCGAGAATAGGTGAGCAGTTCAACTTTTGAAAATGGGGTAACACACCATGAAGGGTCAACAATATAATTTTGTGAGACTAAGACAAGTGCTTTCTATTAATTCGATATCTTTTGATTATTGAAGGCAAATTATTTGCTCTCAAAAATTTTCCATACCTTACTGGAACAGCACAGTTTCAATGTTCAGATATTTGAAAATAATGAAATTTATTGAGAAACATTCCTTACATTGTAATATTACATTCATTCAGTTGATACAATAATTACAACTACAAAGAATTCACTCAAAGAGACTGAATTCAGTTTTGAATCTGATCTATTCAGCCCTCGAACAAAAATATTGGTTCAAACAAAAATATTGGTTCAGTTCGTATTCACAATAATACAAAACTATATATTAAAAAAATTAAACTCTTGGCTCAATGTTTCACGATTTATTTAACAATTTCTATAGTCTTGAAAATGAGCTAACGCTCGAAACATGTTGACTATACAAATTGTTAAATTAATCGTGAAACATTAAGCCAAGAGTTTAATTTATTTTAATATTCAACGATGTTTCACCAAGAGTTAAGCGAGAATTCAATCTCATTCAACAAAACTATATATAAAAAAGAGAAAAAAAATTACCTGAGAAATATTAAACACTTGAGACTAGTTCACATGGTGAGAGACATTCGTGATAAACAAATAAACAAACATATGATACAAAAAATTGATTCATACATGATTACCTACATTAGAATTATCAAAGTACTCTGCCACACTATAGTATGCCTCTGTTAACATCAATGACTTAACTCTCTTCTTAAACAAATGAGCTTCCAGTAATTTAGAATTTGACAGTAAAAGGTTGAAAATTTTAACACTGTGATGATATAGTGAGTACTAAAATTCATCTGTTTTATGCTTAGTAATAAGTAGCACATCACTGTTCCTTGTTGAATCCGCATGATTTTTATTCAATTTAATAAACCCCTCTTCATTTTAATCATTTCTTTCTTTCATCTTTAACATATAATAAACATCTATAAATATATTAACAAGGTAGGCTGAGTATGTAATTATTCATGAAGATAGGTTTACAAGATGGTTGCTGATGAATATTGAATATTAATCGAAGTATTCCCTTCTGTGTAATAGACAGCGTATTTATCTCTGTAGGGCAGCCCCAAAGCAGCATATTATAATTCTGATGACTATATACAAGACTGTAACATACATGCATAACACAGTTTTCAGGTACAATGTTCTTAATTCTAGTTTGCAGAAAATGAGTTACTCAATTTTTTACGTAAAACATCAATGTGTGTTGCCATCTCAAATTTCTGTCTACATATATTCCCAGAAAATTAGTTGATTTGGATAATGATATGGTGCTGCCTCCATATTTAACATTAATGGTACTAATTCCATTGCCTTTTAGACAAAAATGAACAGTTCAACGTTCACCATCAGATTGTTCATTCGACAACAATTCACAAACACCCTTACAATGCATTCACAAACTCCCTCACAATGCATTCACATACCCCTAGAAGTTCTTCAGCAGTTCTGCCAGAAAAACCAACTATGAAACATCGGCAAATAGTGTCAACAAAAATCGGGACAACTTCGTAGGCAGATCGTTCATAAATAATATCAATAGAAGTGGTCAGACTACAGAGCCTTACGGTACCCCAAGAGCAATGTCATGTCTCTTAGAATAACTCTCGACTATTCCCACTACCATCGTTTTTTCTTCAAGGTACCTACGTAAGCAATACAGAAAACGCCTCTGAAATATAAATTGTAGCATTTATCAAGTAAAAATATGAGATAGTGAATCAAATGCCGCAGATAAGTCAAAAAATATCCTCGTTACAAACAAGTATTTATCCAAACACTCGTAGACGAATTCAAAAAACATAATTGGAGCTAATTGGGCTGAGTGGCCGCTTCTGAATCCATGTTGCGCGGAGTCAATCATTTTGAATCTATTGAGAACTCATCATTCTGGCGAAAACAATTTTCTCAATTTCCTTCGAAAACACGCTCAACCTGAATATTGGACTATAATTGGTTATTTCATCTACGTCTTAAATACTGGAATTACTATGAATTCCTCAAGGATATTGAGGAATTTTGCAGTAGTCATGTAAACATTGAAGAGAAATGCAAAGTGCTGTACAATAATTTCACTGAACCATATAAAACTTTGGTCGATATGGAAGCTTTCTTTATTTTTTGAGGCTCTAACGGCATCCTCAACTTCAATTTTAGTTTAGTCAATTTGAGGCAGGGTTGAAGTAAAAATTGCTGTTCACCATGGGTAATAATGTGCCTTGAAAGAGGTTAGTCATCCTTCAAAAATCAGATATATGTATAAAATTAGCCCGATATATTTCAGTTAAAACGAAGTAGCTCATTTGTCATTAAATTCTTGTACAAAGAAGTTCACTTGTGGTTTACACAAATGCACATATGCATAACTTTCATCATGCCATACGGGGAAGATCAAATATAAATACACTCAATACTGAAATTGTTGCAGACTTTGTTCGTTATTGAAAGGACAAGGAATATTCCAGCCTCAAAAAATTTTGGAAATATTTATTCTATTCTACACATTAGGAAGTTGGAGATAACTTCGAAGGACATAGTTCAATTATTCATGATATCATTGATGATTGAAAAACATTAGGCTTTTATCGCATTCACATCTTAAGCTCAACGTTCCGCCAGGTTTCAAATTTCAGTAGGTTTCGAAGGTTTCAGTATGAAAAGACAATTAGTTGAAATGAATTCTTCGTTTTCTTCATTGATTTATTGCGTATTTTCATTAGGTTCAACCTTTTCCATTCAAATATGCAAATCTTCAAATAAGTTTTTCATGAAGAAAGGTGTCCGGTGTCCACAACGAATATTCTCAGTGTGTGGAAATTTCCGAAGTTGAAAAACACAACCCGAACGTATAAATTTGGGGTTGAACACTCATTGAAATTAATCTTTTCAATTCCTATGTTGCATTTGCCAAATAGCTTCGGTGCTCCAATTCCAGCCTTTTGATGAATTACTCAGTAGTTTCTACAAGGAGTCAGCTATATCCTGTTCCAATAGATCCTTTATTTTGGAGTGGTTTCATGTTTCATCGAGATGAATGGTTCTATTGCCATACTTGAGAATAAATGAAAAAAAATCATTGAATTATTCAGGTAATATTTCTATTCTTCTTGTGTTTCAATTTGAATCCATCATTATTCAAATAACTATTTCCATTCCTAGCATCGGGGAGTACAACACATCTGGAATATTCGATTTCACCATTACTTTCATTATGATATATTATTTTATTTTCATTCAATTTCTGAGAAACTTTGACCTAACTGATGAATCCAAAAATGATCAGGTGACTCACGATTTCCTCTGAGGAAAAGTAGTTTGATTTCTTTCCACTGAAAAAATGAATGTCAATAATAATTGATGAAATTTTTATTTCTGAAAATTATTGATGAGTATTCTGAGAAATGTACTACTGAAATGTGAAAAATAACCATTCCCAACTATAAGTACAAAAAATATATATCCTAACTACATATTTAACACGTCTAAAAATCTAGTGGAATCAATAGACCTTGCTATACAACTAATATCATGCTGCAGTTCTTTATTGAATACTTTTATATTACCGATATCATCATGTAATTAATCGTCAAATATAATATTTCCAGAAACAATAACATTGGAAGATGATCCAATGAATAACGGAAACTCCGACAATATTACGGCAGGAAAACACATCGCATAAGAGATCAAAATATAACTCATGATATTTGAACGAAAATATCTACAAAATAGAGAGTCATTTGGAGAATCGCATCCAGAATGATCTACTGATTTACTTCGCAAAACCTTCCTATTACGTGATATTTTTTCTACGAGTTTCATTTTCTTTTAGCTCAACGAACGTGACTTCTTTCGTTTCACGTATCTTACAGGTTCCTTTTTGCCACTATTGCCATCATTTTCTGCTTCTTTTTGATAGCATATTGCCAATAGTATATAAGAGTATGTATAACTATCACACCATCACAAATATATATATATATATATATATATATTTAATAATTCAATATATATATATATATATATATTATATATTAAATATAATATTTATTCCGAATGTTTTTAGCAATAACAGGCTTCTTTTAACATGAAAAACCTTATTTTTGTTGACGTTTCGTTGTATCTCATAACTTTGTCAAAACTAATAAAAATAAAATAAATTATCTTAAACAGGCAATAAATATATATATATATATTTTTTTTTTTCAGAAAAAAATTATTGGGTTTTTGGTTCTCAAAATTATTCATTAAACATCTTCAACACATTACGTTTCGGTCCATTTCTTGGGCCTTTTTCAAATTGAGTTTTATCAATATATTGTCATCAACACGCAAACAAAAACATTACTTATTATTATACTATGAAACAATATTTAAATGAAGACTTTACTTCTTTGATGAGCACATTGAGTTTACTGTGGAGATGGAGACTGAGAGATCTGTACCGTTTTTGGACACTAGAGTGGTTAGATGTGTTGACAATGTAATCAGATTAGATTGCTATCAAAAGCCATTTTCCTCAGGTAGATTTCTACACTTCAGTTCCCATCACGAAATGAAAATGAAGTTAAATCTGAATAAACAACTCAAGCATCGTATTACCAACATTGTACATGCAGATTACTGGCATAGTTCACTAACCCGTTTACAAGTGATCATTGTTAACAATAGATATCCTATAACAACTATTAAAAAGATTCTATGGAGTACTGTCACTAGACCATCGGTTCCATCCTCTATAATCTCTGCCGATATAGAGGTACCATCACAAATCGATTCACAGACTCCTAAAACCAAATATATGCCCTTACCATATTTACACTCACTCACTGGTAAACTATCTCACATCCTATCTGAAATAGAACATTTAAAATTGGCCAAATATAATATCATTTTAGGTAAAAGTGCTTTCACACAACTGAAAGACAAGGTCCCACTATCTCACATTTCAGACTGTGTATATGGTATACCTTGCTTAGATTGTGGAGGAGTGTACATAGATCAAACTTCGCAGAACATCAAGCGAAGAATTACTCTGCATAAGAGTGATATAAGTCTCCACTCAGACAGATGTGCTTTGGCCCTCCATGCGGCAAAGATTGGACATCACTTTGACTTCAACAAATTCAAAATCCTGGATATAGCTAGTGGCTATCAGAAAAGAATATTTTTGGAAATGTGCCATATTAATGCTAATGGCAGTAGCATTAATAAAAAAACAGACATTGCTAGGCTCAGTTGCATCTGAATTATCTGCTCTCGAAGAAAATTCGATAAGGCCAGCTACAATTCCTGAGTTATGTTTGACGTTTTGTGTTCTTTTACTTGTGGTGACAGTTGACCAGTTCTAAAAGCTGTTTCACCATCTATTTTCACTGCTGCGTACAGTCTGGCTACATCTTCAGCCTAGTTAACCGTAAGATGTAATTTTTTGGTTAAAACACTTTGTTTTACACTTATTTATTTTTCAGAGTCCTGATGAAGAATGTGAACATGTTCGAAATATAGACAAGATTAATATATTGGTTGTGTATCAATTATAGTGGCCCTACTTTCGCCGAGAACTCATCATCTTTTATTAATTAATATTATACGGCAATACTCCTTATTTATCGTATATATATATATATATATATATATATATATATATATATATATATATATATATATATATATATAAATGAGAGGTAATAATAAAAACTTGTCTAAAAATCACTGACTGACTGAATATATATATATATATATATATATATATATATATATATATATATATATATATATATATCTTGAAATTGATTTGAAAACTTTTAAATCTAAAAACTTTCAAAATAAATCAAAATATATATATATATATATATATATATATATATATATATATATATATTATTCGTTTAGTTTTCTTGTGCTTTGCTTAATAACATAAGTGTGAAGGTTTCTTGGGAATGTGCACAGTTTGAAATTGATGGAGTAATTATTTATTCGACATATGTTTCGGCTCTAGGCCTTTTTCAAGAATATTATAGGTTCATTGTTGGTTGGAAATTGACTTCAATATATATATATATATATATATATATATATATATATATATATATATATATATGTATATATATATATATATATATATATATATATATATATATATATATATATATATATATATATATATATATATATATATGAAATGGTATTATCCCTGAGTGAGTTCATTTTTATAATGAGGATTAAATGAAACACAATTCTCACAACTCCAATTTGTTTTAATTAGCTACCGGTTTCGCGAAGTATTATTCGCATCATCAGGCTTCAGAGGGAGTAGAATATTTATTGAATCAATAATATAGTTATTCATTTAGAAAATTTATTAAGTATTTGTACCAGTCCATTGTTATTCAACAACATACGTGTAATTGACATGTCCTCATACTTGACCAATGTGGTCTACTCCCTCTGAAGCCTGATGATGCGAATAATACTTCGCGAAACCGGTAGCTAATTAAACCAAATTGGAGTTGTGAGAATTGTGTTTCATTTAACCCTCATTATATATATATATATATATATATATATATATATATATATATATATATATATATATATATATATATATATATATATATATATATATATATATATATATATACAATATATGAATAATGTTCAACGCGGGGGAAAATTTCAATCGAAAGTAGACACTGTCGGCA
Source organism: Henosepilachna vigintioctopunctata (assembly GCA_030704895.1). Classification (NCBI taxonomy): domain Eukaryota; kingdom Metazoa; phylum Arthropoda; class Insecta; order Coleoptera; family Coccinellidae; genus Henosepilachna; species Henosepilachna vigintioctopunctata. Next base: position 97,103 of record JARQZJ010000079.1, read on the forward strand.
TATCCCGCAATCAGTGGGCAACCTTGAAGGATAAATAGTCGCCTCACGGGCGAAGTAGTTTCTTCAAATCTCCCAACCCAGAGAGTAAAAACGCAGTAGCCTAAAATGTGTCGACTTCCTAAAGTGGAGAGTCTGTTTCTTTCTTATTGTTTGATCTCCAGGTTCGTTCAGCTTGAACTTGGCTACGCCGTTCTGAAGAGAGCCAATAAGCTCGAAACACGTGTCAACGGCTGCTATTATTTGCGGGATATGTCGACACTGTCTACTTTTGATTTATATATATATATATATATATATATATATATATATATAATATATATATATATATATATATATATATATATATATATATATATACATATATATATATATATATATATATATATATATATATATATATATATATATATATATATATATATATATATATATCAAGAAATGTAATTTTATTAGTAGTATTGGATTTCAATTAACGGTCTACAGACTTGGACTCTTCGGATCATGTAGTCAAGAAGAATGTAAACAAAGAGTAAAGGTGTCGAAATTTTTGGTGGAGCAATAAAATCAAAACCGTAAGCACGATTTTATTTCAACATAATCAACTATTTCTCAGTTTGATTCTATTTGTTTAGTTAGACCGAACTTGATATGAATATAAATATTCAATTATATATTTATTAAAAGATATCCATATCATTCTTATTATATAATAACACAAATCTTCGAATGTTACATCAATTATTAAGAAATCACACAATTCATTAACATAAAGTTAAATCGTTGTTATTGTACATATAGAACAAAATGAAAATTTAATATATCGTATAGATATTGCGGGTTGCACTTCGGGAACCTCCCCTATAGACGCACGAAATTTGATTGTTATTATCAATGTGGAAAGTGATATTCCATAAATGAAACAGTCAAAATAGTTCAATATCTTTCGATTGCATATCGACAAATAAACACCCTATTTCTTAATTTGGAAAAAAACGATTAGATCAATAGAAACTTATAGTTGACCCGGACACGAATTTTCTATTTCATTTCGTGCTAATTCAAAAAATTTCAACCAGTTACTGGAAACTTTATTCCATTCAATTTCATAACAAAACATCGGAATCTAATCAAAGTGGAAATATGATTGAAAACCATTCAATTTGCTCGATATGACTCCATCGCATAGAAATATAAAGCTATCAATTTCTCCATTTCGTGAACCGATCCCCCTTTTCTGTTAATTAAATCGAGAGAGACTACATTCGTTGGGTATTAAATGTGTCGTTTATTATATTTATCGCTGCTTATACTCCTAACATCCGTGAAAAATTCATTAGTTCAGAATACCTTCTGGATAATGGAAAATTAGACAATTCGACCATCATTCGATGTTCGAGTAGCTCTCCGGGAATTGCAAGGTGAGTTCTAAAAATGGATTAAATCGAAGCTCTCCTTAATGGTAACGTATTTCTGTTAATTAAAGCAGAGCGAGAATAACCCTGCAGTTTCGCGAAGGAGTTTTAATTCCCTCTCCTTGAAATTGATATTAAATTTTTCGAATAATTACTTAGGTGCTCCTCGTTGTAAATATATTGATAATTGAAACCTGAAGTAATTTGAAAATCTTCTGTATTTCTAGTAACGTTGGGTATGTGAATATAGGGATTCGTATGAGATAATAATATAATAATGATAAGCATAGGTATATTCCCAACAGGTAACTACCCAATTACAGGAAAATACATAATTAATAATGAAATACTAAATTTGGTGACTAAAATTATCAATAACAACATAAATATACAATATTGAATAAAAATAATAATAATAGAAAACATTAAACCTTGGGAGTCAATTCAATCAAACGCCCTTGATAAAGAAGCTATCCATGCAAGAGCAAGAAAAATGGAATAAGCATTCCAGTTGACAAAAAACACATACAATAAGAATTCCATATCTATTAATGCAAAGCTAAGACACTACAACACAGTTATTAAGTCAGAAGGTCTTTATGCCTCAGAATGCCTTGCAATGAATACGGCCAGACAGTTAGAAGAGGTGGAAGAAAAAGAAAAATTATACGAAAGATCCTGGGACCAAACTATGAAGATGGAAAATGGAAACTGAGAAGCACTAGAGAGATCTACACAAAGACAGAGAAGATAACTGACACAATGAGGAGAAGAAGAGTGACTCATTAGAAGAATGAATGAAGGAAGACTGACCAAGAGACTATTCAATTACTTCGACAGAAACCCCAAGACTCAGATAATATGGATCAAGGAGCTCAGAATAGACATGGAAGAGATGGAAATCGATGGAGAGGATGTGAAGAGGAGAGAAGAATTCAGGAAGAAGATCAAGGGATTCGGGGGTTTTCAAGAAAAGGAAAAAAAGAAGACTGGAGCAAAATGGACAGGAGAAAGAAAAAAAAAGCATAGAGAACGAATGAAGGAGTACTGGAGGAAAAGAAAGAATGGAGAAAAATATTCATGAAAAGTTATTTCACTTGGTCCATAGTCGGCCAAAAATGAGAGAAGATGAAGAAAAAACGTTAAATATAATAATCGTGCATTGAAATCTATAATATCAATATCTAAATATTCAATTATTTAACTGAATCTGTAAACAATGAGTAATAACTAAGCAAGAAAACAAGTCTCTCAGAACTCGAACAGGAAGAAATCCAGATACCTCGGTGGTTAAGATTTAAATACACATTAATGACGGAAACAAGTGAATTCCAGCGCAAATCACAACAGCTTGATACCTCGTTTGCAATAAAACATGAAAACGCAAGCAGCGACTGCGAAAGAAGATTGGTTCTGTGGGTTTTTAAGTGGAATGTCTGGCTTATTCTAGAACACTTCTGAGGAACAAAGAAATTAAGTATACCCAGAAGCTCAGAACAGCCGAGATTATCATTGAACAAATTGAATAAAGATTTCCATTCATTCAAACTTCTTCTGGCTCCTAGTGCTAAACCTTGACAATAAAGAAGCATAATCACAACCCCTAGGTAGATATAAACCATCCCCTCGAAATGAGAGCGATTTCAGGAACCTCTTCTGCCGTGCCTCCAGGCGGTGTATGTGACAATTATATATTGGTCGCCAAACAAGACAGCCATACTCAAGTTTGCTTCTCACTAGGGCATTAAATAAATGGACCAGTGTTGAGGAATTCTTTGCTACATGATAAAATTAATTGGTTGATATGAGGTACGAATGAAAATTTTTGATCAATTACTAGGCCTAGATCTTTAAGCTCCAGAATTCGAGTCAGATTAACACCTTCAATGTTGTAATCAAAAGTTATCACATTTCTCTTTCTACTAAAACTCATCACATTACATTTCATGACATTCAAGTGTAAACAATTATAATTACACCACAGGCTGATATAATTTTGGTCACTTCTAGATACTGACAATATTCTTCCCATTTCGTGCAGTTTTTCGCAGTTGGGCAACTATTGGAAAAAATTTTCTCGTTTGATTATGTTCGATTTGATGAACGTCAAATTTCATTGCTTTCCGTTACTTTCCGATTTTGTGAAGAGATATTCGATATTTTTTCTTGAAGATACATGCAATATTCTTCATCTATTGTAACAACCAAATGAAGTTTGAATTCATGATATTTCGTTTCTTAGAAATTGTTTCAGAAGATCTGTGAATCCTGGCTCTCTCTGAATACATTTTCAAATTGCTAGTTATAGATTTTTTTCTATTTATCATTATAGTGACGAATTACAGTGATATCAAAACCATTTATCCGAGCTGTAAAGTTAATTTTCTTCCAATTTTCAATACTCTGAAAAAAGTATTCGAGACACAATGTTGGAATAATTTCATTGTGGGACACTTCTACCACGTTTGAATTTTAGTGACGATTTCTAGTTGAAATACAAACTATTTAGATGATTTGAAATTGATGGATTTCATTCGAAATATGATTTTCGTTCATTGGAAGTTAGTTCATTCGAAGGTAATCGAAAAATGATTTAACTGGTCCAACCACAGCAAATGTGGAATAATACTTCAATTTTGTTTGTTCACATTATCACCTATTCTTGAAGATCATTTATGTCATTACTTTTGGTAGGTTAAGAATTAGGTTTCAAATCATTTCTCGTTTGAATACCAGGAACTTCTTGATACTCATCTATTGATATTGAATATTTATACATTTAGGTATTCAATACAATATCAATGTAATAATATGGCAGATAGATACACGATAAGGAGGTAGGACAGAAATGCAAAACACGCAGACCTGGAAATAGTAATTAAACAAATATGACATATTGACAAGGTGGAGGTGGTGCCTATTATATTCTCAACCACGGGCCTGACAACTAGAAACTCAGTACAAAGTTCAGTCAAAATAGGTATTCAAGAAAGACATGTATGGAACCTCACAGATCTGTGATGAAACATTTTTGAAAACATTTTTTCATGATAATAATATTTATTTAACAATAGCCATCAGAAAATTCATATATTCATTTACTTTCAGAATTTATAATGACCAATTATTTCTTTGAAACGAGCTCAGCAAATTTACGCTCAAATACCTTAACGTAACTAAATGTTTTTATAGAGCTAGGCAATTTATTTAATAGGTACATTGAATTCTTCATGAAATAAACAATTTTTAGATTCGGAAAGCTTACAAACTTACATGTATAAACTGTATGCATTTCTTGTATTATAAGCCTGCAAATTAAAATATCGCCATATTCGAAAAACATTTTCAAATGGGTGATCAATGAATCCAATCCTCATAATACCTAATCATAACGGAAATAAGTCTTTATTTTCCTACAGGTAAAAACACCTAGTTACAGGAAATATTAAAAAAAATATATACAGTATTAACACCTAATGATATGATACAAACGTTTAAAAAAATGATTGGCAATAAAAAAGTAATTATGATAAATAATAGACAATGAGATTATTTCTTACTTACTTACTTCAGAATTCACTATACATGAAAAAATCCAAGTAAACCTGACTAATGAAAGCAAATGAGTGACTGTTGATATCGCATTTGTCAGACATATCCTCGAATATTAAACACATATGTCTAATGGGTGATTGTACGAGGGAATTAGTTTTCGGAGTAACCAATGGAAAAATTGATTTGAACGTGACATTGTCTAGGAACATGAAAATCAATAGAGCCAATAAGGGTAGGACAGTCCATATAACAACGCAAGAGGTTATGCAGAAACTTCAGAGATAAGTCGCGGCCAACTTCGAGTGATTTAGCTCCAAACCTGTTTAAAATATCAGTTTGGCTATATCATCTGTCCGTATAAATGTGATCTTTCCTCCAAATTAGATATTTGAGAAATTTTCGTTGCATCGACTCTAAATGATTTTCATGGAAATTGTAAATAGGGCTCCAAAAAATACATCCGAAATCTAATTTACTCTTTACAAGCTTTAATTAATTGTATAAGTGTTTTTGTATTCGAAAAGTGTTCAGCATTAAGCACAATGAATCCATGATATTTGAATGCTGTTGAAACTGTTTTATTTATATTAGGAACAAAGGTGAATTTCTTTTGACCGAGGTCTCGAATTTCGGATACCCTGGTTAGAGTGGTTTCGTTAATTGTGTAGTAAAATTGTTTGGGCCGTTTCTTTTTAATGAATGTGATAACGTTACATTAAAATTGAGTTTATTGTGATAACACCAATCAGAAACTGCGGTGAGGTCATCCTGTAAGCTTAAGCTTAGAGCCTGTAGAGCCTAAAATAGATATCTAATACCTGGAATAGGTGAACACTTTGTTATGGAATGTCAAATTTGAGAATATATGTTTTTAGCACAAGCTTTCACAAAAATTCCCATATGTTAAAAACTCAATACTCACTTTAAACATTGAACTGTGAGAATTACAAGTAGGAATTATTAGCGTACACACCACTGACATATGTTAAATTTCTTTGTGCTCTACATGCGAACAATTTATTTTGATTTGAAATATAAATAAAACATGTAGCATGAATTATTCGCTATTAAACTAGCATCGGTTAAAAGCAATTCATTAACATGGTTTCGATTGGAGTATATCTAGTACATTTGAAAATTGTTCGCGCAAGTTCTATTGAGTTCTATACAAGTTCGCACAGTCCTATTCTGCAATTTCTGTAGCTGTTGAATTTTTTCTATGCTCAAACCAAATAACAGAGTAGAAAAATATTCAAATTGTGCCATTTTCGCTGACTTAGACAACAATAACTGTCATTACGACATACTAGTATGTCGTAAGCTCATTTTTCCTGAAAATTTCAGACGATGTGAAGTCAATGTTACAACAGAAATCTTGATTCACAACTCCAGAATATTACTTACCCTAGATTACTCAGACTTTTGTACTTTCAGGCATGAATTTTTTTCCCATATTCATTTATTTATTTCTACCAGGTCTTTATTGATCCATTCTTTCATAGTCCTAATATTTTCACATCTCGTATTAAGCATTGTATCATATAAGAATAATCGCATAGAGCTCTTCTCTGAATGATGAAATATTCAATGATTATTCCATATTGTTGGACTTTTTTTTTTGAAAGATCCGTATTCAAAGTATTGACTGTGATGTTGTTTCTGTAGCCTATAGGTTAGTGTGCAGGCCTGTCAAGCGGAATATTGGGGTTCGAATCCCGTGTGAGACATGGACGTAATGTGTGTGTTCATGAGTTTAGTGTGTAGAGAATTGTCATTGTCATTCGATAGAAGAAAACATATCGCAGAATAGTGTCACTATTTTGTGATCACATTAGCACGCCTCACCATCAACTGTCAACATATAAAAAGGGCTACCAACATACAATCTGTCTCTTCTCTCAGAGCTTTTCTCTGATTGTCTCTTCTATGTTCAACAATCTGTCACTCTCCATTCCATCGAGTAACAACAATAATAACCCGTGTTCAATATTTCGTTTCTTGTAAACAATCATAAATATAATTTGTCAATGCAAATGTTGTGCAATATTTCCACACATAGAATATTATAGCACAATCGCTAGAAACGGGTGACCCCCGACGAGATAAGTAGAAATATCAAAAAAGCCCCATATAATTTTTTACTCAGGACGAAGAAAAACCAATCGACAAGATGTTCCACGAAAATGCTGTCCAACATTCGACCAACAGGGAGTAATTCAAGAAATGTTTATCAGAGAAACAGCCTGCAACAAACAACTACGAAACATGCTACAAAAAACTACTGAAGGTCAGCATGAACTCCGAAGTGCTTTGAACAACAGAATAATCATTTGGAAAATGAAAAGAAGATTCAGCCAACAACACAATCTTGGTCCACCTCTTCAACCAAGCCATTCAACAATTCGAAGGTAACCAACGGAAACCGTTGATTTTTCATTCATGAAAGTTGTCACAAGCTCAAGTAAAATATAGCACCTATGATTGTCAACTTATAGCCATTTAGTGTGCAATCAAATACATAAAATATCTACTTGAAGGTGAGCACTTTACTATATTCAGTGACTATCATCGTTCGCATTCAGTCAGAATGTAGATAAAGCTTCATCTCATCAGGCTAGACATTAGCCTTACACATCCTCTACCAACATTTGCCACATAAAAGGCAAGTCACATGTGGTAGCAGATGCACTCAGCAGAGTTTCTGCCATTGATTGTTCAACTCCTAAATTATGAAGAATTTGAACAACATCAGTCAGTTGATGAAGAATTACAGAAACTGATGGAAAACCCTTTCTCTTCATCACTAAGGCTCAAGAAAATTTACATTCCCTGACATATGTATCCAAACTTATTTTGACAACGAGAAAATTAGACGTATTTTTCCCAACAGTCTTCGGAATCATTTCTTCAATCAATTCTACTGATCCAAACACTTTTGTCGACAAACTCAGATAGAAGATGTCATCACCAAAGTCCAGTACCTTCCACAACATAAAGTGTTTGTGCTTCAAGAATTGGTCTCCTGCACTCAGAAACTATTTCAACAACCCTACGATGGGTCATTTAAAATCATCGATGATAGTGATAAGTTCTTCAGTGTAGTTTGTCAGTTCTCTGCAAAACAGTTAACATTTTCAGCATCTATTCTCAGTGACGACGTAGTTTCGCTCGACAATAATTATGCCTTTCACGAAAACTCTAATGCTGAGTGTTGTTAAATTTCCAAAATAGACTTAGTCTTAATATTTGTTAATATCTATTCATTGTATATATTAGCATTTAATTAGGACATCACTTTCATAATTGTTATGTATCAATTTCATAATGTAATCATTTCAGCATTCCATTAGTTGTGCATATTTCATGACAACATTGTTTATTTATTTATTTCCTTCATGGCTATGCCACTAGGGGGAGAGTTCTGTAGGATTGTGATTGTGTAACAACCACGTGTTGTTCAATAGTTCGTTCCTTGTAAATAATCATAAATGTAAATTCCCAATGCAAGTGTCGTTTAATATTTCTACACATAGAATATTATAGCAACACGCTTCAAGTGGTTCGAAAAATTGAATATGATGAGTGATTTACATCGTATAATATCCCAGAAACAGAATTCAGAAAAAATATGTGATATAACAACCATAAACTGCGGTTTAGTTTTTTTTTGTATTATCAAGTGGCTTCAGGCAAATATTTGTTGTATAATTTTATAGTATTGTCACGAAGTCATCTTGTCAATTTGTAACATAGTATCATGATTAGTTCCCCGAATAAACTCAACTTTTCCCATTAATTCCGACAGCGAACGTGCCTCAATTGAAAACGGACCGACACTATGGATCAGCACTGAACAATTCACCGAACGAAACGTGTTATTCACTCCTACTGACGTCTATTACACGTTTTTACGGCCGCCGTTTTGGTACATACCAAAATAAACTGTTTTCTCTCATTGTGTTTCGGAGAATGCTTTAGAAGCTATGCGGCATTGTTGCCATATTTATCGTTGTACGTAAGAGTAGTAAGTACAAACATGTCGACAAAATGAGTCGAGTCTCATTCGCTGAGAAATAACACGTAACATTACTGGAAAACTGCGACACTTGTCGCTTCGTGAAACATTGTCCAATTACGTATCTTGAGAAGGAATATGTTTTCGTCATATTTTAAACTCGTAAGAAAATAAGGAATATTTACCGAATATGCGATACGATATATTCATGCAATTTTGAAACGGTAATTCATTTTGATAAAATGTATGGAAATAGTTGGACACGAAGATTATTGAAGACAAACGTGGTCAAACTGGTTTCAATTCAATATTTTGTGCTATGAAGTGAAAATTACTGAGCGAAAAATAAGTTTGTACTTAGTTCGCTAGTTTTCTCAAATAAAATTGATGCGTACGTGTTTTAGCTTCGAATGATATAATGAATAATGAAATGAATTTATTGAGAAACATTCCTTACATTGTAAAATTACATTCATTCCAATTGATACAATAATTACAACTAAGAAGAATGCTCTCAAAAGGACTGAATTCAGTTTTGAGTCTGATGTTCCATTCAGCCTTTGAGCAAAAATATTGGTTCAAACGAAAATATTGGTTAAATTTATATTTACAATAATATACAACTTCATTCGAAAAAAAAGATACCTTAGAAATATTGAACATTTGAGACAATTTCACATGGTGAAGAACATTTGTTTTAAAAAAATATAAAAATATATGATACAAAAAATGTATTCATACATTATTGCCTACATTTGAATAATCGAAGTACTCTGCCACACTATAGTATGCCTTTGTTACGAGCAGACATTCTACTCTCCTCTCAAATAAATGAGCTTTCAGTACTTTCAAATTCAATGGTAAATGGTTGAAAATTTTAATACTCTGATAATAGAGATAGTGCTCAAATTTAGCTGTTTTATGCATAAGAATATGCATAAAATATAGTACATTCCTGCTCCTTGTTGAATACTCATGATTACTATTCAATTTAATAAACTTATCTTAATTTTCTTTAACATATAACAAACATCTATAAATATATAAACACGGTAAGGTGAGAAAGTAATTATTAATGAAAATAGGTTTACAAGATGTTCGTTGATGAAGATTGAATATTAATCAAAGTATTCGCTTCTGTGTAATAAATACACTATTCATTTCTGTAGAGCAGCCCCACAGCAGAATATTGTAATTTAGATGACTATATACAAGACTGTAATACACATTCATAACACAGGTATGCTAATTCCATTGCCATTCAAACAAAAAAGAACATATACAGTTTTGTCAACATGCACCATCAACTTGTTCTTTCGTCGCCAACTTACGAACTCCCCCACAATGCAATGACATGCCTCCAGAAGTTTTTCACGGGTCCTGCCAGAAAAAACCTCCGCTGAATCATCGGCATATAGTGTCACTAACAACCTGGACAACTTCGCAGGCAGATCGTTTATAAACAATATGAATAGAAGAGGTCCGAGTACAGAGACTTGCGGCACCCCAAGAGCAATGTCATGTCTCTGAGAATAACTCTCGCCTATTTTCACTACCATATTAATAGGCGTTTTAATAGGTGAATCCACACTGTCACATTATATTATTACGAATAAGTCACTTTAAAGTAGATTTATTCAAAAAATTATCAACACAGTAGTGCTATCTGTGCGAGCTGTTGGGAGCTATATTTGTATTTGTTTAGGCGACTACTAACGCCGCAGTGGAGAAAAAATTAACTAAATTACAATCACCTGACTGATTTTACATCCGCTCTGTTCAAAGGGCTATGTTACAATCCGCTAACTAGTTGCATATTGAGTGATGCTTATTCAATCAACGTTCGGCCTAGTTATTCAATTAAATGTCGTCATTCAATGAACGCGCTAGTCATACAATCAAATAGCAGATTCAACCAGATGACTGCGACAAATATATTATAAATATGAACCAGAACATCCATTTCGATGAGAAACATTTCATAAATAAATCAGGCAGCTCTTCTTTGTAGACACCTTTTCCCCTACACGAATAACAGTGAATATGAATAACTAGTGAATCATATTTTTTCAAAAATATTATCCATGCGATTTCAATAATATTTCAAAACGAATCAAACATCGGAGCATTGAGGTTTTTTCCTTTCAAATTTCAGAATTAAAATGCTAGATTTAACGTTAACTATGCACTCACCCTGCAGAATGTGATATGTTGATGAACATTCCATCCTTCAACCATTTGAATGTCATAGCGGAATATCCCCGTGCTGCGCAAGTCAGGATGAAGTCGTCGTGAACCCGAATGGAACCTGGTTTATTGGCCGTTAAACTCTGGAACAATTGAATGATCCGTTATACTCATCATACAAATTGAAGTGAAAACTGTTTATAACGAAAAATATAAATATAATGCCATAGAAGAAATAACTTGAAGCTTGGATTCCCATGTATTTAAAAGTCTCAATCCCTATCATCAGGGATGGGATTATATGTATTCGCATATAGATCGGAATATTTAAGCCAATCTCAGCAGTAATAGCATATTTTACCTAAGATCTAGTTGTGAGGAACATTAGTGGTATATCCCTTCTATTTTTCATTTTATAATGAAACGTTTCGAAAAGCATTAAAGTGATAATATCGTGAATTCGACCGAATGTTATAGTTACAAGATATAAAGGCTATGAAACATGATAATTGTGACTTTCTTTCGTATTTCTTCTGATCTTGGTTTGAAAACACATTGAATAGTCATAAAAATTTTGAACGTGTGTGTCGAATTGATAGTTTCATTAATAAAAAGGTAGAACTTTTGCCAGAAACTATAAATTGAATATAACTTGAATTCAAACACTTGAACTTATGATTTACACTTTATTGACTACATAGCATGACGCGTTTCGTCGTTACAAACGACTTCTTCAGATGCTTACAGAATAATCTGTTACAGAATAGTCTGTCGTTATTCTGTAAGCATCTGAAGAAGTCGTTTGTAACGACGAAACGCGTCATGCTATGTAGTCAATAAAGAGTAAATCAAAAGTTCAAGTGTTTGAATTTAAGTTATATTCAATTATAATGGATTTACATCAAGTAAACGGCAACACTATTAAATAACTATAAATTGAATATAAACTAAAATTCAAACACTTGAAGTTTTGATTCACAGTTTATTGACAATATAGCATGATGCGTTTCGTCGTTACAAACGACTTCTTCAGATGCTAACAGAATACTACTCGTATTATTCTGTTACAGAATACAGTTTATGGGAGTAGTTTATAGAGTATAGTTCAGTTTATTTTCAATTATAATGGATTTAAATCAAGTAAACGTAACACTATTGAATAGAAATCATTAAATACTAAAATAGCAAACAAGTTAAAATTCTGGCCAGTTACATAAGTAGATGTAAATCGATCATTTTCCAATAACAGACATATTTTAAATGATCGACAACGCCTTGAATATTTGCAACAATAATTGATTGTGTTTTTGATTGTTTTGTGAATGAATATCAAATGATCTCAATGTTTTTAAAAGTAACTTAATTACTTTACAATGTATAATGATACTTGAATCTGTCCTATTTTCATCTCCCTAAAGTTTATCATTCGATTTCGCATATTCTGCCAAATTTTATGCATATTACAAGCATTTTTTCTGTTTATTTGCATGCCTATATTGAGCTTTTAATATTGCATATAATGCAGTATCTACTGAACACCTTCATGAATTAATTGCAAGTTTCAATTCACCATAAACCTCCACTCGAGGTAGTTAGTTATTCCAATAAATGAACATATTTTCGAACAATACGAATAGCATTTGTCGTTTATATCGTACTCAATGAATAATTCATTACGAATCGTTTTATGAGATTATATTCTTATTGGACCAGATGCACCAATAAAATGAAAACATTAATGAGGCGTAACACGGTCGAAACGTTTCTCACTCGCGACCCCGGAAATGGTCTCCTATCAGACGATTCAATTTGCCGGGAGTTTACTCTTAATGCCACTTCTTCACAGAGCAGAACGAGACCTGCAACTCAAGCAAGCAAGATGTAATCCCGCAATCTTTGTTGGAAAAAATTATATCTTTCTCGTTTCCTAGCTCGAAATTATCTTCAGGCGTGTATTCCGACAAGATGCCAGATATATTTTGTTAAATTGGCAGCCATAAAAGCGTAGAATTTCATTGGTATGGAATACGAGATCATAACAAATCAGTTTTCGACTTGATGTAGGAATATTTTCAGAGTGTCGTTCATTAGAGTGCGATCAAGCCGCAGAGTAGATTTTATGAAAATTCTGGTTATATTTAGGTATTCTCAACCATAATTTATTACCAGCAGAACTTGTTGAAAGTGTAAATGTTATCCCAATTTTTATAAATATTTGTATAATTGGGTTAAATGGATATTTATGTGGAGTGAATTCTGAACAATCAAATGGCTAATTATAATGAGGAATCCTTCACTTTTTAAGAAGAAAGTGAAGTGAAAGAAGAGAAAGCAGAATTATTGGTATAGACAATAATTGTTCAGAATCTTGAAGATTTTGAACAGATTTATATAGTTAGAATAAGGAAATATTTTATAATAATATATAAGGCAATAAGTATTTAGGTTAACGCAACTATTGCAAATATCATGGGTTCACCATACTCGCATGAGTGTGATGAACTTCATTTTGGCGAGTAAGCAGTTTTATTTTATGTATAAATACGTCAATATTTTCTTAATAAAATAAGTTCTACTATAGTAGTCAACTCATTCACCTGACAAGGAGTAGGCAGATTGAGGCCTGGTCAGCACCAAACTCTTTCATACCGATTTCAAGTAATCAGGAGAAGTGGGCTTTAAATTGGTTGTCCATCACTCCGCAACTAATCGAATTCCTGACAAGGAGTAGGCCGATTGAGGCCTTGTCAGGGGGAAATTTCCTTATGAGGAGAAATTTCCTTGTGAGGAAATAGCATTCCACATCTCTAAAGAATAATTAAGCATTTACATATTTCCATACTTTTAATTGATTTTCTTTGATTAAGCATTTATAATTCGAAACACGTTTCAACGGCTGCTTCCAATAGCAGGCTATAACAATAATTCTGCTTTTGTTTGTGCCATCAACCGCGTTAAATTCTTCCATACGTTGTTCACATTTTCGGTTGAAGATTCCATAAAGGATAGTCGCCGCAAGGGCGAAGTGCAGACCAAATCTCTAACCCGGAGAGTTCACGTGGAAGCCTAACAGTGGTGACTTCGTTTACTTTTGTTGTTGTTTCCATCAACAGTTTCATACACCTTGAACTCATCTACGCCGTTCTGAGGAGAGTCAATAATGTCGAAACACGTGTCAACGTCTGCTTCCCATTGCGGGCTATACCTATATATATATATATATATATATATATATATATATATATATATATATATATATATATATATATAATATATATATATATATATATATATATATATATATATATATATATATATATATATATATATATATATGTATAAATATAGTTGAATGTTGTGAATATCGACTGTAGATATGTATTTTCAGTGTTTAATTGGGATTGCAGTCTAGGACAGGAAAATCAGTTACCTCTTTAGTATTTTCCAAGCTTTCGAAAATGTTTATTTTCTTCTTCAGGGCTAAAATAGTACAAAAATTAACAGTTTATATAGCAAGGCACTATAAAAGTTTTTTCTTACAATTACTGTGAAGTTAGTCCGAAAGTACATTAGTTTTTTGAATTTTGAAAATAAGTACAAGTGTTCCCAAATGTATTGGGTTGGAATGTTACTGCATTCTACGTGCTAGATAGTTGAAGGCTTGTCGTGGCTTCAATTTAGAATATTGTTCTGAATGAATGCAATCAGCTACAAGAGCTTATATACTAGATTGATAATAACTTAATCGAAATGTACATTTCAATCAAATGAGCCAAGAAGTTCAACGGCACGAAATACATTGCAAGCAATGTGAAAAGGATTGAGAAGACATCAGTGTTCAGTCAATCATCATGGAATATTGAATAATAGCAAAACTGTCTTGTTTCGTGAAATAATGTAACATCTCTATGTTCTCCAACTTGAAAATGATTAGAAATTGGCTCTAAGAACGATAATACCAATTGATTTTTACGCTAACTTCAATAAAACTACTGCAATCATTGGAACTTTCTCTTCGGATAATTTTAGAGGCATGGACTCTTGTTTTCTTAATTTTTAATACGCTTCCTTCACCTTGGCTCATAATTAACAAGAAAGGTAGATAGAAATAAACCTACTTTAAACGAAAACGCTGAAGGAATTGATGCAACAATTTGAGAAGGAAAATAAAATGCTGGGATCACAAAATTTATATCTGCAATGAGCAATAACTGAAACTATAAGTGCAAAGGAAGATTCAAGAAAATGAATCCATTCGAAAAGGAAAAAGAGAATTCAAGAAGAAAGTCTAGATTGTTTAAACCAAATTCTTCTGAAATATTCTGAACTATTTTGTCCCTATCCACCTTCGCTAACCTTCGACAGAAGACAGCTTGATAAGAAACGAATCGATGCAGCATAATTAAACTTATGAAGTTATTTTAATTGAGATAGCAATAATCCTTTGATATCACCCAAATCATGTGATGACAGATTAAAACAGCAGATTATTCATCAGGAAGACGTTTTTTTATATCCTTTTCAATGTAGATGTAGTATCTACATTACATATTGAAATTCTTAGTATGAAGAGAGGATAAAGTTTATCCACACAGAGGAGCTAATCATAACGAATTATTGGATCCATTTAGTTCAATCTCGTTGCAGAGCAGGAGAGAAACTGTATCACTAAAATTTTTGTACAAATTACCGCACAATAGTATTGATTGCCCTCTTCTCTTGTCCGCCTTGAAATTTCGTGTTCCAAGGCAAAATTCCCGTACTACAGAATTATTCCACCTAGAGACTCCGAGGACCAATTTCCTAATACAATCCCTCATTTGGTTTATGGAGTCTACATTCAATGGAGTTGCCAATAATTGTGACATTCAGTTTGACTCCATATAATTTATTATCAGGAGTTATGTGAACAAAGAAATTTGACTACAATGAATTGATTTAGATTGAGTTCTTTGTAATATTTCTTTGAATGCTCTAATGTAGTAATTAGTTACTATTTTTCAAGATTAGATTGAGATCTTTGTTATATCTTTTCAATTTTAATTATCAAGTTAGTATTCATCATTGTTATAATTTTCTGTAATTGGGTGTTGTACCTGTTGAGAAAAAAGAACTTATTATTATTATTATCTAAATGTAAATATCTGAGATTATTAACTCTATGATTTAATAAATGGCTCTTTAAAAGAATAATGAAGACGTTACATCATATGTCATTATATTGCCAATACATTTCAACCTGCTATTTTAATTTTTTGAACGAATAATCAAGTGTTTTCTTTTCATCTACATATACCTGTTACTGTTGATTTATACTGACAATCTTATAATTTCAACCCTTCTTCGTATTTCAGTATAAATTCCACACATGTGCGTATGCTGATACTCTTAACTAGATAATTCACCTTGGCAACAAGAAACAAAGGGGTGAAACTACTCTACTACAATCTCAAAGAGGGGTACTTACCACCGAAGGCAGGATCGGAACGAAATTCATATCTTCGTCGAGCACGGTTAAATTGCCGATAAATCTCCCGGTAGACCAACTCGTGAAAACAGATTTCAGCTTTTCCACATCCTTCTGGTCGAGGTGGATCCGTAACGTTACGTCTGCACTTGCCGAATTGAACCTAAAAAACAAAATGTATCATCGGAACGTTTACTTAACGTCGGTAACATGTTGTTTCTACGCAGCTAAATTTCACGGTATCAAAATATCACGGACGATTATTCAGTACGTTCGTCGTAATTTAGAACCGAATAAACTCATAGGGTTCGGTGTATCTGCTGTGCTTGAGGCTGCGAACTTTGTAGAATTTGTTGAATTTGGAATTATTGACCTTGAAATGTGTTACGGCAAATTCCATTGAAATTATGATCTTATTTCAGTAAAAGTCGATACCATTTACTTTGGTGAAAGACGGATTTGGTTTTACCCGTAATACTCCAAATGTAGAAGTAATAAAAATAAGTATTAATAATAATCTTAAAATAGTTAGGATACCAAGAATTAGCCTGGTCATGCTCTACTCTACAGAGTGGGGGTAGTATCCCCCTCAATGACATGACCAAGGATGATTCCTATAAAAAGCAGAACATCATTGCAAACTTGTCGATTTTAGAAGAAGAAGTTTGATATTAGTATTGTATGTATTTGTAGAGCTCCGTCAGAGAGCAGTTATTGAAATAAATTTATAAGGGGCACACAGTTCTTTTTAATACGACGAAAAGCCAATATACTAATACAACATAAGAAATATACAGTCCACTATTTAAATCAAAAATCTTGGTCCATCGAGACTGAGATTATACTTATCAAAATGAATAATCAAATGGACACTATTAAATATTTATATTTTTGATG
This sequence comes from Henosepilachna vigintioctopunctata, assembly GCA_030704895.1. NCBI lineage: Eukaryota > Metazoa > Arthropoda > Insecta > Coleoptera > Coccinellidae > Henosepilachna > Henosepilachna vigintioctopunctata. Next base: position 114,636 of record JARQZJ010000079.1, read on the forward strand.
GAATACCAGTAATCATCTATTATTAACCACAACAAGAATTATGTCAAAAAATTAATGCCTAACAAAAATTTCAAAGTAGTACTTTTTCTTATTATTCAGTTGATATCTCAATAAATAATAATATCTATGAAGAAGGGTACTTCGAAACACTGAGTAAGAATTACTTTCAACATTTTGTGGAAATTGAATATAACGATTTCATTATATTCGAATTATATTCTTATCTGAGACTAATATGGGTTGATTTGCTGTGAAACAAGGATGTAATAAAAAAATACATATATTTATATGAACGAAATAAAAAATATACGAAGGCAGAAAAAATATATTTTCATATGGACATTAATATTCTATCATGGTAAAGAAATTAAATAATATATGTACTCACTATTTGATTTTTAATTGATAATTTCAATTATTGAACTCAATTTGAAATTAAATATAGTATTCCTTTCAGAAATGTTCAGAACAGGTTTTCACGAAGGGACATAATTAAATTGAAGACATTGCATTGGCTTAGTATGTTTATCCTACGTACATTGCATATTTCTTCTATGGAACATGAGGAACAGAAAAAGCCCTGCTTATAACTGGTGATTTTTTAAGCGTAAATTTTCCTTAATTCGAATAAAACACTCAATCTGCAACATATATTCAAAATTTTTATTAAAACTGATAACTGGGCCTTCTCCATTTACATTTTGAAGATAACTTCATGTGAACGTTGTTCGCGGCTCCGTATCAAATGGTCCATTCGGAAGGTCCAATTTTGCGTCACTCCACTCTTTCGAGCATTTCGGCTTGTATCCCACGAATTACGCGTATTATGTTATCCTGTAAAGCTTCAATCGTATTTGGCTTGAACACATATACTAACGACTTTACATTACCCCACATGAAATAATCCAGAGGCTTCAAATCGCATGACCTTGGCGGCCAATTCACAGGGCCATTTCGAGAGATAAGTTGCTCGAAATGGCCCTGTGAATTGATCCTTCATCATATCCATTGCTTCACGAGCTTTGTGGCATGTGGCACTGCCTTGATGAAACCACATATCAACCAAGTTCAACTCAGTCAACTGGGGCAAAACAAAGTTGCGTATCATTGCTCGATATCGTTCGCAGTTGACGGTAACGTTTCTTCCACTGCCGTCTTTGAAGAAAAATGGACCGATGATACCACCAGCCCTGTGGTTTTTCCCGATGGCATCGGTAATTCTTGTATGGCATGTGGCTGTTCATTTTGTTTATCTACATATTCGTTAAGTCAGAAATCAGCCTCATCGCTGAACACAATTTTCCGATAAAACGAAATCGGATTTTCATTAAGTTGTTCTAAGACCCATTCACAAAAAATTAGGCATTGTGGTAGGTCACTCGGCATCAAGTCTTGCAGAAGTTGAATTTTATAGGCTTTCAAACCCAAATCAACACGTAAAATTTTCCATGCTGATAACCGTGACGTATTGACATTTCACGATCTTCATTAACCTTGTACGCTACGGCTGCAATATTCTCTTCAGTACGCACTATACGCATGCGGTACAATGGTTTACTGTCCAACAAAGTAAACTTGGTGCAAAATTTGGTAATAACAGCACGAATTGCTGATTCATCAGGTCGATTATTACGAAAATAATATGGTCATAACAAACGATACACATTTTTCACAGAGCACTAATTTGATAGTTAATTTCAACAATTTGCAATCGTTGCTAAGTTTATGTCTTTCCATGATGAAATGGCAGAGTATACTGGAAACTCTTTACTTTGACAGTTTACGTTTGGATGCCATTGCCTGAAAAACTCAAATCTCAAAAAATCAGCCGTTAAAAACGATAATCTTTTTTACAGGTTCATATTCGATTGACAGAAGTACAAACCTTCGCGTTATACCTGAACACTAGAAAAGAATATATGGGAGATACTGCTCGAATAGTGCTAAAGGTTCATAACTCTTTTCCGTCGTACATCAGATGTAAATCTATGCAGAATTTGACAAATTATTGAAGAATGTTTTCTACGTTAGCAAGCCTTTTTTTATTCGATTACACTGATTGTCTGATGAATTACGATTTCTTAGCGATTTTGATTTTAAATCTGTAGTTTCCAATGATTTCCGTGATTTCCAATTTCCTGTTGTTACTTCGGTATTACCGGTGTGTATTTTCAGTTATAAGAATAGATCGTATTGCTGAATTTCTATAATTTCGTTGAGTAGGTTTCACTAAGTACTTCCGGAACGTGGTTGAGTATATCAGCAATGCTAGATTTCGCCTATTCGAAAAATGAAGACCTTTTATTATTATTATCCCAGATTTCAAGCCTTACGGCTTTAACACTACCCCATAGAGGAACTTTCACGTATCCCACATATTATGTATCAGAGGGATAAAGCTCTGTGGGACTCGTTTTAAATTATCAGGACCATGGCGGTGTTCCCCATGGCCATGGCGGCCATTTTCACGCTGCGACTTTCATGGCATTGATTTCAGCCATACCTTCAGGGATGTTCGCCGAGTGCTAGTTCAGGTTGTAATAAATGACCTCGATGAATGTAGATTTCCTCGTTCTCTTGTCAACCAGGACCAGGTCAGGCCTATTGTTGGGAACTGTTTGATCAGTCAAGATCGCTGTAGACTCAGCTATATGACTCAGTAAAAGCTGTAGACTCAGCTATATGACTCAGTAAAAGCTGTAGACTCAGTAGAATCTGAACTGGTCATTTTCCAAAATCGGCTCCGGAATGTTTTTGTAAAAAGTCATCTTTTCCTTTGGTAGAAGATGTAATTTTTCATTTTTTTTTTCATTTGCAAATTACCCGCATCAACCACTTAGGGTTATTAGCGGAAATACATTTGATTTAGTACATGGTTCATAGTTAAAGATAATTACAAATATAGATTATAACGGATGTCAAATTTGATTATAGAGATTAACATTTTTCATAAAATTAATAGTATTTCTCCACTTTACGGACAGAGAGGTCTTTAAATCATTGTTCAGATTCTGCATTTTGCGTTCAACACTACATTTTTCACACTCACAATTGATGTGTTTCACTGTCAAGGGAACTTTACACTCAATGCACATACAGGGAGGCCCTTTTTCATAATGTAACCGTGGGTAAGAGCCGTGTGGCCGATTCCCAGGCGAGTTAACTTAACTTGGTCTATTCGGTTCGGAGGAAGCGGTAATTTATGATTCACTGAAGCGACTTTACTTTTTAGTTTAGAATTCATTTTATTAAATTCTTCTTGCCATTTTTCTTGAATATGATTCTTTATTAAGGATTTATTGTCGAAAAAAGATGAAACTTTGTTTGATTTGGCTTACTGATTGTAGTATTTGGATTTGATGCTGATTGAACAGCAAGATTATCCACTTCCTCGTTTCCCTTGATGCCCATATGAGACAGGACCCACATGAATTTTATTATTATGTTTTGTTTTTGTAATTTTGCAAGTTCTTCCTTAGTTGCTAATAATGCAGGACTTTTTGTAAATATATGTTGTATTGATCGTAGAGCGCTATATGAGTCAGATATTATTATATTACGACCTTTAACGGTCCTGCATAGTGCTAGCGCTTCCAATATAGCGATTGTTTCCCCAGTGTATACGCAGCAATGTGCTGGTAAGCGAACAGAAAGTTTGATGTCATCTATTATCACAGCCGCCGCACAACCTATACGAGTCTTTGAAGCATCTGTGAAGAATTTGCTTATCCTTCGTATTTAGAAATTGCTTCTAAGAATAATTTTTGATAAAGTATAGGCGATTCACTGTGTTTTTTGTATTGCATAAGGCAGAAATTTATATCAGGAACTTCCATAGTCCATGGGAGGGACATATAAAGTAGTGTCGTAGTATATCTGAAGAAGTCTATACTGAATTTACTACGCACGAGTCTTTCACTAAACGGTACTTTTCTATCTTCTAGTTTTTGAGAGCTAATGTAATTTTTAGTTTTTGATGCACAATATTTGGTACGGCGTAATGTATCTTTTCGTATTCCGTTGATACCTTGAAAATTAGAATCCTCCTGTTTCACGTTCGATTGTCTGTCATGTTTGGCATCCGTATCGGCAGCTGTTGTCTTAATATTATATCCTTAATAATTAGAAGATGTAATTTTCAGCTTTTGATGCACAATATTTGCTACGGCGTAATGTATCTTTTCGTATTCCGTTGATACCTTGAAAATTAGAATCCTCCTGTTTCACGTTCGATTGTCTGTCATGTTTGGCATCCGTATCGGCAGCTGTTGTCTTAATATTATATCCTTAATAATTAGAAGATGTAATTTTCAGCTTTTGATGTACAATATTTGCTACGGCGTAATGTATCTTTTCGTATTCCGTTGATACCTTGAAAATTAGAATCCTCCTGTTTCACGTTCGATTGTCTGTCATGTTTGGCATCCGTATCGGCAGCTGTTGTCTTAATATTATATCCTTAATAACTAGAAGATGTAATTTTCAGCTTTTGATGCACAATATTTGCTACGGCGTAATGTATCTTTTCGTATTCCGTTGATACCTTGAAAATTAGAATCCTCCTGTTTCACGTTCGATTGTCTGTCATGTTTGGCATCCGTATCGGCAGCTGTTGTCTTAATATTATATCCTTAATAATTAGAAGATGTAATTTTCAGCTTTTGATGCACAATATTTGCTACGGCGTAATGTATCTTTTCGTATTCCGTTGATACCTTGAAAATTAGAATCCTCCTGTTTCACGTTCGATTGTCTGTCATGTTTGGCATCCGTATCGGCAGCTGTTGTCTTAATATTATATCCTTAATAATTAGAAGATGTAATTTTCAGCTTTTGATGCACAATATTTGCTACGGCGTAATGTATCTTTTCGTATTCCGTTGATACCTTGAAAATTAGAATCCTCCTGTTTCACGTTCGATTGTCTGTCATGTTTGGCATCCGTATCGGCAGCTGTTGTCTTAATATTATATCCTTAATAATTAGAAGATGTAATTTTCAGCTTTTGATGCACAATATTTGCTACGGCGTAATGTATCTTTTCGTATTCCGTTGATACCTTGAAAATTAGAATCCTCCTGTTTCACGTTCGATTGTCTGTCATGTTTGGCATCCGTATCGGCAGCTGTTGTCTTAATATTATATCCTAAATAATTAGAAGATGTAATTTTCAGCTTTTGATGCACAATATTTGCTACGGCGTAATGTATCTTTTCGTATTCCGTTGATACCTTGAAAATTAGAATCCTCCTGTTTCACGTTCGATTGTCTGTCATGTTTGGCATCCGTATCGGCAGCTGTTGTCTTAATATTATATCATTAATAATTAGAAGATGTAATTTTCAGCTTTTGATGCACAATATTTGCTACGGCGTAATGTATCTTTTCGTATTCCGTTGATACCTTGAAGATTAGAATCCTCCTGTTTCACGTTCGATTGTCTGTCATGTTTGGCATCCGTATCGGCAGCTGTTGTCTTAATATTATATCCTTAATAACTAGAAGATGTAATTTTCAGCTTTTGATGCACAATATTTGCTACGGCGTAATGTATCTTTTCGTATTCCGTTGATACCTTGAAAATTAGAATCCTCCTGTTTCACGTTCGATTGTCTGTCATGTTTGGCATCCGTATCGGCAGCTGTTGTCTTAATATTATATCCTTAATAATTAGAAGATGTAATTTTCAGCTTTTGATGCACAATATTTGCTACGGCGTAATGTATCTTTTCGTATTCCGTTGATACCTTGAAAATTAGAATCCTCCTGTTTCACGTTCGATTGTCTGTCATGTTTGGCATCCGTATCGGCAGCTGTTGTCTTAATATTATATCCTTAATAACTAGAAGATGTAATTTTCAGCTTTTGATGCACAATATTTGCTACGGCGTAATGTATCTTTTCGTATTCCGTTGATACCTTGAAAATTAGAATCCTCCTGTTTCACGTTCGATTGTCTGTCATGTTTGGCATCCGTATCGGCAGCTGTTGTCTTAATATTATATCCTTAAATTAGAAGATGTAATTTTCAGCTTTTGATGTACAATATTTGCTACGGCGTAATGTATCTTTTCGTATTCCGTTGATACCTTGAAAATTAGAATCCTCCTGTTTCACGTTCGATTGTCTGTCATGTTTGGCATCCGTATCGGCAGCTGTTGTCTTAATATTATATCCTTAATAATTAGAAGATGTAATTTTCAGCTTTTGATGCACAATATTTGCTACGGCGTAATGTATCTTTTCGTATTCCGTTGATACCTTGAAGATTAGAATCCTCCTGTTTCACGTTCGATTGTCTGTCATGTTTGGCATCCGTATCGGCAGCTGTTGTCTTAATATTATATCCTTAATAACTAGAAGATGTAATTTTCAGCTTTTGATGCACAATATTTGCTACGGCGTAATGTATCTTTTCGTATTCCGTTGATACCTTGAAAATTAGAATCCTCCTGTTTCACGTTCGATTGTCTGTCATGTTTGGCATCCGTATCGGCAGCTGTTGTCTTAATATTATATCCTTAATAATTAGAAGATGTAATTTTCAGCTTTTGATGTACAATATTTGCTACGGCGTAATGTATCTTTTCGTATTCCGTTGATACCTTGAAAATTAGAATCCTCCTGTTTCACGTTCGATTGTCTGTCATGTTTGGCATCCGTATCGGCAGCTGTTGTCTTAATATTATATCCTTAATAATTAGAAGATGTAATTTTCAGCTTTTGATGCACAATATTTGCTACGGCGTAATGTATCTTTTCGTATTCCGTTGATACCTTGAAGATTAGAATCCTCCTGTTTCACGTTCGATTGTCTGTCATGTTTGGCATCCGTATCGGCAGCTGTTGTCTTAATATTATATCCTTAATAACTAGAAGATGTAATTTTCAGCTTTTGATGCACAATATTTGCTACGGCGTAATGTATCTTTTCGTATTCCGTTGATACCTTGAAAATTAGAATCCTCCTGTTTCACGTTCGATTGTCTGTCATGTTTGGCATCCGTATCGGCAGCTGTTGTCTTAATATTATATCCTTAATAATTAGAAGATGTAATTTTCAGCTTTTGATGTACAATATTTGCTACGGCGTAATGTATCTTTTCGTATTCCGTTGATACCTTGAAAATTAGAATCCTCCTGTTTCACGTTCGATTGTCTGTCATGTTTGGCATCCGTATCGGCAGCTGTTGTCTTAATATTATATCCTTAATAATTAGAAGATGTAATTTTCAGCTTTTGATGCACAATATTTGCTACGGCGTAATGTATCTTTTCGTATTCCGTTGATACCTTGAAAATTAGAATCCTCCTGTTTCACGTTCGATTGTCTGTCATGTTTGGCATCCGTATCGGCAGCTGTTGTCTTAATATTATATCCTTAATAATTAGAAGATGTAATTTTCAGCTTTTGATGCACAATATTTGCTACGGCGTAATGTATCTTTTCGTATTCCGTTGATACCTTGAAAATTAGAATCCTCCTGTTTCACGTTCGATTGTCTGTCATGTTTGGCATCCGTATCGGCAGCTGTTGTCTTAATATTATATCCTTAATAACTAGAAGATGTAATTTTCAGCTTTTGATGCACAATATTTGCTACGGCGTAATGTATCTTTTCGTATTCCGTTGATACCTTGAAAATTAGAATCCTCCTGTTTCACGTTCGATTGTCTGTCATGTTTGGCATCCGTATCGGCAGCTGTTGTCTTAATATTATATCCTTAATAATTAGAAGATGTAATTTTCAGCTTCTGATGCACAATATTTGCTACGGCGTAATGTATCTTTTCGTATTCCGTTGATACCTTGAAAATTAGAATCCTCCTGTTTCACGTTCGATTGTCTGTCATGTTTGGCATCCGTATCGGCAGCTGTTGTCTTAATATTATATCCTTAATAATTAGAAGATGTAATTTTCAGCTTTTGATGCACAATATTTGCTACGGCGTAATGTATCTTTTCGTATTCCGTTGATACCTTGAAAATTAGAATCCTCCTGTTTCACGTTCGATTGTCTGTCATGTTTGGCATCCGTATCGGCAGCTGTTGTCTTAATATTATATCCTTAATAATTAGAAGATGTAATTTTCAGCTTTTGATGCACAATATTTGCTACGGCGTAATGTATCTTTTCGTATTCCGTTGATACCTTGAAAATTAGAATCCTCCTGTTTCACGTTCGATTGTCTGTCATGTTTGGCATCCGTATCGGCAGCTGTTGTCTTAATATTATATCCTAAATAATTAGAAGATGTAATTTTCAGCTTTTGATGCACAATATTTGCTACGGCGTAATGTATCTTTTCGTATTCCGTTGATACCTTGAAAATTAGAATCCTCCTGTTTCACGTTCGATTGTCTGTCATGTTTGGCATCCGTATCGGCAGCTGTTGTCTTAATATTATATCCTTAATAATTAGAAGATGTAATTTTCAGCTTTTGATGCACAATATTTGCTACGGCGTAATGTATCTTTTCGTATTCCGTTGATACCTTGAAGATTAGAATCCTCCTGTTTCACGTTCGATTGTCTGTCATGTTTGGCATCCGTATCGGCAGCTGTTGTCTTAATATTATATCCTTAATAACTAGAAGATGTAATTTTCAGCTTTTGATGCACAATATTTGCTACGGCGTAATGTATCTTTTCGTATTCCGTTGATACCTTGAAAATTAGAATCCTCCTGTTTCACGTTCGATTGTCTGTCATGTTTGGCATCCGTATCGGCAGCTGTTGTCTTAATATTATATCCTTAATAACTAGAAGATGTAATTTTCAGCTTTTGATGCACAATATTTGCTACGGCGTAATGTATCTTTTCGTATTCCGTTGATACCTTGAAAATTAGAATCCTCCTGTTTCACGTTCGATTGTCTGTCATGTTTGGCATCCGTATCGGCAGCTGTTGTCTTAATATTATATCCTTAATAACTAGAAGATGTAATTTTCAGCTTTTGATGCACAATATTTGCTACGGCGTAATGTATCTTTTCGTATTCCGTTGATACCTTGAAAATTAGAATCCTCCTGTTTCACGTTCGATTGTCTGTCATGTTTGGCATCCGTATCGGCAGCTGTTGTCTTAATATTATATCCTTAAATTAGAAGATGTAATTTTCAGCTTTTGATGTACAATATTTGCTACGGCGTAATGTATCTTTTCGTATTCCGTTGATACCTTGAAAATTAGAATCCTCCTGTTTCACGTTCGATTGTCTGTCATGTTTGGCATCCGTATCGGCAGCTGTTGTCTTAATATTATATCCTTAATAATTAGAAGATGTAATTTTCAGCTTTTGATGCACAATATTTGCTACGGCGTAATGTATCTTTTCGTATTCCGTTGATACCTTGAAGATTAGAATCCTCCTGTTTCACGTTCGATTGTCTGTCATGTTTGGCATCCGTATCGGCAGCTGTTGTCTTAATATTATATCCTTAATAACTAGAAGATGTAATTTTCAGCTTTTGATGCACAATATTTGCTACGGCGTAATGTATCTTTTCGTATTCCGTTGATACCTTGAAAATTAGAATCCTCCTGTTTCACGTTCGATTGTCTGTCATGTTTGGCATCCGTATCGGCAGCTGTTGTCTTAATATTATATCCTTAATAATTAGAAGATGTAATTTTCAGCTTTTGATGTACAATATTTGCTACGGCGTAATGTATCTTTTCGTATTCCGTTGATACCTTGAAAATTAGAATCCTCCTGTTTCACGTTCGATTGTCTGTCATGTTTGGCATCCGTATCGGCAGCTGTTGTCTTAATATTATATCCTTAATAATTAGAAGATGTAATTTTCAGCTTTTGATGCACAATATTTGCTACGGCGTAATGTATCTTTTCGTATTCCGTTGATACCTTGAAGATTAGAATCCTCCTGTTTCACGTTCGATTGTCTGTCATGTTTGGCATCCGTATCGGCAGCTGTTGTCTTAATATTATATCCTTAATAACTAGAAGATGTAATTTTCAGCTTTTGATGCACAATATTTGCTACGGCGTAATGTATCTTTTCGTATTCCGTTGATACCTTGAAAATTAGAATCCTCCTGTTTCACGTTCGATTGTCTGTCATGTTTGGCATCCGTATCGGCAGCTGTTGTCTTAATATTATATCCTTAATAATTAGAAGATGTAATTTTCAGCTTTTGATGTACAATATTTGCTACGGCGTAATGTATCTTTTCGTATTCCGTTGATACCTTGAAAATTAGAATCCTCCTGTTTCACGTTCGATTGTCTGTCATGTTTGGCATCCGTATCGGCAGCTGTTGTCTTAATATTATATCCTTAATAATTAGAAGATGTAATTTTCAGCTTTTGATGCACAATATTTGCTACGGCGTAATGTATCTTTTCGTATTCCGTTGATACCTTGAAAATTAGAATCCTCCTGTTTCACGTTCGATTGTCTGTCATGTTTGGCATCCGTATCGGCAGCTGTTGTCTTAATATTATATCCTTAATAACTAGAAGATGTAATTTTCAGCTTTTGATGCACAATATTTGCTACGGCGTAATGTATCTTTTCGTATTCCGTTGATACCTTGAAAATTAGAATCCTCCTGTTTCACGTTCGATTGTCTGTCATGTTTGGCATCCGTATCGGCAGCTGTTGTCTTAATATTATATCCTTAATAACTAGAAGATGTAATTTTCAGCTTTTGATGCACAATATTTGCTACGGCGTAATGTATCTTTTCGTATTCCGTTGATACCTTGAAAATTAGAATCCTCCTGTTTCACGTTCGATTGTCTGTCATGTTTGGCATCCGTATCGGCAGCTGTTGTCTTAATATTATATCCTTAATAACTAGAAGATGTAATTTTCAGCTTTTGATGCACAATATTTGCTACGGCGTAATGTATCTTTTCGTATTCCGTTGATACCTTGAAAATTAGAATCCTCCTGTTTCACGTTCGATTGTCTGTCATGTTTGGCATCCGTATCGGCAGCTGTTGTCTTAATATTATATCCTTAATAATTAGAAGATGTAATTTTCAGCTTTTGATGTACAATATTTGCTACGGCGTAATGTATCTTTTCGTATTCCGTTGATACCTTGAAAATTAGAATCCTCCTGTTTCACGTTCGATTGTCTGTCATGTTTGGCATCCGTATCGGCAGCTGTTGTCTTAATATTATATCCTTAATAATTAGAAGATGTAATTTTCAGCTTTTGATGCACAATATTTGCTACGGCGTAATGTATCTTTTCGTATTCCGTTGATACCTTGAAAATTAGAATCCTCCTGTTTCACGTTCGATTGTCTGTCATGTTTGGCATCCGTATCGGCAGCTGTTGTCTTAATATTATATCCTTAATAACTAGAAGATGTAATTTTCAGCTTTTGATGCACAATATTTGCTACGGCGTAATGTATCTTTTCGTATTCCGTTGATACCTTGAAAATTAGAATCCTCCTGTTTCACGTTCGATTGTCTGTCATGTTTGGCATCCGTATCGGCAGCTGTTGTCTTAATATTATATCCTTAATAACTAGAAGATGTAATTTTCAGCTTTTGATGCACAATATTTGCTACGGCGTAATGTATCTTTTCGTATTCCGTTGATACCTTGAAAATTAGAATCCTCCTGTTTCACGTTCGATTGTCTGTCATGTTTGGCATCCGTATCGGCAGCTGTTGTCTTAATATTATATCCTTAATAACTAGAAGATGTAATTTTCAGCTTTTGATGCACAATATTTGCTACGGCGTAATGTATCTTTTCGTATTCCGTTGATACCTTGAAAATTAGAATCCTCCTGTTTCACGTTCGATTGTCTGTCATGTTTGGCATCCGTATCGGCAGCTGTTGTCTTAATATTATATCCTTAATAATTAGAAGATGTAATTTTCAGCTTTTGATGTACAATATTTGCTACGGCGTAATGTATCTTTTCGTATTCCGTTGATACCTTGAAAATTAGAATCCTCCTGTTTCACGTTCGATAATCTGTCATGTTTGGCATCCGTATCGGCAGCTGTTGTCTTAATATTATATCCTTAATAATTAGAAGATGTAATTTTCAGCTTTTGATGCACAATATTTGCTACGGCGTAATGTATCTTTTCGTATTCCGTTGATACCTTGAAGATTAGAATCCTCCTGTTTCACGTTCGATTGTCTGTCATGTTTGGCATCCGTATCGGCAGCTGTTGTCTTAATATTATATCCTTAATAACTAGAAGATGTAATTTTCAGCTTTTGATGCACAATATTTGCTACGGCGTAATGTATCTTTTCGTATTCCGTTGATACCTTGAAAATTAGAATCCTCCTGTTTCACGTTCGATTGTCTGTCATGTTTGGCATCCGTATCGGCAGCTGTTGTCTTAATATTATATCCTTAATAATTAGAAGATGTAATTTTCAGCTTTTGATGTACAATATTTGCTACGGCGTAATGTATCTTTTCGTATTCCGTTGATACCTTGAAAATTAGAATCCTCCTGTTTCACGTTCGATTGTCTGTCATGTTTGGCATCCGTATCGGCAGCTGTTGTCTTAATATTATATCCTTAATAATTAGAAGATGTAATTTTCAGCTTTTGATGCACAATATTTGCTACGGCGTAATGTATCTTTTCGTATTCCGTTGATACCTTGAAAATTAGAATCCTCCTGTTTCACGTTCGATTGTCTGTCATGTTTGGCATCCGTATCGGCAGCTGTTGTCTTAATATTATATCCTTAATAATTAGAAGATGTAATTTTCAGCTTTTGATGCACAATATTTGCTACGGCGTAATGTATCTTTTCGTATTCCGTTGATACCTTGAAAATTAGAATCCTCCTGTTTCACGTTCGATTGTCTGTCATGTTTGGCATCCGTATCGGCAGCTGTTGTCTTAATATTATATCCTTAATAACTAGAAGATGTAATTTTCAGCTTTTGATGCACAATATTTGCTACGGCGTAATGTATCTTTTCGTATTCCGTTGATACCTTGAAAATTAGAATCCTCCTGTTTCACGTTCGATTGTCTGTCATGTTTGGCATCCGTATCGGCAGCTGTTGTCTTAATATTATATCCTTAATAATTAGAAGATGTAATTTTCAGCTTTTGATGTACAATATTTGCTACGGCGTAATGTATCTTTTCGTATTCCGTTGATACCTTGAAAATTAGAATCCTCCTGTTTCACGTTCGATTGTCTGTCATGTTTGGCATCCGTATCGGCAGCTGTTGTCTAAATATTATATCCTTAATAATTAGAAGATGTAATTTTCAGCTTTTGATGCACAATATTTGCTACGGCGTAATGTATCTTTTCGTATTCCGTTGATACCTTGAAAATTAGAATCCTCCTGTTTCACGTTCGATTGTCTGTCATGTTTGGCATCCGTATCGGCAGCTGTTGTCTTAATATTATATCCTTAATAATTAGAAGATGTAATTTTCAGCTTTTGATGCACAATATTTGCTACGGCGTAATGTATCTTTTCGTATTCCGTTGATACCTTGAAAATTAGAATCCTCCTGTTTCACGTTCGATTGTCTGTCATGTTTGGCATCCGTATCGGCAGCTGTTGTCTTAATATTATATCCTTAATAATTAGAAGATGTAATTTTCAGCTTTTGATGTACAATATTTGCTACGGCGTAATGTATCTTTTCGTATTCCGTTGATACCTTGAAAATTAGAATCCTCCTGTTTCACGTTCGATTGTCTGTCATGTTTGGCATCCGTATCGGCAGCTGTTGTCTTAATATTATATCCTTAATAATTAGAAGATGTAATTTTCAGCTTTTGATGTACAATATTTGCTACGGCGTAATGTATCTTTTCGTATTCCGTTGATACCTTGAAAATTAGAATCCTCCTGTTTCACGTTCGATTGTCTGTCATGTTTGGCATCCGTATCGGCAGCTGTTGTCTTAATATTATATCCTTAATAATTAGAAGATGTAATTTTCAGCTTTTGATGCACAATATTTGCTACGGCGTAATGTATCTTTTCGTATTCCGTTGATACCTTGAAAATTAGAATCCTCCTGTTTCACGTTCGATTGTCTGTCATGTTTGGCATCCGTATCGGCAGCTGTTGTCTTAATATTATATCCTTAATAATTAGAAGATGTAATTTTCAGCTTTTGATGCACAATATTTGCTACGGCGTAATGTATCTTTTCGTATTCCGTTGATACCTTGAAAATTAGAATCCTCCTGTTTCACGTTCGATTGTCTGTCATGTTTGGCATCCGTATCGGCAGCTGTTGTCTTAATATTATATCCTTAATAACTAGAAGATGTAATTTTCAGCTTTTGATGCACAATATTTGCTACGGCGTAATGTATCTTTTCGTATTCCGTTGATACCTTGAAAATTAGAATCCTCCTGTTTCACGTTCGATTGTCTGTCATGTTTGGCATCCGTATCGGCAGCTGTTGTCTTAATATTATATCCTTAATAACTAGAAGATGTAATTTTCAGCTTTTGATGCACAATATTTGCTACGGCGTAATGTATCTTTTCGTATTCCGTTGATACCTTGAAAATTAGAATCCTCCTGTTTCACGTTCGATTGTCTGTCATGTTTGGCATCCGTATCGGCAGCTGTTGTCTTAATATTATATCCTTAATAATTAGAAAATGTAATTTTCAGCTTTTGATGCACAATATTTGCTACGGCGTAATGTATCTTTTCGTATTCCGTTGATACCTTGAAAATTAGAATCCTCCTGTTTCACGTTCGATTGTCTGTCATGTTTGGCATCCGTATCGGCAGCTGTTGTCTTAATATTATATCCTTAATAATTAGAAGATGTAATTTTCAGCTTTTGATGCACAATATTTGCTACGGCGTAATGTATCTTTTCGTATTCCGTTGATACCTTGAAAATTAGAATCCTCCTGTTTCACGTTCGATTGTCTGTCATGTTTGGCATCCGTATCGGCAGCTGTTGTCTTAATATTATATCCTTAATAATTAGAAGATGTAATTTTCAGCTTTTGATGCACAATATTTGCTACGGCGTAATGTATCTTTTCGTATTCCGTTGATACCTTGAAAATTAGAATCCTCCTGTTTCACGTTCGATTGTCTGTCATGTTTGGCATCCGTATCGGCAGCTGTTGTCTTAATATTATATCCTTAATAACTAGAAGATGTAATTTTCAGCTTTTGATGCACAATATTTGCTACGGCGTAATGTATCTTTTCGTATTCCGTTTATACCTTGAAAATTAGAATCCTCCTGTTTCACGTTCGATTGTCTGTCATGTTTGGCATCCGTATCGGCAGCTGTTGTCTTAATATTATATCCTTAATAATTAGAAGATGTAATTTTCAGCTTTTGATGCACAATATTTGCTACGGCGTAATGTATCTTTTCGTATTCCGTTGATACCTTGAAAATTAGAATCCTCCTGTTTCACGTTCGATTGTCTGTCATGTTTGGCATCCGTATCGGCAGCTGTTGTCTTAATATTATATCCTTAATAACTAGAAGATGTAATTTTCAGCTTTTGATGCACAATATTTGCTACGGCGTAATGTATCTTTTCGTATTCCGTTGATACCTTGAAAATTAGAATCCTCCTGTTTCACGTTCGATTGTCTGTCATGTTTGGCATCCGTATCGGCAGCTGTTGTCTTAATATTATATCCTTAATAATTAGAAGATGTAATTTTCAGCTTTTGATGCACAATATTTGCTACGGCGTAATGTATCTTTTCGTATTCCGTTGATACCTTGAAAATTAGAATCCTCCTGTTTCACGTTCGATTGTCTGTCATGTTTGGCATCCGTATCGGCAGCTGTTGTCTTAATATTATATCCTTAATAATTAGAAGATGTAATTTTCAGCTTTTGATGCACAATATTTGCTACGGCGTAATGTATCTTTTCGTATTCCGTTGATACCTTGAAAATTAGAATCCTCCTGTTTCACGTTCGATTGTCTGTCATGTTTGGCATCCGTATCGGCAGCTGTTGTCTTAATATTATATCCTTAATAATTAGAAGATGTAATTTTCAGCTTTTGATGCACAATATTTGCTACGGCGTAATGTATCTTTTCGTATTCCGTTGATACCTTGAAAATTAGAATCCTCCTGTTTCACGTTCGATTGTCTGTCATGTTTGGCATCCGTATCGGCAGCTGTTGTCTTAATATTATATCCTTAATAATTAGAAGATGTAATTTTCAGCTTTTGATGCACAATATTTGCTACGGCGTAATGTATCTTTTCGTATTCCGTTGATACCTTGAAAATTAGAATCCTCCTGTTTCACGTTCGATTGTCTGTCATGTTTGGCATCCGTATCGGCAGCTGTTGTCTTAATATTATATCCTTAATAATTAGAAGATGTAATTTTCAGCTTTTGATGCACAATATTTGCTACGGCGTAATGTATCTTTTCGTATTCCGTTGATACCTTGAAAATTAGAATCCTCCTGTTTCACGTTCGATTGTCTGTCATGTTTGGCATCCGTATCGGCAGCTGTTGTCTTAATATTATATCCTTAATAATTAGAAGATGTAATTTTCAGCTTTTGATGCACAATATTTGCTACGGCGTAATGTATCTTTTCGTATTCCGTTGATACCTTGAAAATTAGAATCCTCCTGTTTCACGTTCGATTGTCTGTCATGTTTGGCATCCGTATCGGCAGCTGTTGTCTTAATATTATATCCTTAATAATTAGAAGATGTAATTTTCAGCTTTTGATGCACAATATTTGCTACGGCGTAATGTATCTTTTCGTATTCCGTTGATACCTTGAAAATTAGAATCCTCCTGTTTCATGTTCGATTGTCTGTCATGTTTGGCATCCGTATCTGCAGCTGTTGTCTTAATGTTATATCCTTAAAAATTAGAAGATGTAATTTTCAGCTTTTGATGCACAATATTTGCTACGGCGTAATGTATCTTCTCGTATTCCGTTGATACTTTGAAAACTAGACACTCCCTGTTATATGTTCGATTGTTTGGCATGTTTGACATCCGTATCGGCAGCTGTTGTCCCTCATTGTTGCTTACCTGACGCAATAACCTGGGCGTGAATAGCTAGGAGTATGTCCTTAGTTTCAGGCAAAATTTTGCGTGGGATCAACCGTTATTTCTACGCTGCGTTGTCGACATTTTCTTTCGTGGTCTCATTTATGTGCATACCTGCAACAGTTGTCTCTTCAACTCTGTAGCTTTTCCTTGTTAAATTGATGATAACTTGTATTATTATTATTTTTATCATTATTGAAAACGATTGACTGCGTTAATAAATACATTGAAATTGGTTTTGCAGCCTCATCATATCATCAGATTGAAACATAAATTGAAATTTATCATATGATACCTAACTTCCGATTTCATATACGAGAATAGAATGAACAATAGTTTCGTAATTATTAGGAAAAACATCATCTCCTAGACACTTTTGAAGTTTTATGTTTTCAATTTGTTCCTTCCGATAATCAATCGAACCGAAATGTCCTGTTTTTTTGGCGTCATCGTTGTAGCTGATCTTCGAACTAATTATTTTTCAACTAATTGATGAATCGGAAATCACCATGTCACGAGTTTCAATCGAGATTATTGATAGCTTCTAATTGATAGCTACGACATTACATTTCGTTCAGTATAAAATGCATCGAATCAGAAGAGCCTGACCTAGCATAAGCCTGAATACAGTCCAGAACTATAATAAATCAAATGCCAACAGTTGGCGTTCTGTCTCTATCAGAATGACGCTCTATGTCTGTCTGCCTGGTGAAAATCTCACCACTCGGATTCTTAAAACATCAAGTTAAAGTACTTTGCATAAACGTCATGAAGTCAGTTATTTGAATGAATTATTATCGTCTGCTAACGTTGCCGTTATCGAAAGGAAATTAATAGAGTTTCGAGAAATTTCATCGTTAAACGGTTAATTCATTCGCCTTACGTTCGAATTACATTCAAAATCTACCACCTCTTAGGGTCCGTTCATTGAGCGGAAGGGCAGAGCTGCGAAAGAGATTAATCGACCCGATCGTTAGGGGCAAGTCTCGAGAGGAGATTCGAATCCTGATAGGTTTAATGGACTAGTTACCTACGTCTTTATGAGTTCACCGTAAAGTGATGTGATCCATCAAATAACGACTTGACGAAATACGATCCACAACAAACAGACGAAGAAATCAAAGCGTGAATTGCCTCTTGGATTGATCGACAAATCGATTCCATTGTCATATTCAAGGGTTTTAATTTCAATTATTCAATGCGTAATACTAAGAGACACCAAGTCTGAATTTTTCTGATTCAGTAATAATCGATGATTGTGACTACTTTTCTTAATGCTAGAAAATAACAAATGAAGAGTTATATAGTCCCAACACTTTTAATCATGTTAATCTATTACCAAAAACGATGCACCATATTGAAAAGCAAACAGATTACCTACCTAAAATACAGTACTCATTGAGAATAATGATAAATCGAAGATGTTCGTTGATAACAGAACTAACTTCAATCCATTGGTGGCCTAAGCCATTGCTTTGAAATAATAGTTTTTTCTGTTTTTTTTAGGAGAGATAAGGAAAATAGATAACGAAAGCTCTACGCTCATTTCACCATTATTAGAATTTTTGCCGCCCAAAATAAAACAATGAAATGCCACCCTCTCGAAAAATTCAGAAGAATTACAGCTCATTTGTTGCCCTTTGGTGTTGTTGCACCACGCAGGGGTCAATACCAACATAAACCGCTTTCTACTCATGCATTTACAGGTTTGTGCTGATAAAATATGTTCATTGGACGAATGTTATTTTATATGTGCAATGGGAAAAACTATTAGCACCTTTCCAAATTTCTGTTGTTGGACATATCAAGTTTTACGGATGTAAGCAACAAATTTGCCGATACATTTTGACGAATTTGTATTTTTCCATTTTTTCTCCCCAGGAGAAAATATTTGGAAAGGCAGTAAGTTGTCTTAGTCATGAAAGTATCTTAAAAAATGCCAAAACTTATAAGGAAAGAGTAATTGTACTCAATCAACATCGTTTGATCATTTTGAAAAGATTATGTTTTTCAACGGTGAATATTCTTTGGTGTCCTGACAAAAACTAAGGAACGTCTTCCACGAGATTCTAGACAAGTGACAACAGTGCTCACTGAGAAAAATCGACAAATTGTTGGAACATAAAGTCTTAGATCATTCCTTATCACATAAATTTCACAACACAAATAGTTTCAACCATTTTACTTCGTTCGAACGAAACTGTGCCTGCATGAATAGCCTTTTGGATTGATCGACGAATCGATTCCATTGCCATGTTCAAGGGTTTTCGTTTGAATTATTCAATGCGTATTACTAAAAGACACCAAGTCTGAATTTTTCTGTTGCAGTATTAATCGACGATTCTGACCACTTTTCTTGATGCTAAAAGTAACAGATGAAAAGGTATGTAGTCCCAACCTTTTTCATCATGTTGATCCATAACCAAAAATTTGGCTCTAAATTGTAACCCAAAAAAATTACCTACTTTAAATTCAGTGCTCATTGAAAATAATGCTTTAAATAAACCGAAGATGTTCGTTGATCACAGAACAAACTTCAATCCATTGGTGGTATAAGCGAATCAAGATAACGGAACCATTACTTTTAGTAAGGAACCACTACGGAAGATTAGGAGAGCCAAGGAAAATAGATAACCAATATAGATAGTCCTTCGCTCATTTTATTATTATTAGCATTTTTTCCGCCAAGGACAAAAAAATTAAATGCCACCCTCATAAAAAAATTCAGAAGATATACAAATCAATTGCCGCCCTTTGAGGTTGTTGTCCCGCACAGGAGCCAATACCAACAAACATCAGTTTCTACTAATGCATTCACAGGTTTGTTCTGAAAAACTATGTTCATTGGTCAAATAACACTTTATATTTGAACTGGGCAAAACTTTAAGCACCTCTTCAAATTTCTGTTGTTGAAAATATCAAGTTTCACGAACATAAGCAATAAATTTCCCGATATATTTTGGTGAATCCGTACTTTGAAACAGATTAAGACAGCACGTTGTCTTAATGATGGAAGTATCTTCGAAAAGGCCAAAACTTGTCAGGAAATAGTGATTGTACTCAATCAATATCGTTTAATTTTTTGAAATGATTATGTTTTTCAGTGATAAATATTGTTTGGTCGCCTAACAAAAACTAAGGAACCTCTTTCACGTGACTCTAGATAAGTGACAACAATGCTCACTGAGGAAAATCGGCAATTTGTTCGAACATCCTCACATAGTTCCTTATCACATAAATTTCACCAACACTAAGAGTTTCAACTATTTCACTTTGTTCTAATGAAACAGTGCCTTCTGATTATTAAGGTAGATACTTGATATTGTTATTTTTGGTTCAGTGATTGGAAATCTTTTATTTTACCGTATATTTTCTCAGTTGGTTCTTGTATCACAGAAAAATTATTCAATATTATACACCCCGAATGTCAGAGTTAAAGTTAGAGTTAGAGTTAGTTAAGTTGTCTATGTTTGTTATCAATGTTCACATTGAGGGTTTCGCTAATTTCTTATAAGGTTTGATATTACGTCTTTTTCGAACTAATATTTCTGATTCTTTTGAGTTGATTAAGTTTTGGCACATAGATTCGACTTAGTTAAAGTCAAATTTCAATTATTCACATAATTCTTCATTATGAGAAGATATCTACGTCTTCATAATATGACTGCAAGTATTGATGAATGAAGAGATCTTTGAAAACATAATATCACCAATGAACGACATGAGATTATTGCTTCACGATATAACCCGATATATTGCGATATACTTTATTTTCTGCAGTCTACTCTGTTTAACAGGAAGATGTCTTTTCTGCTGACGATGGACGAAAGTCTGAAACCAATTCATGGAATATTGTTGATGGAATATTTATCATAGTGAGGATGATAAACGTTATGTAAATATCTGCATAACGATGTAGGTATCTATGTTTTGGTATTTGTTCCATTAACTTTATAGTTGACAGTATAAAGGAATATATGGCGAAAACAGAAATAGTTCGAAATATTTTCGAACAATGTTGCAACTACCATTGATAGTGATAACAAGGTTTCCAAACTCCTCATTCAAAAACGCATGCAAGAATTGACAGAAATTATGTTCAGTAATAATCAGAGATGAAGAGAATCTTTGAGAAGTTCCTTCAATGTCAGAAACCCTGAGATTAATCAGTATAAAAAATATCTAAACAGCAAACAAGAAGAATCCGTCATGTCGTGTGCAAAAATATGTCATCTCTTAACTTCTGAAGTTCATTCAATACACAAAACCACGAGATTAAGCAGCATAACAAATATATAAACAGGCAAACAAAAAGAATCCGTCATGTCGTGTACGAAGATATGTCATGTCTCAACTTCTAGCATCGCTCACCTTCAAATATATTAAAAGTTTCCAGCTAGTATGGCAACCTTGATTAGAACTTCCGCAACAATGCACAAATTTCTGATTTAAGTTTTCCAAAGAAAATTACCCTCTTTTACGTAACGAGAAGAGTAATTGCATTGATCACCTGCAGCTATTAAACTTAACCATCTCGCCTGTATGGCTTCGAAGTTTTGTCGAATTAACAACCCCCAATCGGCAGTTGATCCGACGTTGTAATCGAATGAAGCCGAATATTGAAATCGGATATACAGGCGTACAGTCTATAAATTGAATGACACCTGTATAACATCCTTGACACTATTTAGTTTTTCATTATAATGTATTTTACATTGAGTTACCTAACGTTCATAATTATTGACAGGAGATGGATGAACGTCTTATATAAAAGCCTAAAGTTAATGATACCTCGAATACCTTCATACCTCAAATTTAATTTCTTTTCGAGTAAAGTTGCCATTTCACAGCTGCTAATCACAGATCTCATTCCCATGTTGGAAAATTTTTTTCAAGAATAATAATAATAATAACAATTATATATATATATATATATATATATATATATATATATCTTGAAATTGATTTATTGCCTGTTTAAGTATTATTTAATTTATTTAATTTTATTTTAATTTATATTCAAGTATAATATATATTTATAAATATATATATATATATATATATATATATATATATATATATATATATATATATATATATATATATATATATATATTTATATATATATATATATATATAAATATATCATATAATAATAATGATAATATAATAACAAAATTGAATTACATTCAATCATCAAAAATAGACAAACATATGATACAAAAAATTGATTCATACAATATTGCCTATATTCTGTAAATAATCAAAGAATTAAGTACTATGCCACACTATAGTACGCCTTTGTTAACATCAATGACTTAACTGTATTCTTAAACAAATGAGTTTCAGTAATTTCAAATTTGAAGGTAAATGGTTGAAGATTTTAATACTCTGATAATAGAGTGAGAGCTCGAATTTATTTGTTCGATCTGTAGGAATAAATAGCACATCACTGTTCCTTGTGGAATACACATACAATTTTGTCAACGTTCACCATCCGATTGTTCATTCAACACCAATTTGAAAACTGCCCTACAATGCATTCACATGCCCCCAGAAGTTCTTCAGGAGTCCTGCCAGCAACAATCATCGATGAATCATAGGCAAATAGTGTCACCAAAAATCAGGACAACTTCGCAGGCAGATCGTTTATAAATAATATGAATAGAAGAGGTCCGAGTACAGAGCCTTGCGGCACCCTAAGAGTAATGTAATGTCTCTGAGAATAACTCTCGCATATTCTAACTACCATTGGTCTTGCTTCAACGTAACTACGTAACCAATCCAGAAAAACGCATCCGAAACCTAAATTGTAGCATTTATCAAGTATAAATTCAAAGAATAGTGCCGAAAGATAAATCAAAAAATAACACAGCCACAAACAAGTGTTTATCTAAATACTCGTAGACGGAGTCAAAAATCTCAACAGTTAACATGGATTCCGAATCTATGTTACGCGTAGTCAATTATTTTGAATCTGTTGAGATAGCTCATAATTCTCTCGAAAACAATTTTCTCAATTACCTTGGAAATCACGCTCAGAATGGATATTGGGCGATAATTGGTTATTTCACTTACAGTTCCATTCATAAATACTGAAATTTTTATTGATTCCTTAAGGCTATTGGGTAACTTTTGCAGTAGTGATTGAAACATTGATAAGATATGCAAAGTGCTCGCCAATAACTCCACTAATTCCTTCCAAAACTTCGGCCGGCATGGAATCAACACCGACGCCTTTTTTATTTCTCAAGTCTCTAATGGTATCCTCAACTTCAATTTTAGTGACAGCAAATCCGGGATAGATTAATTCTATATCGAGATGTTAATTTGGTACTAGCTATTGTAGAAAAATTATTGGCGAAAACATGTGCTACTGAGTCAGATCGTCAAACACCTCCCCCTCAAAGTTTGAGGTCACATCACTTCGCTTACCACCACTTCTTCCAGAAAAATCGTTAACAATATTCCTAATTGTTTTATTTCTGTTCGGTGAACCATCAATAGCTGAACTATAAAACTCATATTTTGTATTTTTATAAGCATATTGTTTTGATTTTTAGTATTTTCATAGTTTTGTAGGGAAAATGACGAACAGATATTTTTATGTAGTCGATGAAGATAGTACATGTTAGGTTTACTTTGTAATATCTCAGTTGTTACCCATCTTTGTCATCGATCTGAAGAAGGTACTTTACGTATATGACAGTTCAAAATGATATCGAATAACATCAATGGGCATTGATAGACATGGCACGAGAGGTGTAAGTCAGCTCTTCTTTCCTGTTATAATCATCTCAAGTGAACAGATTCTGGAGCTGATGCATAATTGCTCATATTCAATGAAATGATAAGAATTGTCCCGAAAACTTTTGAACAATCATCAAACTTTCAAGTTCATTCCTCTTCAAGCAATAATAGCATAGCAGGTTGCTCTGAGAAATATTTGTTTGAGGTCGTTTTGAGAAATCTGCACACAGAAAATGTTCAGAGTTGACTCTTCTTCACTTTTTCAGACATCAAAACTTGACGAATTGTGCAGATACGCATAGTGTTGTTCTTCAGAGAAAGATGTGTTTTCTTCATTGAGATCCAGTAATTAATTGCCACACACTGTATTATAACCTTGTACTTATCTTTTATCATCTTAGAATTGTTTCAATATTGCTTTGAACTTCCAAAAACACAAGACTAGCGAAAAGTGTCTTTTCCTGACATGAACAAATTTCATAACACAAATTTTTTTGACATGGAAATCAATTTCCATGACAAAATCACCATCAAACGAATTTGTGAGAGATGTGCGACATGTCAGACATGATAATATTCCATTTGTCTAGTCGTCATGAACATTATGAGTATGTATGTACTAATATACATTAACCTGCACAGGTACATCTAACTGATTGAAACATAAAACCAGTATAGAAATTTCCGAAACAATATATATCTTCATTTTCATCTTCATTATTCACCTGTGAGTATTACCCCATTCAAAACAATTTTCAACTGATTACTGAATGCATTCATTGAGAAAATACTCCCCCTAATTTTTAATATGATGCTTCCCTTTTTAGGATTTGTCATTTTTCTAGAAAGAGGACGGTGAATACCTATTATTGTATTGATGAATTAAACTGTTTTATATTTATTGGTTCACAACGCATGAAATGAATGAAGAACTCAAAAATTGAATATCAATAATTTTAAATTGCCATTGTTTTCGTCAGGAAAAAATTGTTTTTTGTCAAAAAAACATTAAGGATATCACTTAGACAAAACTTTAAGGGAAACAGTGGCACCCGCCAGAAAATAATTATACTCCAAACTTTGCGGAAATTAACTAGTTGGGAAAACTAAAGCGAATCTACACTTTCCCTTGCAGTTTGTGGTTCATTTACGACTGGTTGTTTGTTTCTCTTTATGCGAGGTCCTGTTGGGACCCGAAGCAGTTAAGGGAGTGATATAGAGAACAAAGCTCCTTTTAATCGACTCTGCAGTTTCTACTAGTAGGTCCAAGACCGGCAGAAACCGAAAACTTTTCCTTCGCTTGGAGAATAAAATTGTTCAAAGCGATCAGTAATTTTCCCTAACAAGCAAATTCCATTTTGCACGCCAAAATATGTGTATTTCGAAATTCTCAAGTTTCTACTATACATGATTAAATTGAACGACTGTTATGGGTTAAACTATGATTAAAGTTAATATTGTTTGTAACTGGCATGAGGAGTTAACAAGTAGTTAATGGCGAGTGCCATTAACATTTAAACCCCTTCGCATTCTTTGATTCTAGTTCGGATACCCATAGAAGGAAAATATAATAATATAATTATCATTTCGAGTGACATATGGGCAATATATGTAACATTTTTTTTGATTTCGATGAAGAGATAGAGTGAAATTCATTTATATTTGGAATATTATTAAACGGATTGGGCCGATACTTGATGGAAATCTAAATACATAATTCAAATAAAACTAAGTGGTTTTTCTATTTGCAGTATAATTCTTTCAAAACCAATTATAGGAATTAATTATGGGAAACACTCTAAGCCCTCTCTCAGCGGAAATATTCATGGATAGTTGCCAACTCTCTGGGAAATGTATTTATTGGTGAAGATATGTCGACGACATTATAACCTGCTTCACAGGTACCCATAGACAGGTTAATGTTTTTTTGAAACTCATTAATTCACCTCTCCCAAATGAAGAATTCATAAAAAAAAATTTGAATTGAAAGGCTCTATAATTTTCTTGCACCTTACAATGAAAAGATATAATAATAAACATGAGTTCTCAATTTTCCGAAAACCCTCACATTCTGATCAAACAATACATTGCTCGTTCTCACATCCGTTCTATCACAAATCAGCTGCGTACAACAGTATGATACATAGACTGATAAATATGCCTTTATCAGCAGATAATTATACTCATTTTATATTTTACGAACATTTTACGAAAAAGGTTATATAATAAGGCCATTTCTCAAGTAACAGATAGTCACAAAAATTTCAGAACATTAACGTATTTAAGCCACCCTGTATCAAAAATCTCGAAGTTTTTATCTGATAGAAATTTAACGATAGCTTTCAAAACCCAGAATAACGTGGGTAGACACATCAGAAATGCGAAAGGTAAAATTTCGACTGATGATAAATCGGGTAACTATGAGTTGAGTTGCGGTACTTGTCCAAAAGTATATGTTGGCAAACTGGCAGGAATTTCAGCCTTAGAATATCCGATCAAAGATGCTCTGCAAAAAATAGAACCGATTTTACGTATGCAACACATCTTTTAGGATAGAACCATGTCTCCAATGACAATTTTAAAATTTTGCATATGAAAAGAGCGTAAAGGTTATAAACGGACCCTGTTAGAAGCCATGGAAATTAATAAGAGGAAGAAATCAAATAGTTTATTAAATGATCAAGTTTTTATCAATAATTCTCCTTCATTAAATTCATTCCAGTAACTATGCAATCGAAGAAAAGTATTTTATGGTCATCCCCCCAATTCAGAAGAAATATATTCTAAAGTCATTCCCCTACAAAAGAAGAACAGTGTTCTATGGTCATTTCCACGCACTTCAGGATAAATACGAGCAGTCCACAATGTAATAGCTCAGTTTATCATCAATATTTGATGAAGCCACTGTATTGGAAAACGATATTGTCATGGTTTTAAATGAATTAAAGTGACTTAAATTATAAAAATACATTTGTTCTTTAAAATATATCTAATGAGTCTTGTCATCAATTACATATCTACTGGATGCTAACTTGTTCGTATTAAACGAACCCTGACAAGAAGTGAAATTCAGTTTTATTATAATAATTTCGACTCTAGTTACGCTATCGACTCTCAAAAGATGAGTTATATTCTCTGAATGACCTTTAGAACCTCAAAAAGTACTATGTGAAAACTCAAAAATAATGCGAAAATGAACACACCATTTTCATTGCAATCGTTCCGTTGAAGCACTATTTGAGCTTCGTTTTGTGTGAAATCGGTTTCCTGCGTTTTCATCTACAGTCGGATCTCGTTTATTATAAACACCCTCTATATCATTCGACAAAACTTGTTCCACATAATTGGAGAAACTTTTCACCCTAAAACTGAAAAACGATTCTCTCGCGAGTAATTTCATAATACTTTGGCAATATATGGTATGTTATGGTCTGGAATTCCATACAACCAACTCTGGTTTTAAATTCTCCAGAAATTCCAGCATCAGAAAGCGTTTCATTCCATAAACATTGTGTTTTGAATTGATGAACGAAAGTTTTGGATTCAACGTGAATATTTATTTTCAAATGGCTCGCAATAAACTCCACCACCAGTTCGATATTCATGTCAATAATACCAGTGTAAGAAAAAAGTTTGAAATTCTATGCGAAATAAGTCATATTTCAAATAAAAAATTCAATTAGTTTGATTTGATGGATAGGTGAATAGTTTTTTATTCTGGCATTGTTTGAATTTTATATTGCTTGTTGCGTCAAATATATTTCCCATAACTTGTCAATTTAGAACATTGGAAGAGACATTGGATATTCATTTCTAATCGTTTTGGATGAATTTTTTGAATTTCCAGCAGACATTTTGCGGTGGATTTCAAACCTAATTAGAGTTACAAAATATGCCAGCAATTAAAAAAAACTGTACGGAAACTTCCAGTTAGAATAACAGAAAATTTATATCAATTAATATCACATATAAATTGAAAGAAAGCCACTGGTTAATTTCTAAGTATCTAAACCGTTCTCAGTTTTCACTTGAGAACGGTTACAGATGCATTAGATATTAGACGAAACGTCGTGTGATTTCGATTTCTGAATCATCCATCGGTCTGTAAGAATTATTAATTTTATTTTATACCAATATATTCAATTTTTATTTTCTGAAATTGTATAATTCATATTTTCTTTATATATTTTCTCTTAGTATCTATCAGCACAGATATGTAACTTGGATGTAACTTAACCATGTTTTGGTACTTAATAAAGATAGAGGAGATGAAGTTCTTGTCCGAAAATTCCAGGCCTGACCAAGGAAGGAAAAAAATTAAGAGTTTAAAGTACGAAACAAATATTGTTTGAAAGAAAGTATATTTATTGCTTGCCTAAGATTAAAATGATACTTTCCGTGATAGAACTGTACATTTCTTGAAAGACTTTTAATACACAATTATAGGCACAAAATACATTTTTGTGCCATACAAATTGCAAACTTTTCTGTATTATTTGCGAACAGTATAACGGTGTAAGTTATTTTCTGTCCAATATCAATTGTACCCGTCGACTTTTAACTTCTGACACTACATGTCGTAATTTCAAATCTCACAAAATTGGACCTTGGAGATACTTCAATGTCAAATTTTGCTTCGTTCAGATTTTTTTCGTTTTTCCTCTTCTGTATGCTTTTTCGTTTTATAATATGAGTATATATTGATCATCAGTTTGACAATCAAGGGAAATGACTGACTTTTTCATTATTAATGATACTTTTTCCGCATAATATCGCATATTTTTGTCTGGATATCAATTCAAACTACGATTATACGAAACTCAACAAATTGCTGCAAACTTGGCATGAAGATTATTCCATGACTAGAAATCTTCAGAATCATACATTTGGGGAAAAATGAGTTGAGTTTTGAGTTGATCATTCTTCTGTTTTTAGGATTAGCACATTTTTGTATGTTCAAGCTCTATCGTGCGAGGGTTTTACTGTTCTGCGTGGAACCAAAATAAGATTGTTACCTGCTCAATGTAAAGAATCAATTTTTCTTATTGTCAATCACTCCCTTGAAATGATACTTTTGTAGCGTTTGAAAAAGTGAACAATTTGGTTGGAATCAAGCAAAGAGATGTGAAAGATTTGTTATATTTTCAAAATTTGACTTGTCAGAATCAAATTTAATATTTTCGATAGTCATCAGCAGATCCATCATAATTTGTCAACCAAATTGAATATTCAATTTTGCGCAAACTTGACAAATTTTTACCTAAGTTTGAAATTATCATCGGAAATAAAATTCCTTTTTATTTCGGTTTTCGTTCACCACGAAGAAATGGATAGTGTTGAATACCAAGCCCATAACAAGTGAATAATTCGAATTTATGAACTGTACTCGCAGCCTTGATATCTTTGATAGCGAGGACTTTCGAAATGAGTTTTTTGTTTTATGCCGCCATAATGAACACAGAAACTGATCCATAACGAAACGAAAGAAAATGAGCTTTTGGAATTTTGCCGACAATGACGCTTTGGGAAAGTTTTCCTTTTGCTTTATTCATTTTCGCGACAGATGAAGCTAGTCTGGAAGGGATGAAAACGAGATAGATGGTTCTATGGATGAAAAGAAATTTCGATTAGTGGTATATCCGAATACTGACGAGTTTCTAACAACTGAATTACAGATTGAACCTATAAAAATCAGAAACAATTCGTAAATATGTTTATCATCAGATCGGGCAACAAAGTCTCGGATTGAAATGAATATTGATATGAGTAGACAGAAGTGAAAGTGGAAGTCCAAAAATTCGACTGATTCAAATGTAGGAATTTCGATTCGAAAGTTCAAAATTTGGCTCAACTGAATACAGTTTTTCGTCTGCATTCTCCGAAAGTTGATTGTCAATTTAATTGACCTTGCGATGTTATTCACTTTTGAATTCTTCTTCTTCTTCTCGTGCCAAACGCTTACAGCGTGTAGGCGATCATCCACTCATCCTATAATACGTAATTGCCTTCCGTAGCTAGTGCGAATATATCACCCACGTTTTTCACTACACACCAGTTCCTGATATCGCGCAACCATGAATGCTGTTTTCGGCCTGGACCTCTTCTAGCTTCTATTTTACCCATTAATATCAGTCTTAGAATATCATATTTATTGCTTCGGAGTATGTGGCCCAAATAAGAGATCTTGTTATAGTTTTTAATAACAGGTGCCCGACGCCGACTCCTTTAAGTACTTCCTCATTCGTTATTCGGTCCACCAAAGAAATCTTTAATAACCTGCGGAGTGTCCACATCTCAAAAGCCTCTATACGGTTCATGGATTTTATTTTGAGTGACCATGTTTCGGCCCCATATGTTATTATGGGCCAAATATAGCATTTTACCATACGAAGTCTTATGTCTAATGATACTTCTCTTCGACATAGATTTCTTTGAAATTTAATGAATGCAGTTCTTTCCACCGCCGTCCGTATTTTTATTTCCATATCGCTATCCAATTTGTCATTAATGTTACAACCAAGGTACTTGAATTTATTGACCCTTTCTATGGGTTTATCTTCAACCATTATTTGGGCCTGATTTTGCTGTTCTCTGCTGATGATCATGAATTTTGACTTCTCGGTGTTGATTTTGAAAAAATCATTCTTTTAGAAAAGTATATTGAAATATTTCCAGATTTATAAATTAATTTGTAAGAAGCTCAGTTCTTGAGGAGAGCGAAAAAGGCGTGCCGTATTCGCAAATTACCATAAAGGATGAATGAAAAACATTGAAATTAAAATCGGACGGGAAATTCAATCTTAAATAACAAAACGTTCTTCAAATAATAATGTGAAGTTGAGACTTGAAAACTGCAATCATTTCATATAACCCAGAAAGTGAAACTGAATTATTTGCTGATATAATTCACAAGACGTCAATCGAGAGAAAGAGAATGGAGTCTCGCTGCACTGGTAGCAGAAGGAAACAACCTCCGGATTCCTCAACTATTTTTCATATTATCCTATAAATCAGCAATATAATACAATCATCAACGTGGAAAACATGTTGATATTGTATGATGAATAACACATACAGGTCATAAGCAGAATTTGAAAGGATATCCGAAACATATTTTGAGAAGGCGTATTTATAATTCCAACATGTTTGAAGAATAAACTGAAGAGTGGAACACACATTTCAAATATAAAAAGCTTTTATACTTTGATTATTCATCTCAACAGATATTTTCACGATATTTCAACGATATTTTACATATAAAAATTGCTGAATAGAACTTGAGCAGAAATTTTAATTCGTTCACTAAAATCGGAGATAGGACACCTTTGCTGTTTCTCAGTAGTGTTCTCCACAAACTTTTCTGTCAGGGATGTGATGTTTGTTATATTGGAGAGACATCTTCAATGGTTGAAACATCCGATTTTACAGCACACAAGTGTGTGTCGTGTTGGACAGAACACATGTGCGGTAGTTGACCAGCATTTGAAGACTTTTCACAACTCAGACAGCTCAGGTTTACACTGTTACAACATGAGATTAAGTACAGAAGGAGGCTGTTTCTTGCAATGTTTCTCATAAACATGAATGACAATGCAATGAATTTTGAATACGACACAGGGCAGCTGAACTATAATTTATTGAAATGTAATTCACATGCTTCGAAATGATATATATATATATATATATATATATATATATATATATACATATATATATATATATATATATATATATATATATATATATATATATATATATATATATATATATATATATATATATATATATATATATATATATATATATTTGAACCTTCAATCAGAGTCAGTAGTTTGTAACTATATATTATTGGATAAGGACTATATGACTCGTTAAGGATTAAATTAAGTGTACTCTTTTTTCTTTGTCGAGCGTTCGCAATACTTTATTGCTTCATCAGGACTACTACAATAACAAAAAACATGGAAAAAAAGATATTCAAACCCATAGGTTTACATTTAATGTTAATAATTGAAAATATTTTATAATCAACAGGATTAATATCTACTGTTACCACCCAATATTGCAATGCTAACTGTAGTAATATATTCAATTGAAATCAACCTCTTTCACCTTAGGTAAGGATATGTAACATTTAAATGTCAGGACAGTCAGTGGTCTCCTTCTTCTTTCCCTGTATACCTCTTTATTCAGGTTGTTTGTAGTTAATTATTCGTCCAGAGGACCATTATATAAATTGCTTGTATTATCAAGACTCCCAAACAATGTAAATGAAAGAACAGACATTAAACATCTTGATTCTATTCACAAAGATTTGAAAAAACTTACAAATAACACTCATAAAATGAATACACAATAATCACCAAACATCATATCTCAAAACTCATTCTTTCCAGATCTACTTTCAATTTCACACACATAAACCAATATAATATACATATTCTGGGTAATTATGAAACTCAACTATATGTAATTATATATATATATATATATATATATATATATATATATATATATATATATATATATATATATATATATATATATATATATATATGTATATATAAATCACAGTTATAAGAATCACCTGGCATACCATGAGTTTTTCAGAGATTTCCTCATGGTGAAGAAGACTAAAACTTCCGAAGCGAATGCTAAGCCAGAAATATTCCTCTGATACTGAAAATAAATATGTAAAAATGCAAAAAAACTGATTTAATTTCATTAAAAATAAGTTTGACATTTTGATATCTATAGTAATTCATAAAATTCAATTATTCATTAGCTTTGACAAAGTTGTGATATACAACGAAACGTCAACGAAAATAAAGTTTTTCACACTGAAATAATCCTGTTATTGCTGAAAGCATTCAAAATAAACTATCTTAAACAGGCAATAAATCATTCTAAAATATATATATATATATATATATATATATATATATATATATATATTTATATATATATATATATATATATATATATATATATATATATATATATATATATATATATATATATATATCAGTTAATCACTTATACACGTAACTATACCTCTTGAATTCCATTGATTAATTTTCGTTGTTTACTCGAATCTAGTGAAAAACTTTCACCATTCAAGTTCTCAAATGATTTCAGATAAACTTTCTACAATTTTATGTTCTGTCGATATTTCGCACATTTAAAATTTGAAATTCGATATAGCGTTAGCGAATTTATCAACACAAAGTCAATTATAGATGAAAAAACAAGAAAATGTTCAGGAACAAAGAGACTCGAGAGTTAAATAGTAAAACGGGAATGTTTCAGCTTTCGAAGCTTTCTCATTGAAATTAGTCTACTAGTCGAGAGCTCCCTAACAGTCTAAAGACACAAAAGGCCGTATTCGCTCTCGTTCCGTCAGAACTACTCGGAAACACAGATGAAACAACTCGGCGATCTTAAAAAGAAAACGCCTAATATCATTTGCCTAACTTCTTTGAGTGCTCATCCAACGCTACTCATCTTATCGTCTGTGATAACGACGAGCACTAAGATGAATTTAGACACTTTATTATACGAACAAAACGTACTGCACTAGTTGAACCAGACCCTCCCAACGCTCCCGGTAATATGAAATTTAAAACAATGGTTTGAGGCTTGTCGCGACTTGGATGTTCAGCTGGTAAGAACTTGTTTATATGCTTCGCTATGACAACGGTCTTCGAACACAGTAATTGAGGATATGTAAACTTGGCTTCTCGTTACGGGTTGATGTTTTATCTCGATTTCGAGCAGTGTTTCGAATTATTCGCCGTAGGAATTTCGAATTTGCGAGTGTAGAATTTTGAAGAACTTTATCCTTCTTAAGCAAAATATGGACTTTTATATTGTATACTACAGTTCAACTAGTTTTATCGTCTATCAACTTTTTAGTCCTTCAGAATCGAATATATGTGTACCCATAAATGGAACTTAAAACCAAATAATAATGATAAGTTCTTTATTCTCAACAGGTATAATACCGAATAACAGAAAAAAATAACATAATGTTGAAACTAAATAATTAAAAGTGAAAAGATGTAACAAAGAGCTCAATCTAATTTTGAAGAATAGTTACTAATAACTACATTATAGCATTCAATGAAATATTATAAAGAACTCAATCTAAATCAATTCATTTTAATCAAATTTCTTTGTTTTCATAATTCCTAATAATAACTGCTATGGAGTCAAAGTGAACGTAACAATTATTGGCAACTTTATTGAATGAAGACTACATAACCAACTGGGGGATTGTATTAAGGAGTAGGTCCTCGAAGTCTCTAGATGGAATAATTCTGTATTACGAGAATTTTGCCTAGAAACACGAGATTTCAAAGTGGACAAAAGTGGAGGATAATCAATATTATTGTGCAGTAATTTGTACAAAAATTTTTGTGATAAAATACTCTGAAATGAGATGAAACTAAATCGACTCAATAATTCGTTATGATTGACTCCTCTCTGTGGATAAACTTAATCCTCTCTTCAAACTAAGAATTTAAGAACCCTCTCTGAATAGCCTCAAGGTGGCGTTGATGACAAGTGTAAATAGGATGCCAGATCATGCAGCCATACTCCAACTTGCTACGGATTAGGGTATTAAATAGCCCTATGAAAGAATCTATATATTTTCAAGGCTGATGAAAATAAGGAATAAGATGATCTGTGGGACAAAGGTAAACTTCTGGTCGAAAACTACACCAAGATCTCTCACCTTATCCGAACGAGAAAGAACCTGACCACCGACGCTAAAATCACAGTCAATTCCGTCTCATTTCCTCGTCAAAGAGACAACATTACTTTTTGACAAATTCAAACTCAAATAATTGTCCTCCCACCAACTAGCAACATGGTCTAGCGAGCTGAAGTTGGACATAGTTGTCTTCTGATATAATTTCAATACATAGTTTCAAATGCTCTGCGAACATCAAATGTGAAGAGTGAATATAATCCATCAGATCATTTTGCGAACAAAATGAATAACAATGGTCCAAGATTATACCCTTGAGGTATTCTAGAGGTATGAACTCAGACGACTGTATACCCTCCAGCAGTACGAATTGACGTCGGTCACCCATGTAAGAATGAAAATGGTTGGTGAGGCTATCACAGAATCCAAATTTGTGCCTAATTTCTGTACCAGGAACGCATGAGCAACTTTAGCAAATCCTCTCTGAAAATCTGTGTAAATCACATCAACTTGACCGGTGGAGTCGAGTACTTTAGAAACGTACTGAGAAAACAGCATTAGATTGCTTGTACAGGATCTAATTGACATGAATCCATGTTGCTCAATCTTTATGTTATTCCTGACGGGTGGATATATAGCATTATAGACAACAATTTCGAAAAGTTTGATAAGATTGATATTGGCCTGTAGTTGTTTACATCAGAAGGATCGCCATTTTTCAAGGCAGGAACTATTTTGGCGGATGTCCATATTTTAGTGAAATTGGCTTTGCTTATTATGAGATTAAATATATGTGTTAAAGAATCCGAAAGTGCATAAAAACAATCTTTCACAATAAAACTTCATTATTCAAAATTATTTCATCAGAACCAGGCGTAAGTTTATTAGAGAGTTTTTTGGTGGCAATAATGATTTGATTTCGAGTTTTTGAACTGATACATATCGCGTCATGACCATCTAAATGGTTCACATTACAAGAATTGTTGTTCAAAGATGTATAATATACAGAACTGAAATATTCAGCACAGGCGTTAGCTATGGATGGTGGTTTATGATAAGTACGCTCACCATCTCTCATCTCACCAGGAATTCTAGAGATACATTTTTTGTCGTTAATGAAAGACTAGAAAGAAAAGACCAGAAAGATTTCTGCTGTTTGAATAAAATTTTTATACGCCGAGTCAATATCCTTCTCAATGGTTTTTCTCGAACTTTTGTTACTTGCCATATAAAGGTTATTACCATACCTGTTGAAGTCATTCAGGTATTTTTCTTTTCTCAAAATATTGTCAATTCTACTCGTATTATATCAAGAAGGAAAACGTCTTTTCTCTTGATTTTATAAGGTACAGTTTGTAAGAATACATCATTTAATATTGCATAAAACTTGTCATTTACATTTGGTACATTAGCGGAAAATTAGCCTCAAGAAAATTGAAACCAAATGAAAGAAAGCAACCCTCTATTGAAAAATATTCATGACGAATTCTCTGAATGAATGTCGTTTCTCTGCCCACTGCATTCATGGAAAGAATTTTCGATTCAAGATTCTCGTATTCTGAGTAAAAGAGAATAACTACGGCAAATATTTGGAATATCATTGTAAACCATCAACGAAATAACAAATAACAGCTTCCATCTCAGTTGCTTGAGAAAAGTTGAGCATAGTGTAAACATTATTCGTGTTGATAGTTCGTCAACTAAAATTGTTCTCCTTAAAGATGTCACAGGTCTTGCTAATTTCAGAAGAGTACAAATCATCGAAACTATGAAAGAATGACATTATTTTCT
Organism: Henosepilachna vigintioctopunctata; assembly: GCA_030704895.1. Taxonomy (NCBI): domain Eukaryota; kingdom Metazoa; phylum Arthropoda; class Insecta; order Coleoptera; family Coccinellidae; genus Henosepilachna; species Henosepilachna vigintioctopunctata. Next base: position 150,922 of record JARQZJ010000079.1, read on the forward strand.
GGTTTTTTTTGTCCAATCGTGCATTGAGCTATGCGAATGATAATGAGCGCCTGGTATTAAGACAATTTGAACATTAGACTACAAACCGAAGAATAAAATTATGTCTGAAAAAACACGCCAGCCACCCTTAAAATAGATGGTTGGAAATTCGCGATATATATATATATATATATATATATATATATATATATATATATATATATATATATAAATTAAAAACAAGGTTTGTCAGGCTGAAAATGAAGTTAAGAGTTTACGGTATTTACCTGAGATTTACGTTGTTTGTTTATTTGTAACAGCCGTTTACATATGTTTCAAGCTTATTGGCTCTCATCAGAACGGCCTAGTTCAAGTTATTAGATGTTACACACTTTCAAGTGTTACAAATAAACAAACAACGTAAATCTCAGGTAAATACCGTAAACTCTTAACTTCATTTTCAGCCTGACAAACCTTGTTTTTAAATCATAATATTGTCGGTACAAAATTCTAGAAGGTATAAATATCTCATCTCAGGTAGACATCGATTCAATCTGAAAATATAGCTTTAACAAGCTTGGTCAAGATATTCGATTTAACCAAAAATGATGTAGATTCCTCACGTGGAATTTTGTGTTGTTTTGTTCTGTGTTTTCCTTTTTAATCAATTTTCAAGTGTGTAACATCTAATAACTTGAACTACGCCGTTCTGATGAGAGCCAATAAGCTTGAAACATATGTAAACGGCTGTTACAAATAAACAAACAACGTAAATCTCAGGTAAATACCGTAAACTCTTAACTTCATTTTCAGCCTGACAAACCTTGTTTTTAATCCATAATATTGTCGGTACAAAATTCTAGAAGGTATAAATATCTCATCTCAGGTAGACATCGATTCAGTCTGAAAATATAGCTTTAACAAGCTTGGTCAAGATATTCGATTCAACCAAAATGATGTAGATTCCTCACGTGGAATTTTGTGTTGTTTTGTTCTGTGTTTTCCTTTTTAATCAACTTTCAAGTGTGTAACATATAATAACTTGAACTACGCCGTTCTGATGAGAGCCAATAAGCTTGAAACATATGTAAACGGCTGTTACAAATAAACAAACAACGTAAATCTCAGGTAAATACCGTAAACTCTATATATATATATATATATATATATATATATATATATATATATATATATATATATATATATATATATATATATATATATCGCTGGTTTCTTGTTATATTTTTCTTGATAAGATTATACCTGATACTCAGAGTGGGTTTCGCATGGGATTTAGTACTACTTCCGTTCTTCTGGATACCACTGATCACATTGTTTGTTCGGAAGATAAAGGTTTGATCAATTCTGTAGAACTTCTGCATTTTTCAAAGGCATTTGATAAGCTTGATCATGAACTTCGATGTGCCAAGTTGGAATATTTCGGTTTTGACAATGGATCGATTGGATTCTTTGCTGATTATTTGAAGGAACGTACTCAATATCTACTGATTGATCAAACTCTGTCGGATGCTGCAGTGGTTTCCTCGGAGGTCCCCCGAGGGTCTGTGTTATGCCCTCTTCTGTAACTCATTTATGTGGCCGATATTTCTTGCTCCATCAGGAATTCCGAGATCCATCTTTTTGCTGATGATACTCTGTTTTTTTTTCAGTCTTTCTCTCTTTTTTCAGGACTTTCAGTCCTGATCAAATTGATGAAGCTTCTCAGCATATTAATGAAGACTTATCAGCCCTGGAAAGTTTCTGTGATAACCATAATTCACAACTGAATCCATCTAAGTGTAATAACGTTGTCTTCAGTTCAGGTATCCACATTGAGCTGAACATGAACTTATCTATTGGGATTGAGACTTTCAGTAGTTGAAGAAGTGCTAAAAATTTAGGAATAATCTTCGATTGCCGTCTTCGTTTCGAGGAACATATGGTTTTGTTGATAAGAAAATCATATTTGGTCCTTAGATAACTTCACAGGTCCTAACACTACTTAAGCTTGACTCTCAAGAAAAAACTTTGTTTTTCGTATTCTGTCATCTTCTTTTCTTCCTTACCTCAGAAATATTTCAGTTTATAGAAGCGCAATGCACATCAGCGATTTAAGACATCTTTCTTTGACGCATTCTTATCGGTTAGGCTTCCGTGAATGTTTCCCGTTTAATGCTGTTCAAGTCTACAATTTAATTCCGTTGTACGTTAAAGCAGGTAGCTTGGCTCATTTTAATCGTATGTATAAGGCATTTCTCCTCAGCAATCAGAATTGATTCTTGTACTCTTGCATTATCTTCTCTCATCATTATTTCTTGTTTCGAATTAACTTACGTTGTCATTTCATTTTCATTTATTCAATAATTTTCTGAAATGTTATGTTTTCTTCCGTTTGAATATCTTGTTTCTGTGCTTATTTCTCGCTTCCTTTTGCTAATAATTCATTGGGAATTTCATGTAGTATTTTTATATATAGAGGTTCAGTGGAGTAACTTTCAGCTAGACTTTGCCTTCATTTTTTTAATCACCATTTGGCATTTATCGCAATAAAGACAATTTTTTATTATTATATTATTATTATATGCTTCACAAAACCTAGAAAAACAAGAAACAAACGAACTGTTGAAGGTGCTATTACAAAGTAACACCTTCATCACTGAAGATCATCTTCTTGTTATTGAAACAAGACAAAATTTCTCCAGTCAGGGCTGCATTCGTGTTGCCCATTAGTCCATTTCCTTTCAACCAAGATATGAGTTCACCATGTGTCGTATTGTTCAAGAACTCTTTCACTATCATGTTGCATCATGAGTTTCCTGAGAAGCTGGGAACGCTCCAGGCCTTAAACATTCCAAATATTTCTGGAGTACAAAACTCCCAAAGACCAAAACTCTACTTCTCCTTCATATCTTCGGAAGAAGATTTAATCAATAACCAATAGCGCCTCTGTCATCTCCCTTTCATAATTTTCGAAAATGAAATTATTGATAACCCATTCTGCAGTTAATGTTGACTTCATAACCGACATGTCAGAACAGGTCATGGAATTACCTTAATCGAACTCTCATGATCGAAACATAACCATCAGACGAACTCGTTAGCATAGCAAAGTAAGTGTTGAAGGCAATGAAGCGATTGAGTGGATGATTGATTGATTATAAGACACCCGATAGGTAACGGATGCCGAACGTGTTCCGCAGAATTCGTTGCAACCTTAGCGAAATGTTATAATGGCGACATTGGCCGCGGCTAGAGTCGAACGCTGCGTGAATCCGGAACAAGTTCATGGGATAATATATAGCCCTCGCTATTAATCACTGTCACGAACTCCACTGCGTTTCCATTCATATTAAGTCTTGCAAGTGCGACCTTCACCTCTAAGGACGGGAATTTAGAACCTGTCGTTCACTATATCTAAATCATTGGATAGAGATATCCAATGGAGATAATAAGTACCCACAATTGTGGATTCAAATCCTCTTGTCATCAGGAATTTTTTCATTTATTCAACTTAAATTATGAAACTAAATCAGATTCTCAAATTCAATACTTATCAGTTCATAAAGGCTTACAATTTTGAGTACCAAAACAATATTACCAATGAAATGAACTAATTTCCACAGTATCTTAAATTTTTGATTGAAGGATGGACTACCTATTCGGAAGGAATTCAGAAACTGTTGTGTACTTTCTTTTATATGTTTTGATATTCAGACAGTATTTTCTCTTTGCGTGTTGTTGGAAGAGAAGTTGTGATAGCAAGCTACCTGGAAGACTTGTAGGAAATAGTAGAAAATGTGGAATACATCAGTTAAAAGTTATGAGGTCAATATAAAAATCTATCGAACAGAGATTAAATGAGTCAGAAAGAGTACTAACGTATTCTAGCTGACTCACAGTACAAGAGAGGAAGTGCAAATGTTTCAGATACAATAATAAAAGGATCAATCTTATGGCCCTCAATAATCGAATTTCAAGAAGAATTGAGTAAGCCAGGAAGTTCAGAATATCTCACTAATCTCACTTAATCTCAACTATCGAATGGTACGGATTATCGTTACAAAATTACTGCATGTTTCTGAAGGGAGGATACTGAATTGAGAATCACTGAAGAAATTGGAATTCATGTTGATGTGGGTGTATAATTACATGTTAAATATTTCTTGGGTGGATTATATAACGAACAAACGTTAAATGGATTAAAAATGGCACTCGCTGAGCATATTAAATGCAAATGGAAATACGAAATCCTCCAATTTGAAAAGCAGGAAAGATCGTGAAATAGTTCCTTAAGATTAAGAAACCTCTTGAACTTGAGGAACCCATATTAAAAATAAAAACCCACCTCGTCAACTCTGATTGCTCTGCGATCCGTTTCCACTATGAACGCTACATTATATCCGAGAAAAAAGGCACATATTGTCATGTTCATTCATATCATGTTCAGTGTTCTATCCACTACGACTAATGCTGACAGAATGTAAAAATACAAGTTTATGTGTTTCCATTTTTTGATAAGAGTTATATCAGAATGAGTTAATTGTACTGTGAAGCAAATTATGAAATGTCATCATTTTTCCATAAATTCAATATCATTATGTCGTTTAGTAGACGAATCATTATAAAATATTTGGGAGGAATATATCCATAGACTATTCAAACTTCCAATATGCTGATCAATTCTGTACTGAATAATGTCAATACTTTGATTGGTGTTTGATATTTGTATTAAAGTGTCAATGTCTATGATTCTGTACCAACTGAAATAGTCTGTGAGAAAAATATCAAAAAAATGTGCTATGATCTCAAAAAATTTGTAAACTTCAATAATTTAGAATTAATGTGATCTACTTTCACTTTTGTTTTTTAATTTTTTACGTTAAGACTGTATCTGAGAATTATTGTTTGCTTAAAACCTATTATGTGTATTTAGACTCTGATACCAGCAAATTCTGCTGTTCAAGGGCCAGGAATAAATGAAACAATAAATAAATATCTCGTATAATTGAACTTTAGATGGACATCCTGATACGATGATATTTCATATTGAGTAGCCTTTCAAGTGTTTGTTTAAGTAAACAAATAATGAAATTTTTTGATAATTATCAAAAAATTGAACGAGAATTGTATAATTATAGAGTAAATGTACATGTCAAAGCATATAAATATGTGCATCGTATGGTGATCCCCCACAATTCAGAAGAATGTGGGGGATGACCAATTCTATATGATAATATAGAATTGGTCATATGGTGTAATATGTTCTATTGTCATCCCCCTGTAAAAGAAGAGTGTTCCATTGTCATTACCGCCCCACGCACTTCAGGATAAATATGAGCAGTCCACAATGTAATAGCTCAGTTTATCATCAACATCTGATGAGGCCACTGCGTTGGCGAAACGATATTTTCATGTTTTAAATTAATTATAGTGAAAATCGAAAAACTACTCAGTTTTATTCAAATTACATAAATGGTACTCTTGCATGCATTTCACTGTTAAAATATTTTTGCTTCAACGTCTAAGATGCCATTCATTTGTAGCCAAAGCTGTAGTCCATACGTAATAGTCATGTTTTCTCAACCATCGAAAATTACTTTTCTAGTGCAATCTCTCGCACTGTCTGCAAAAATGTAGTAAATTTATTCTGTTTTAAGAGCATAAATGAGAGTTGAAAAATATTTGCTCTCAGTTTTATTACAGCTCATTATAAATCTGAAGTTTTCATACGAGGTACATTCAGTAATGATGGCAAAATTAATTTTCAACTAGAAATATCGACCCTTCAGGAGTCAAGAAATTACAGCATTTAGTCACACCGAATATATGCAACAATATCAAAACCACCTTTTCTTGGTTAATCATTTATTGAAGTACAATATTTTTAAGTATCGACACTTATCGCAAACATAGCTTTGTTCGCGGTAAGGATTCTGAACCGATTCAGAACTAATTCATAACTGATTCGGGATTGATACAATACGCATGCTCGGTTATGAACTGGTTCGGAATAATTTCGACCCGCGAACGATTTTAGAACTACTTTAGGGAATTTTCAAATCACGGTTGTCCTCATCGAATAATATGCCATATACCGCTTGCAATTGTCATTATAATCAAAGAACAATACAATAACACATTATTCTATGGAAGTCGACTTATAAGTAAGCAACCATTTTCCAATTTATTTATTTTCGAAAGCACAAGATAGCAAGGTGCATTTAGTCATTTAGTGATAGTAAGATTTCAGAAATGTCCCAACAACCAGAAGATAGTTCTTGTGATAAATTACTCAAAAAAACTGTTACTCTTCTGATGATCTTGAATAAGGTGCTTTTGGTTATGTTGAACCTGCATGATACAACCCTAAAGTAGACAGCTTCATTCGATGCAAACCATAAAAAAAACGGTTATACATTTTAGAGCACTAACTTGTGGAGCATCTCCTTCTTGCCAATTATAATACTCAGAAGTGGCAATGCCAACTCTTCCGTCTTCTCTGGCCTCAATCTGAAATGTTCCATATATTGTTCTACACCTTTGCTGGCCAAACCCAGGCCCGCGGGCCACATAGTGGCCCGCCAAGGCATTTGAATTTGCCCGCCAGCACTTTGCGCCAAGGCATTTGAATTTGCCCGCCAGCACTTCGCGCCAAGGCATTTGAATTTTCCCGCTAGCACTTCGGCAGCGCGGCGTGCGATAGCACTGCTTCCACTTGATTGGTCAGCCGAGCGCAACCGATCCGCGTCGTTCGGGTATTGTCGCTACTTCGCCCGCACCCCGCACGCATATCGGTCCCGTCCTCCAATAGCCAGACAAACGGACGGTTAGCGAGCATCTTAGTACCGTTATCAATCTTACTTGAATGCAAGTATATTGAATTACTAATTCGTTTTGTGACAATTCGTTTAATAAATTAGAAAGAATACTACCAAAACTTTGCATCTTCTCTGCAGGTAAGTGTAATATTTGCATGTGTTACAATTAGTTTGTTTGTTTGTTTGTAAATACTTTCCTGCACAGCAGGCGGCGCGGCGGTCTTATTGCCCAAGATGTAGGATTTGTACCTACGAATCTTAATTAGATATTTATTGATATTGTGGAGCGGTGCCTGTCCAAATTAATAGTTTTATTTTACTTAGGTACTAACCTTCATTTCATAAAACTACATGTACATTTACATGTAGTTTTACATGTACATTTACATGTAGTTTTACGAGTACATTTTATTGTTTTAGTATGGCCCTCAGCAAACCTAGTACGAGTACATCAAGAATAAAGGATAACCCTCGGACGTTTCATGAAGAATGGGAAACAAAATACCTTTTCACCGAAAGCAAAGCCCGCAAACCTGTGTGTCTCATTTGCTCAGCAACAGTAGCTGTTGCTAAAAAATATAATTTAGAGCGGCATTTTAAGCAAAACCATACAAAATTCGACAAAGAGTATCCAGTGGGGTCAGCTGTAAGGACTGATTTCATAAATAAAAAGAAGAAAGAACTATTTTCACAGCAAAATATTTTTGTAGAACGACACGAAGAACTGGAAGCCATGGTCAAAACATCGTATGAAATATCTTTATTATTGGCTAGAAAGAAAAAGCCGTTTTCTGATGGGGAAATTATCAAACAGAGTTTGTCCATTTTTGCACAGAACTGCAATGATCAAAAGGTTAAAGCCATGGCAGCTAGTATTTCACTGTCCACAACACAGTAATGAGGCGAGTAGAAGATATGTCAACAGACATTAACAGTCAAATTGCAGAGTTTGTAACTAAATGTAGATATTATTCACTTGCATTGGACGAAACCTGCGATTTAACTGGTATGGCGCAATTAGCTGTTTTTGTACGCTGTATTGATGACAATTTCAATATATTTCAAGATATATTGGACCTCTGTCAACTGGAAACTACAACCACAGGAAAAGATATATTCATGAAACTGAAAGATTGCATTGAGGGTAAGAGCCTAAACTGGGATAAATGCAATTCAGTTTGCACTGATGGAGCACCTGCGATGATGGGGAAAACCAATGGCGCTGTAGCTTTGCTGCAAAATTACATAGGTCGACAATTGTTTTCTTATCATTTTATTATACATCAAGAAGCTTTGTGCGCTAAAGACATGACTTTCGAGGACGTGATTGACCCAGTAGTACGCTGCATTAATTTCATACGTGCCAGAGCACTTAACCGACGAGAATTCAGAACGTTGTTTGAAGAAGAAATGAAAGAATACGGCGAATTACATCTTTATTGCGCTGTTCGCTGGTTATCTAAAGGCGAAATGTTGAAACATTTTTATGATTTGAGGGAACATGTTCTGGAATTTCTGAAAGAAAAACAAGCATTGCCAGCAGAGAGAGCTCTGCTTGAAAATTCATTATGGCTGTGCGATCTTGCATTTTTAGTTGATACATTGAAGCACCTTAATGTCCTGAACCTTATACTGCAAGGAAAAAATTGTTCTCTTCCAACAATGTTCAACTTGATCAATGGTTTCAAAGGGAAGTTGGACTTGTTCGCAGCAAACTTAGAGAGAAATAAAGTCGACCATTTTTCCACACTTGCAAGTTTAAAAGAAGAATTAGAGATCACTGCCCTTGATATTCCTGAATACCTATCAAAAATAAAATGTTTAAAAGAGTCTTTTGAAAACAGAGTCCAGGATTTTGAATCGGACAAGAGAAATATTCAGCTGTTTATAAATCCATTTCCTATCAGTTCTACTGACTTGGTTGATTATCCAGCAAACATACAGCTCGAAGTAACAGATCTTCAAAACCACACTGCCCTGAAACAAATTTTCTATGAAAATGTATCTTCAGAGCAGCTAACAGAAAGTTTTGCAAGTTTTTGGAAAAACGTTTCCAGTGAAGATTTCCCAACATTGCGCGACCTTGCTATGCAAATTTTAAGCAGGTTTGGTTCCACCTATGTGTGTGAGAAAACATTTTCAACTCTATCATACATCAAAAATAAATATCGCACATCTCTCACTGCAAAACACATTTCGGATTTGATTGTACTATCAACATCAGACTTAAAACCAAATATCGACAAATTACTATCACATAAACCTCTTCACAGCTCTCATTAAATAGAAATAATGTTGTTATTATGTATGTTACTTAATTTCATTTACAAATAAAGTAAATTAAACCAAATTTTTAATGTACGTTTTGTGTATATTAATACCTTATGAATATGGTATTTGGCCCGGCGGCACCACAGTCTATGAAATTTTGCCCACCTTGAAAAACTATTGGCCAGCCTTGTTCTACACTAAACAGGGGTACAGTTTGCTCAAAGTAATTGACATTCTTTGGAATTTCAACAGTATCCAACATATCTTCCAAGTCTTCATCGGAAGATGAAAAATGATCAGACATGACTGGAATATTCACCTAAAAATATGTATATTTTTATTGAAGATAAACTTAAGAGTAGACCAATCATAGTTGTTAAACCAACTTACTTGTTGAAACGGACGGTTTAAATTGAAATATGAAATATGTAGTACACGGTAATTGCAGCCAAATAAAATACAGGATACTTAAGTGAACGAATTGTTAGTTTCCGTTTCGTTACCATGTGGCATCTATAACCAATCATAGAAATAATTTTCTTTGGTACCAATTGCCAAACTATCCTGAGTGCGTAAGTCCCGAACTTACAGTTCTAGATTGATTCTTCGAACCGGTAGAACCAATTCCGAATCGATTTCGAACCAGTCCAAGTTTATCCGAGAACACAGAACTGTAACTAAAAGTTCGGAACTGGGTGATCCGCGAACGCCAAAATTCAAACTGAGCATGCGAATAGTTCTGAATCGAACTATTCAGCGAACAAAGCTATTATTACAAACATTATAAAAAAGCAGCATGGGTATGTACCCCAAAACAGTCAAGGATGGAAAACCTGCAAACTGAACTACCGATTTAAATTCGCGAACCAGTGATAGATAAACGTAGAGCAAGAGGCAAATGGCAAAAAACGAGAAATCCAGTAGGCAATATTCAATCGGCTTGGCAGGAAATTACATGAAATCCTCAATCAATATGCAAATCCACGGTTTCAGTACTATATTGAGAACATAAAGGACAAAAATGATCATACCATCTGTATGAGTCTCCAATTAAGAGGACTCATGATGAGGAGAGGGCTGTCTCAGATGAGGAAAAGTGCAACACATTCGCTGCACATCTAGCACATGTCTTCACTACAAACGACACATATTCTGGTATCAACGATGCAGACGTAGCATCCTTCCTGGATGTTGCATGTCAGATAAACCTACCAACTAAACCTTTCGCCCTGAAAGATTTGGCCAATGAAATAAAAAACTGAAAAACAAGAAAGCACCGGGATACGATCCAATTACGTCGGAGATATTGAAAAAATTACCGAAGAAAGATGTAGTGCTACTCGCCACCATATTCAATAGAATGATGAGTATATCCTAATTTCCCATCATATATGCTGAGATTATTATGAAAGCTAAACCAGGCCAACCTGAACATGAAGTAGAAACATACAGGCCCATAAGTCCCATAAGTCTGCTGACAAACATCTGTAAAATATTTGAGAAACTACTTTTGAAAAGGATGAAAGGAGACATAGTCATGCACCAAATAGTAGTACCAGAACACCAACTAGAGTTTCGAGAAAAACATTCGACAATAAATCAGATCCACCGAATAGTAAACACCATCTGAGCATGTATTGAGGAGAAAAAATTTTACTCAGCGGTATTTCTAGACTCGTCTCAAGCGTTTGACAAGGTTTGGACTGCTATACAAACTGAACCATATTATATGATCTTAAAATCATATTTAGCAGACCACCATTTGGCAGTGAAACAAGGAGAAGCAACATCCACAACTTTTGAAGTAAAATACTTCAGTCATACCGGAAAAAAGGAACACCATAATAGCGTCTTTTGCAGACGTTCTAGCCCTACTTGCATCGCACGAAAATGATGAAACAGCTTCTGAAAATATGCAACAATATGCATTTGCTATGCATTTAGATCAACGCCTCACCTGGAGAAAACATATTAATGCTAAGAAAAACCAAAGAAATCTAAAGATCCGACAAAAGTATTGGTTATAGGCAAGTGATCCAAACTGAACATTTGAAATAAATTACCTATCTATAAATCAATCATCAAAGCGATATGAACATTCGGCATCCAATTTTGGGGTTGCACTAAGGAGTCAAACATTAAAATCATCCAGAGATTACAATCAACCTTGGTACGTATCTAACCTCACCATTCATGAAGATTTAAAAGTTCCATGTCACCACTATACATAAGGTAAGAGATACATAACCTCACAAGAATATACCAGTAGAAACTTGAAGGACATACCAACCAACTGAATAATTTTAGATGCGGATAATTAATAATAGTTATTATATAATAAGTGCCCCTACTTATTTAGTACTCTTTTGCTGATGTTATCTGACGTTATCTTATTGAAAACGTAACACGAAAGAGCAATTACATCCAATTAACTTGGATCCCTCTGAAGATATCTAACAGTAATAAGTATTCCTTTGAATTGGGCATTTCGCCATAGATGTCATACCCTTAAGGATGATTTAATGCCTGGATTGAATCTATGGCGCGTTGATAATTCGAAGAAATGAAAAAACAATAACCTCATTTTTGTCGATAACGATTTCACAAGACTAAATTCAAAAATTGACGTTTACGATGACAAATGGTGTGTTGCAACGGAGACTTTCGGTGACAGCTAGAAAGATAATAATTGTGTTCGGTGAAGGATTAACGATAACAGGAAGCTCGGATATCGGCCAATTCCCAAACGCATAGCGTCATCTGCTTCCAGTTGCCTGAAAATGTTTTGACAAGAAGTCGCTTGTTTTTATCGCTGTTATATCCAGCAATCCATGGTCACTAATGGTAAATTAGGCGTTGCCGCCTGGATCGCTTCTTTGTTTTTGTCTCCAGATATTCTCGGAATTACTGGAATATTGACAAAGATTTATTGTGTTAATATTCGAACGACAATTGCCTTGATGATATATCATGAGTTTTTCAAATGTGAACAATCATTCAGTTAGTTAAAGTAAGTGAGAAAAGGGGGAATGCGAATTATCATCGTCAAACACTCCTTTAGATTTACTTGAATCATTTCTCTGATAGTTCCATAACGAAGACTTTTCTTAGATGAGCGTTTTTTTCAAATTTCTTTTGGTTCGTCGTCTTTGGACATTACCAATTCATATCATCTATTTATTTACAACTTATTTAAATACACAAACGTCCATGTCTTACCCGGGATTCGAACCCAGATCTCCCTCGTGAGGTTCCGTCACTCTCTCACTACGCTACAGAGATGACTACTTAAGCGTTGTGAAAATGACATGGATTCTATAATTCAAACTCGCAGTTCGAATAAAGATACTGTTTATGATCAAAGGACACACGTTTTCGGTATCAAATTCTCATTCAAAGATGCTGAGATATGAATATTTGCTCTCCTATGATCATTAGAAAGTTTTCGTGTACTTTATACATTAAGAGAAAGCATTTGATGAGGCGCAACATGTATATGTTGCACTCATAATATAAGTGAGCCCCCACTCACCTTTATGAGTGGTAGCTCACTGATTTCATATGCTGACGACACGGCTGTCTGTCGTCAAACACCAGGAATCAGCTGGTGTTTGCTGCTGATTCCTGGTCACGAGTGAGGCAACTGCCTCACTCGTAAAAATTGGCTGGACTCCAATAAACTCACTCTCAATGTAGAAAAAACACACTATATAGTATTTACCATCACCTCCGCAGCTCATTTTGAGTTTGAAAATATTACGTTTGATTCGACCATAATTGAAGGAGTTTCGTCCACTAGATACCTGGGTGCGACCATAGATAAGAATCTGAAATTCAACTTATATTGAACGATTGACTAGTAATATTGGAAAACTCATTCCTAAATTTTATATATTGAGAGATATTTTAGGTAAAAAGCTTTTACTAACCATTTATAAATCTTTAGTGGAATCACTAATAGGTTATGGATAGGGGTGGCACATATCATAACATTCTTCGACCTTCGAATGTTACACAAAAGTTCATTCTAAAAAGTATTTATAGGAGGAAAAAAGATATTCAACGAAATTGTTATACTATGAGGATATATTTGGTGTTCGTTCTCTTTATATACTGCATATACACGCATAAAATGGAAGGCTTGAAAGATTATTTGAAGCATAATTATCCAAGGAGAGTAGTAAACATGGAGGTGAAAGTTTTTGGTGGAATGAAAATATAAGCCATGGATCATTTGAGTACCTAGCCACAAAATTTTATAATTACGACCGATGGAAATTAGGAAATTACAAAATTTTCCTTTCATAGCTGCCTGCTGTTCTTCTTTTGAGTTGTTTCCTTTGCATTTTGTCATGTAACACTCATACTTTTTGAAATTCATCTTCTTTTGTTTTCTATCATTCATTTTCAATTTGCCTAACTAATGTTTTTTCTGATATGTAATAATACTAATATGTAGAATTAATTAAATAAGCTTTTAGAAAGTAATGTAGACACACAGCTATTGAGTTAGCTAGGTGTACAAATATTATTAATTTCAATTTATGAACCTCTTTCTGTTACACTGAAATAGCTGATAAATGTAACATTCAATGTAATGTTTATAAATTTGGGAAATAAATATCTATCTATTTATATACCTATCTATATTTGTTGAATATTCTGAAGACAATAATTCTTGATAAAAAAGACGAAAGGATTGTGAGAAAACTGTGTAAACTTATTGTTGAAACAAGAAATTAAACTAAGGACGTGTAAACCTATGTTGAAACAAGAAATCAAATATACCTACTAGAGGAGTCTAAATTCATCGAAATCGAGGTTGATATCTTGAGAGGGCCCATAAGAGCTCAATCCTTTCACCGTTTTCACCCTTTCGGAGTTTTTAACATATATTCTGGAAACATGTTTCAGAAACCTCTCCATAACATAACCAACCATTAACAGCAAGAAAAGAAAGTTCATGATCATATGGAAATACCCTCCAATCAACGAGACTTTATGATGCTAGGACAATATTTTGGAGGAAGTTAGTAGGTACAAGTACCTCAGTTGCTTTATTATTCATTCCAGTGATAATATCAATCAATCAAATAATCTAGAATAGTCTAGAATACAAATCAGGTGCCTCATACAACAAGCTCGTAATGCTTTTGAACTAATGAAGTCCTTGCTTTGAAATAGAAGTAAAAATATTAGCATTCGTATCCGACTGGCGTACTGCAATTATTCTGCATTCCTCCTTTCGGCGTTCCTTCCTTCCTTAAACCGTGACGTTCTTAAGATTTTAAGGATATGTTGATGAGATGAAGAGGATAAGAGAAAAAATGGCAAGAAAATAGTGCTACATACACGTAGCACGTAGTAGTGAAAGTACACGAGAAAACATTGTGCTGCAAACAAAACAAAAAAGTTGGAATATCTCTGACATTTATAGAGACAAACCAAATACGTGCTTCTGCAGTTGATCGTTCAGGATAAGAAGAAACAATCCGTTTGTGAAAAAACAATGCTCTTAGATCATAAATGATACTGGAAGAACTACAAGTGAGATGTACAGGTTTAACTTCCTGTGAAACACATATTTCGGAAATAAGGAAATCAAATTAACAACCCGATCAAGGCAATCGTGAGAGGAGAGAAGTTCATTATTCACATTATTCAGAGCGAATAACCTATAAAATGTTGAAAAGTTTCAGTTTGTTCATCATTTTTCATAGTACAGATAGTACGTCGTCCTACAGAGAACCTTCAAGGAATTCGTCCCTACATTCATCAAATTGACCAATATCAAAATACTTCATTCGGGAAGAACTATAATTGGAGATAGTGTTTTCCAGCCATTTCTTTCATAATTCTTTCAATAATGACCCTTGCAGACTTTTTAAACAAACACTCCATACATTTTAACTCCCATTTGAACTACTTGAACTCCCATTTGAACTTAATTTCAACCTCTTCAAAATGAATGTAAATAATTTCAAAGAAAAAATATTTCATGAAAAAGTTATCATCCCACCCATACTCTGTGGACTATAAATCCACTCATTAAATTCAGAGAATGAAACCTTTGAGAGAAATTGTTGTCTGAGAGAAGAATCAATAATAAACAGAAAACAATAAATTTACATAATGAATTCTTGCACCGTCACCCCTGAAAACAACCTTTTCTATTCAGCCCAGTGCTCTCAAAATAATGAGCAATAAGCTTCAACCAAGGTACGTATCAATTTAAGCGGCATCAATGCCTCATTTCTGAGAGAAAATAACAAGGTACTTTTCCATTGAAGGTATTTATCTTAATTTATTCACAACGTGAATTGACATCAAATTATTAGACTGGGGACTTCGTAAATAAATTCGAATATTAGAGAAATTGTGAAGTTTTTCATATGTTTTCATGACGTTGTTAGTATGTTAATTCGAATAATAGCTTCTTAAAATATTTTGATGATCATATGATCAGACGTTTTTTGATTTGAGATCCTTCTGGTTCGTAATTCTTTCAGCTAGATAGTTGCAGTTAATTTAAATAATTATAATGTGCAATTTCAGAAGTATCAACCAAATGTATAATAAAGATCGAATTCGAGTCCGATTTAGCCGATACTTGATGAAAATCCAAATACATAATTTGAATAAAACTAAGTTGTTTTTCGATTTTCACTATAATTCATTCAAAAACATGACAATATCGTTTTGCCAACACACTGGCTTCATCAGATGTTGATGACAAACAGTTTTTCATCAACATCTGATGAAGCCACTGTGTTGGCGAAACGATATTGTCATGTTTTTGAATGAATTATAGTGAAAATCGAAAAAACTACTTAGTTTTATTTAAATTATCGAATTCGAGTCTTGATAATGAGCCGACCGTTCGAAAAATGTCGACTCAACGTTGTAATATTATTTTATTATCCAATATATTTGTAAAACAATAAGACAAGAGTTTGATTCAAATTCTCAAATGAATAACACCCTACTTATAGTTTAAGTTGCCGAATACATTACAACGATCTCATATGAAATGATTGTTAGATCATATTTAGACTGATTCTAAAGCTTATAATTATCAATAAGTGAACTTAAAATTCTTGATGAACGATTATTTCATTCTCTCTTATTTTTTCATAAAAAGATTCCGTGACTATGAAACAAGACAAATATTATTAAGTTAAGTTATTGATGAATGAATATTTTTGCGATAATTAATGGAGATTTGACGGATATAATTGGCTTTTCAATCACTGTATAGAATTATGGATTGCTATTTCCTAACCATAAATCTAAGAATATTATAAAAGCCAATTCTCTCAAATTCCTGGAAATCGGTATCAAAGGGTTGGCTGCTGGCAAGGTCTCCTCAATCTGCTTACATCTTGTTAGATGTTGATTAATTGCCTAGCATTGGATAACTAATGTATGGCCCAATTATCCCGATTCCTGGAAATCGGTATGAAAGGATTCGTTGCTGACAGGGCCTCAATCTGCCTACTCCTGGTCAGGGGGTGATTAGTAGCCGACTGATGGACAATCAATTTAAGGCCCAATTCTCTCAATTGCTGGAAATCGCCATGAAAGTGTTCGTTGCAGACAACACCTCAATCTGCCTACTCCTGGTCGGGTGAATGAGTTGACTACTGATGTACAACTGATTTTATTAAGACAATATTAACGTATTTCTACATAAATTAAAACTGCTCAATCACTAAAATGAAGTTCATCATACTAATGCGAGTGTAGTAAACCTATGATATTCGCAATAGTAGCGTTAACCTACTTATTGCCCAATACATTATCATAAAATATTACTTTATTCTAACTATGTAAATCTGTTCAAAATTTTTAAGATTCTGAACATGCTGGGGGGATCCAAAAATCTAACATCAAGCGTTTCATTTCGATGGATGTACTAAATTCTTCCATCTGACTCGGTTCTATTATTAATTGAGTATAGAAAATGTTTTCAGAACTCAAAGATGTTGAACAGATTTTGAATCTACCCCATAGCGTACGAAAGTATTCCACCTACTGTACGAACGTATCCCATACGTGTTGTACGTTCGTACCCCATACTTATCTTATCTTATCGTAGAAAAATGTCTCTAATCCTTGTTGGCATCATAATTTCGGACTTTTTTTACAGTTCTCAAATCTCAAAGCACAAAATATTCATTACACTTAAGCGCATAAACTAGATACACTATACAATAAGTAATCCTAAAGCAAAAAAATTTAATTTGAAAAGTGTACGAAGGGTGATCACATTCTCGTACCACACTGAATAGAAACTCCCACAAAGAGTTTTTCCTATACGTATCATCAATTTACTCGCAATAATTCGAAGCAGGTGGCCTCTCTTCGTATTCTATAAATGTGGAGATTTTCCAAATTACTTCGGTAAACGTTTCCATACTACAATAGGATTTCGAATGGACCAAGAACGCCCTTTCGAAGCGGTACCGAGATATCCGTTCCTTTGTCGATACACACAATCCAAGTCCTGAAATGGTGGTATAATAGGAATATGCAAGTTAGCGGGGTGACATGGGTACAATTCAATTGTGGTGATGAAAGCGGCATCGCCTGTAAAAGTACACCACAAACATCGCAGTGATCTCGCATGGTCATCGTCAAAGGAAAATATTGTGAAAGGATAGAAAATTGCTGTGAGTTTTTCTATTTTTGCATGAAAATAGCATTCGGGGACTTTGATTTCGATTTGTTCACTTTATTGGCCAACAGGTCCACTGATTAGAGCAAAACTGATAATTTTTTATGTAAATTAGTAAGTAATGAACAATTATAATTGATTCAGCAATTATATGTACAATATTACCAAATTTTTTAATCATCTGCCTGATAGATTGAAGGTTTTGGAATACAGTAAATTTAAGAGGGAAATTAAAATACTGCTCAACGAGAAGTGTTTTTACAATAAGGATGAATATATTGATTTCAATTTGAATTAGCATATAACTAGTTATTTGATGTTCCTTTGCTTTTCTTTTTCTCTTGTTGGCATATTCATTTTATATTTCATATGTTTACTATTGTCATTGCTATTACTTGGATTACCTGTTTTTGTGTATTTTAGAGACGTGTCCTATAAGTGTTTTTTGTCTGAAAGGATGAATAAAGGTAATAATTATTATTATTATCCGAGTTGAAAACATATTGAGAAATTATTCGAATCTAGATATTTGAATCATATTGATTTGTCCTATAATAAGAATAACCTTAATAAAAAAACCTATAATAAGAATAAATAATTACTTCTCAATATAGGCTTTCTCGTTAATAAATACGATTGAAATATCTACATTCAAATAATTTCCGACTCTGAACTCATCCATCTTCGTCCAGATGGGCTCTTTGATGAAAGTGTGCTCGTGTTTAACAAATCTCCTCACTCCACAAAACACGAACAAGGGCGTTAAGTACGAATTTGCTTTGTTTCACAAGTTGTTTATCAGTTTATCATATTAGGGTACGACCTGACAGGACGAATGAAGTTTTCAGTAAAGGGTGAACACTTAACATCATAAAAAAATCGAAGCTAATTTAAGAAATTGCAGAACGCATAACCTACAAAAATAAACTGAGAGCAAATTATAAAAAATTTTCACAATAAGAATGCTTAATTATCCATTTTTTTTCCTTATCTTGGTACATATACGTTTCTCATATTTTGAAATTATCAGCCAATTTGGATAACTAGTTCGTTTTCGAGATTTGAAAAGGTTAGTCATATTAGATAGTCATATTTAGTCGATATCTTACTTTTAAAGAAATGGACTTGTATAGATCTTCAAATCTGGATTAATTTGAAGAAAATAATCTCTATCAAATTTGTGTCAAAGAGTGAATATTGAGTGCGCTTCGAAAAAATCATCGGTCTTGTTGAGTGATAATAAGACACAATTATTTCATCATTATTATGAATCATCAGTTCGTATTTAATCGATCAATCAAGAATCGATGACTTTCAAACCAGTGGGCGTTTTTCATCACTATTTTACAATTCGAATACTCGATTATAAAATATTGTCACTGTGTTATTGTAATAAGGAAAGAAAAATTTCAAAGACAACTGAGCAAAAACTGAAACTATAAAAATTATTATTTTTTCATGAAACTTACTCTATATTTTCCATTAATATGTCCTGCAGATTGGGAACTTCGGATTTAACGGCTCGCATGATCTGCAAAAATATGTATCTGTGAGAATAAGTGAAAATATCAATTATGAACTAAAATTTTCACAATATTTATGATTTTTCAGTATTTTCTCAACGATCTCTTGTATAACTTTCGTCAAACGCAACTCATTCCAGTGCAATAACACAAATGAAATAATAATATCATTATATCATCAATTCGAATTCCAGAACCTATTTCCAGAGAACAGTTTCTCTACTTCGAATTATTTTCTATGAAATTGATAGGAAATGTATCCTTCACTGGTCCTGACTCAGAATTCAGAATCAACATGCTCATAAAATAAATACGAAACGTTCTCTACCAGAACAATTAGTTAGTGGACAATAACGTTTCGGCAGTAAGTTTGTTTCTTCAAACTATTCAATAAATAACAAAATAATTGAAATTCGTAAAAGCTTTTAGCCGGGTCCGGTAAGGCGAATAGTGGAGTCTGTATTACCCCACGACCATTTTCTGCTTAGTTCGTGTAATTTGAATCCAACCCTCATCCTACAGTTGTGAAGTTTAGCGACCACGTTAACTAGGCTCACTCCAAACCTAGGCAATATGTTAATGAGGAAAGTGACGTTCTTCAGAACCCAAAGATCTGAACTACGAAATTAATTGATATATTCAAGATTCAGCTCTTGTAAATTCTTGTTGGAGAATTTACAAGACCTGTAGAATATATAGTTAGAGTAGTTCTAACTCAACTAACTTTGATATGGAGACAACTAGAAACTAATTAATTTGATGTACTCAGTATTATTTTGTTTCTAAAATGTTTGAAATTAACGAAGTATAACTCATTAAGCGCAATATCTGTTTGCACACAAGTGTGGGAAAATAAGGAGTTTTCGAAATTACAATACATTGCTTCTGATGTAAAAAATGAGGACATAGCTGATGAAGTAAACTTCGTCAGCTATGTCCCCAAAAGTTTCTTTGGATGGCGATTGATTGATTGATATTTATTAGCCTTCTCGGCTATTTTTAAATATACTAAATATTTCCCAGTATATGAACCTATGAAAAACTTTATTTTCTTCGACGTTTCGTTGTATATCACATTTTTGTCAAAACTGAATAATTGAATTTCATAAATTACTATAGATATCAAATGTCAAACTTATTTTTGAGAAAAATCATATTAGTTTTTTTGTATTTTCACATATTGATTTTTAGTGTTAGAGGAATATTTCTGACTTATCATTCGCTTCGGAAGTTTAAGTCTTCTTCACCACGAGGAAACCTCTGAAAAACTCATGGTAAGCCAGGTGATTCTAAAAAGTGTGATTTATATATATATATATATATATATATATATATATATATATATATATATATATATATATATATATATATATATATATAAATATATAATTACATATAGTTGAGTTTTATACTTATCCAGAATATGTATATTAATTGGTTTATGTGTATGAAATTGAAGATAGATCTGGAAAAAATGAGTTTTGAGATGTGATGTTTGGTGATTGTTATGTATTCATTTTATGAGTGTCATTTGTAAGGTTTAATAGATCGTTGTGAATCGAATTAAGATATTTAATGTCTGTTCTTTCATTTACTGTGTTTTCCAAATTTTTACGTATGTGTAACATTTCTAAAATTTTTCTACATTTTTTGTCTCTTTTCAATTGCTAGAATATTTTTATTATTATAATTAAAATCGTGTTTTTATGTTATTTTATGTTTATTTTTCATATAAGAGGAAGCCTGTTATTTCTAAAAACATTCAAAATGAACTATCTTAAACAGGCAATGAATCAATTTATATATATATATTATATATATATATATATATATATATATATATATATATATATATATGTTCAGGAAGGTTTCCGCGGTCAGAAGTATGTATAAAACTTGGTTCTCGGAATGAACCGCGTTCTAGATTTATATAATCTCGACCTTTCGGCTTCCGTGTGAAGCCATCTTCAGGAGTTGGAATAAATTAGTAAATATGAGGGTAACTCGGTTACGTGGTCTCAATCTGCCTACTCCACGAACTGAATGAAAGAAAATGAGGAAAGGTTACCTGGTTACGTGGCCTCAATCTGCCTACTGCACGAACCAAATGAGGGAAACTAGGAACGATAAGAAATAATTCGGTTGCGTGGCCTCAATCGGCCTACTCCACGAGCTTAATCGTTTCCAATAGTTAACTCTGAAGTCTCAACCTGCCTACTCAGTTGACTCCGAAGAGTCATAGCACGATTTTGTGCAATATGTAATTTTGTAATGTGGATTTCACTCATATTTATCAATAATGTCACACAATATTCGAAATGTATAATTGTTTTTTATAGACTGTGCATCTAGCATATCCTGATATATCCATTCAGTAGTTTTCTAAAATTTCTTGCCTACTTTCTGCAACATGTCATCACATTGTTCTTCAAAATGTAGCCTACTATAAATTATAATTTCAAGATATCTTATATTTTCCATGCGTTCCACTTCTGTGCCATCTAAACATTTGAATATTTTTTTTTGATATTTCTTTCGAGTTCCTCTCGTACACTTTTCATTATCATATGCTTTGTTTTGCCGGAATTCATTTCTAATTTATTTATATTCATCCAATGATCAGCTATTGGTAATACTGTATTCAATTTCGATTCTATTTTTGCACTACTGTATGCCTTTGTGTGTATTATTGTGTCGTCTGCAAACATTTTAATACTGCATCCCTCTGGACAGATTTGAACTTTATAGATTATATATATTGTAAACAATAAAAGTCCTAGCACAGATCCTTGTGGAACACCATACCCTGTCATAATGCACTTTAAACATTCATTATTGAATTTGACCTTTTGTGATCTATTATTTAAGTATGATTTCAACCATTCGACTACCCTGCCTTCATATTGATATAATTTTTCTGGTAAACGTTCTCTATCCACGTTTTAAATTTTGCAAAATCACTTCTACTATTCGTCCTTCACCTATCATTAATTTCCAGTCATCAATTACCGTTTGAATTGCCGTCTCGCACAAATGGTTTGTTCTGAAACCCGACTGATGATCTGTTATAATGCTATTTTTTTCTGAATACTCTTCTATTTGTTCCTTTACTACTAATTCTAATACTTTTTCGTAAACTGGTTAGATAATTATCGGTCTATATTCACTCACTTCCTTTGGTTTTTCTACTTGAAAAGTACTATCGACAAAATACTATTATGACGACTTTGGCGATCAGCGAAAGGATTTTCACATTGTTAACCGTTACCTAAAAATTCCTAATGTAGTTCATTGAATGGAACCAAATTACTGTTTTATACTTGAAGGTTATAATAAATATGTGCTGCAAAAGATAATAACAACCACGCCTATCATTATCAGAAATTTTCACGGGAAATATTTCAATTCGCAAGTAACGTCCACGTTTGCAAAAGTTTCTTCGACTTTGCGACAATAAATATTTTCATCGGGAACTCATCTCGAGGTTTTTCAGTTCATAACCTAGTTTGTAAACTGGCGGCAAATTCGCATAATAAAATGGTAGGGCGCAGTGGCCAGTTAAAGCGGTTGAACGGAATTTATGATATTGGCCTCGTGAAACGCAAAGCGATCCCAGAAGTCCCGTCGTAATTCCGGACGAGTAACCCGCACTGATTTATAATCTGCAAACCATCACGTATACGGTCGATTCCATTTACTCGGCGGTATTTTCCACTTGCGCTTTTTTTCCAACCCACAAACTTTCCAAGTGAAACTCTCGAATTTAGTCCGATTATTGAAACCTAGCTCTCGATCCTCTATCAGACACTGGCGGCATAAAATCGAAATAAGAACAATAGCGATATAGATTAGGATTGTCAATAAACCTTTCGAGTATAATATCGTCGATGAAGCTATTCAAAAGATCTAAATCTCGTATCAATCACTTGCCATGTTCTCACCAAGTTTTCATTGATAAATTAGAGGATGGGTTTACTTGTGGCAATAGTCAAACATAAACGACAAACAGAACGAGATATAACTGAGAGCAGAAAAGGTAGGACATGAAATGTAATACATATCATAGATAAAGTTGACTGAGTGTTAGCTGATCTCTTGGTGAAACATTGTTGATTATATCAAATAAAAAACACTTGGCTATGTTTCACAAAATTTATTATAAACTAGCGGACCCGACATACGTTGTCCTGCCATGACATTCCAAGCTATTAGGATAAACGAATGAATGCATATACAAAAATTCATTCAAGTCGATCCAGCCGTTGAGTTGCAGTATATTAGTGATAAATTGAAATTGAAACACTATCAACTCTACATATGTTTCGGGTGGTTAGCCCCTTATGATGAATAATACCTGAATTTCTGATTTAATTTTTGAATTGACGTAAAATCAATATTCATTATTTCTAATTGTGAATTCCTAATTTCAATTTATTTCAAAATTGAATCAAAACTTCCTCAATTTCAGAGATAATTTTGAAATTTCAAAAAGCATAATTTCTACTTGAAATCAGAAATTTCGAAATAGAAATGATGCAATTTGATATTTCGTCAATTTCAAAATTGATTTAGAAATGAAGTTAATACTCTTAATATTGGGATAACCGCCCGAAACATACTCGTAAGAAGAGTTCTTAAGTTTCACACAGTAAAACTCAATCCAAATATCTCAATTCATTATTTTATTATATAATATATTATATCGTTAGGTAGCACTTTGCACATTTGATTGACTGCCACGATCTAAGTCAGGTCGTCTTCTCCTTGGCATCGTAAATTGTAATTAATCAAAGTGAAAAAAGTTCTCGCGCACTTAGAGGTGAATTGTCACTATCACAAAAGGTCAACAAAAAAAGAGCACATAACTTGAAATGTCACTATCACAAAGGATCACCGAAGTAAAGAAAGTTCTCGCGCACGTAGCGATAATCGCCACTCACTAAGATAGAAGGATGCACTCTTTGTATGAGGTATCGATCGACATAGACTCTTTGTCATAGAGGAAAGATCGATATATTAGTTGGTTGTCAAATGTCAAATATTATGGTAGCTTTCAGAAATTCAATTGGTGACAAATCTTAGGATTTATCAATCTACATAAAATTAATCTGATAGATAGTTAACAACTATAATTAGCTGAAATTTAGTTCATTTTTTACCCCCTAAGAATGAATGTTTAGTAAGAAAGAAATTAAAATTCTAATTGGTTATTCATTTCAAACTGTTCTTTCAATATGATTTCTGAACGACGGGGGACACATATTTAACTCCTAGCATTTTCATAGTTATCCACCTTCTGAATCTTCTCTGAACTTCAAGAAATAATGCAAGACCAAAATTAGCGGAATCAGTCCAGCCGCTCTAGAGTTTCAGCGAGACTTACGAACAGCAATTCATTTTTATATTATTGATTCATTTGAAACTATTCTAACAATTTGATTTCTGAACGACATGGGACACTTCAAAGGAAAAACAAGAGTGTTGTTTTTATTTAATTCCGAGCATACTCATATTTATTCACCTTTTAAACCGTCTCTGGACTTTCACAAATAGTTCAAGACCAAAATTAGCCAAATCGGTCCAGCCGTTCTCGAGTTTCAGCGAGACTAACGAACAGCAATTCATTTTTATATATTAGATAGAGATAAATACTTGACAATTGTTTCGGGGTGTTACCCTAGTCTAAGATTTAAAAATGCGGTATCACTCCGAAACAATTGTCAAGTATCTATTTAATATTTTGTGAAACCTAGCGAAGTGTTTTTCATTTAATATACATATCATAGAGTTAAACAGTATAATCACCTTCCAGAGAAGTTTTGCAATGTCCAGAACAAAGATGAAAAGGTTTAGATATATATTTGATGATTCCAAATAATACCTTGAACACAACATTATGAATTTATGTCTTTTTCAAATACTTCATCTCTGAGAGTTTTCGAACACTTTAAGCCAGTATTGTTCTTGACAGTTCAAAGAATATTTTCTTGATGATTTCGTTTGTTTAATAAATTCACTTTCAGTTAGATTCTACCACAGGATTCAGCTCATTTCAGATTAATTTGTTAAATTTTTCAATATATTAGTGCGTCTTGATCCAACTTTTAATATTTCAGTTTTTAATTCAAGTTGTCGGTACGTGTATCTTACGCTACAGTCGTTTGCCGCTGAAATATTTGGGAAGCTTTCAGAACAAAATCAATATGGGGATGGCCATAAAACAAGATTGTAGGCCCATAACCTGTTGTTTATGGGTTAAACTTGGCGCCAATATAAAATTTTCATCGAATGTCTCTACACATGCTTCAACACAAATATAAAGAAAGTTGTTTTCTTCCATGAAAATTTTTCACTTGCAATTTAAATTCATAAATAACGTTTCATTACTACAATTCTATCTACTTCATAGGAAGTTATAAAGGAACTCACATTTCATCCCAATGTATAAATATAATAAATTCAATTAAACTTAAGTGTTTATGCTATATTTTCATTTTAAATATGAAAGAACTGATGCATCTACATTCCTATACACAACCTAATAACCTAAACTGATGATATGAAAACAAGGCATCGTATGGATAGCAACAACTCCAATCTGAAAAATTGAGCAAATACATACTTTCAGCCTAACTTCATTTACCATTCTTATTTTGTATAGAACCTCAAAAACAGCCAGTTAACCTAAAAGCATAAGTATTAAGTATTAATTTTGGCATACTGCATCTCGAAATAAGCCTCACTTCTCTATTTTGCAGTTTCAGTAGAGTTTTCAACTCATTCTCACGAAAACAATATATAAGAGTGGCACAAAATGTGGTCCTAATTGAAATGTAGCTAATTGTTACTATTGGAGACAATTGAACGTGAACAGGGAGATCTTGTATAGCTAGTGAGGGAAAACGAAGTGTCTTAGGAATCTTTCTTGAAACGTAAACGTATTTAATCATTAATCGCTTGGGCCGATACTTGATGAAAATCTAAATACATAATTCAAATAACACTAAGTAGTTCTTCGATTTTCACTATAATTAATTCGAAACATGACAATATCGTTTCACCAACACAGTGGCTTCATCAGATGTTGATGATAAACTGAGCTTTCACATTGTGGACTGCTTATATTTATCCTGAAGTGCGTAGGGTGGGAATGACCATAGAACACTGTTCTTTTGTTACAGAGGGATGACTATAGAACATATTTCTTCTGAATTGTGAGGGATGACCATAGAATACTTTTCTTCGATTGCATTTTTACTGGAATAAATTAAAATTGAATTTATACACAATAGCTCAGTTTATCATCAACATCTGATGAAGCCATTGTGTTGGCGAAACGATATTGTCATGTTTTGAATTAATTATAGTGAAATTATAAACGTATTCAATCTCTTTCGCAATTTCAATACTTATCTACTTTAATACTTCTAATACTTTTGTCTACATTATCGACATTAATATTGATCTGATCCAATATTTATACTAATAATTTTATACTTAGTTTTGTTGATTCAACTCAAATATGAGGAAATTTTCAGAAGAATTGCTACATTCTAGTGAAGCTATTTTTGAATTTTCATTAGAGAATGACAATAGAGAATCATCTGCAAAAAGATTCGCAAATATTATACTCGTATAATACCTATATTGAACATTGAGTATAATAATAATAATAATATTTATTTAGCTGAAGCTATACAAAAATCTACATATTATGAACTGTCAATTTTTAATAATATACCTATCTCATTATTTGAAATATGCTTTCTAAGATCACGCTCAAATATTTTAATACTAGTACTTGTTTCCAATATATTTGGTAAATTATTGAAAGACTTAAATCCGTCATAGTATATGCTATTTTTGGATTTAGAGAGCTTACAACTTTGGATATAAAAACTATCAGTATTTCTAGTATTATACCCATGCACATCACTGACATATGTAACATTTTTTATTACATTACATGGAAGCAACTGATTTTTTAATTAATAATCAAGTTTTTAATATACAATTTATCAGTTATAATACTAAGTACCTATTTATATTTGTGGAAAGAATACATTTCTTCCAAAATAGTATTTCGTATTAATAAGCTTTTTGTGTTATTACATCGTTCTTCTGAATAGTTGACGGAGATTACGATCATAATTTCGAAAGCTTGTTATCATTGAATCTCGAACAAGAAATGCAATGAGCACTTGAGGGAGTAAGTTTGAGCAACAATTACGTTAACATCCGTTCGAATCGATCGTAGTCAGTACATAACGGCCACTTCATAACATGAGATGAAAATACATATTTTTTGTGAGTAATTACAAGTTTTGAAGTTTCAGAATTTGTTGAAAGGACAACTTCAATGGATTGATTTCCATTTAACTTGGTAGAAACTTCAAGGAGATTAAACTGCGAACGTTCCAAATGGACATCGTTGATCCGAGGGACGAAATTCCCAGATGCTAAGGGATTTCAGTGAAATTAATTATATGGCTCAACTAGTTTGGCAAGACCATCAAGTGTTCATTGTTAGAGTATTTCCAATCACACGCCAAAACTTCATACAGAATACTCAGTTTTTATATTTGTGATTAACGTCTGATTACAGTACCTCAAGGTGAGTGTGAATTAAATTCTTCCCTCTGAAAGATGCTGGGCATTTTTAAAAGACCTCATTAGTTCATATGTGCCTTCTGATGAAACGTGACTTTTCGGAGCACATTTTGACGAAGACTCATGATTTTATATCGAAAAAATCGAAGATATTCTTTTATCAGTATGTTAAGGTTTGAATTCTACATAGCCTAAACTTTCTATGGTTAATACTGAGATTGAATTATCGCTTAAGTCTTGGTGAAACATAATTAAATATTAAATTGACTCAAACATTTGGCTTAATATTTCACGATTATATTTAACAATATAAAATAGTTAACATGTTTCGAGCGTGGGCTCATCTTCAAGTCTAAACTACAATAAGGAACGAACAACAAATTTATATCTATAAAATGGATGTAAGTAGGGGTATATTTGAAAATCTATCTGTTCATTTACGATGTCTGTTCATTTATCGATATAGCTATCTTAAATGAACAAATATCCCGCTTTTTCTATTATTATTTATATTTTGAGTCTTTATTAGTTTGTTTTTATCGGACTATTTTGTGGATGGCGTATCCACATTGTTGGACTTTTCTGATCAAGTTACAAGTTTAAAAAAGTTCTTCTCTCATCTACCATCTTTCGATCAGAATTCATACCTGCTTATTTCTCTTTTCTCTGAAATAGGCACGATAATATCTTTCATAATAGTTCAACTCCCCATTTCTTCATTTTAGAATTGGCCGTCTAAGAACACAAACCACATATTTTCTGTATATTTGAATATAATCAATTTTCATCTGAAGCTATTGTTATGGAGAATTCGAAGACATTTGTTATTCCTGCCAATGCAACTCTCCTGACAAACTTGTCTTTTTTTGCTATAATTTCTGTCATTGCTTTTTCCATATTTCGTTCATACTGTTTTCAATTGATGAGCATTTTTTATGGTTCATTTCTGAACTGGCTCCTTCAATTCTGATGTGGCAATGTCCTTGAAGATCATCAGACATCAGAACTTCGCCATTTTTAAATGTGAGATCACTCATTATTTCTTCAATAATTTTCTTGCTCAATTTAGGACCGCAGGAAACAGTTTGATGGCAATGTGCCCTTTTGTAACGTTTTAAAATACTTTACACTGGTTGAAGTGATAAATGTTAAGACCGTTTCACATGGAATAATCGTAGTTCGAGATGCACCGAAGTAAATACGCGTGATATTCCTGTTATAGATTCATTCCGATATTAGGTTCTCGTATCGAATGTTGCTACTGATTAGTTTTTTGGTTGTTAAATATATCTTTAATCTTCATAAACTTGCACTTGTGGGTATTGTTTCGAATTATTGATTGTTTCATCGATTATTTTCTCTTCTTAATTTCCAAATGGTCTCCAATATAAGTAGGTACAATCTTTTCCAAATTCTCAATTCTTTCTTCTTTGCTTAATTGTTACTTATTAAATTTTTTTTGCTATGAATTCAATTTCAATGAGCAAGTCAAGTCTTTTATTTTCTCGATTTGTTGTGTAGATACAAATTTGTGTTTTTTTCTTACAAAAACTAGTTTCCTCATCTTTCGATTTTTTTTTGATTCATAGAGTTAACTGTTGTGAACTAAAAAAAATTACTATAAAACTACGCAATAGATCAGAAAGAATTTCATGATCTGATTTTTATGGAATATATTTTAGCTATTTCCCCTGGAGTTGAAACAGAAGTTTCAAATTAGGGTTTTACTATATCCCCTGGAGTTGAAAAAGAGACTAAAGTTCCACCCAATTTCGAATGGCTTTGAAGGTTTTGATTCCATCTTACAAGCATTCTGAGCAAACAGAGAAGAACAGGATTCAAGATAAGAGAGATCTTTCCTCCAAATTTATTTGTGATCTTCAATCAAAATATTTTGAATATACATTTTGAATATGATCAACTAGTTTCACTGTCTATATTGTGCATAAATCAGGTAAATTTATATACGTCTCCCAAAGTTTAAGAGCTAGTCGTTGCACTCATCAACATTTCGTAGGGGAGTTCGTTATACTCTTATGGAGATTCTTATTTCTATTCTTATTATTTTTGTTTAATTGTTCTTTGACTTTATGATGTCCTTTTTGGTCATGCTCATAACATTACAGAATCATATTCATTTCAATATGAAATTCATTCTCAGTAGAGTCATTTACATCACAAAAATATATAATTCACAATATACAATTCTGAATCTGAAATATCTAGAAAAGATATACATCATTTTGAACTCTCCTTTCATTTGATTTTTCCAGTCATCTGATGGTTCTTTACGGAATTGTCAGCAACGCAAAATATTAACTTCAAGAAATCACGAAACAGATGATGCCTTGTCAGCTTCAGTCTTGTAAACTCCGATGAGCCTTATTCTTTTCACGAGATTTCCTGTAAACGCCACGATCAGTTGAACCAAGCATTTTGTAGTCCAACTCACCCATTTTCCGGTTCGGATTAATCGTGATGGATTCCATCTGGATTTGATTATTCACCGCCGGGCTTCCGGAAGAAAACAATTTGTCAGGATCCGAGTGGGGCCGCCTCATCGGGCATTATCGCGAAAACCCGAAATGAAGATGGATCGCCTCTTCTTAGAGTTCATAACTGCCGAAAGTCCTGAAGCGTACAAATTTAAGCAGTGCTCGAGTCATTAATCTATACATTTAACCATCATACAAACGAACAAATTGTGAAATGCTATTTTGGAAAGTGTTCAAATTACGATGATGAGAAATGATGGCGTTGCTGTTAGACTAAGAGGCGGTTATTTTGATATATTGTCATCTTTTTCTAGCGCTGTTCGGTGAGTTTGAACTTCAATTTGATTCATTTTCAATAACAAATCTGAAATTCTGTGCAATTAATTGTGGTATATATCAATAGAAATATTTTGATTTTGTCAATCTTTAGAATTTTTGATACCTAAATTTTCTTAGGTTTAACATTGAATATTCAATACTAATTTGATCTTGAACTGATTAGTAGTCTCAGTGCCCCTATAACACTTTCGGCCTATTGATGATGGAGGCTTCGATTCCCTCCGTCCAACTTTCGCACAAACACAGAGTGCTGATGAAAGCAAACTAGCATTCATAAAAATGCTTTGAAATGAAATGAGAGAAAGAAGCAAAAATAACACTATAACATTTATTCCCAACAGATATACATCTAATTACAGAGAAAAAATAACAAAATTGCATATAAATAAAAATAAATTTTAAGAAATTAACGAAAAAAAAAACAAAAAAGAGAGTATAAGCTAATATATACAACGAAAAAATTACATTGAAATCAATTGAAATAGTATCAGAAATAACCAGATGTGACAAACTGAAAATAAAATATTGTCTATTAGACAATATTTTACAAAGTTACATATGGTCAGCAAAAGTTGACCATATAGTAACGAATTATATTCGATGAATAAAAATAAAATTAATATCGATTGCAATAGTAATATCTAGTAAACAAATGGAACAAACTAACATTAAAATATTATTTATAACTAAGTCAAATGTAGATAACAAAAGTTCATGAAAATATCACGGCATCCCATTGCGCTGTTCTCAGTGGCATGCCAAGATCACTGATAGCCGATCAAAATAGATATCACATCGACCGCAACATCCATTATAAAGATAACATACACAGTTGATAGGAGAACGTGACGTAACATTTGATCTGCTGTAAGGGACATAAAATGAATACATTTTATGTCCCTTATGTCCCTTATGTCCTTATGTCTTATTTTATGTCGGGAAGATTTATTTTGCCCATAACATCTGAAGTACATATACTTCAAACATTTCCTCTGAATTGCCTCCAAGTCAGTAATAGAATGAATGTACACAGCAAACCAATCTATATACGAATATTCCAAGTTACTGCGAAAGGAGTATTACAGTGTTTTCATCGTGCCAAGATAAACAAAGCTGCCCCAATTTCTGACCAAATAATCCAGCATCCAAGAAGCAGA
Source organism: Henosepilachna vigintioctopunctata (assembly GCA_030704895.1). Lineage (NCBI taxonomy): Eukaryota > Metazoa > Arthropoda > Insecta > Coleoptera > Coccinellidae > Henosepilachna > Henosepilachna vigintioctopunctata. The sequence continues at coordinate 182,791 of JARQZJ010000079.1, forward strand.
GGCCGTTATACAAGTTATATGTTCAGAGAAGGACAGCTTATAGTCGAAAACTAACCCCAAATTCTTAAACTCAACACCTCTATCAAGAATTTGACTTTCCAATGTATAACTATGGAGGATTGGAGTCAATTTTCGAGAAATAGAAAAAACTTCACATTTATTGATATTCAGTTTCAGCCCATTGCTGTTACACCACAAATTAACAGCGTCAAGAGAAGACTGTAATCTGACGCAATCATGGCGATCGCTAATAGCAAGAAATATTTTTAAAATTAGGCTGTGAAGAAAGATCATTGATATATATATATATATATATATATATATATATATATATATATATATATATATATATATATATATATATATATCAATGTATATTGTGTATGTATATAATAAACATCAATGCCCAAGTTGTACCCCTGTGGCACCAGACGAGGCAGAATAGACTGGAGATTCTTTACCACTATGTTTAACATATTGAAAACGATCCGAAATATATGACTGCATCAATTTTAACAACTGGGATGAAAAACTTATAGCCTTCAATTTTGACAACAGTATTGTATGATCGATCTCGTCGAAGGGCTTCAGGATATCTGTGCAAACAACATCTATCTGACCACGGTCGTTTAGTATTTTTGACAAGGAATGAGTTATGCATGCCAAATCAGTAACAGTTGATCGATTCTTCATAAACCCATAGGGTGTGGTGAGGCCAGTGTGCGAACTGAACGGCATATAAAGTCATATAGAATAATTTCAAATATTTTAGCAAAATTGCACAAACTTGCAATGGGTCTATAGTTACTTATGAGAACAGTATCACCGGATTACTGAACTGGACAAATTTTTGTATTTGAATATAAACTTAAATATAAACACTTGAACTTATGATTTACACTTTATTGACTACATAGCTGACGAGTTTCGTCGTTACAAACGACTTCTTCAGATGCTTAAAGAATAAAATTGAATAATTTAATAATTATCAATAATTTTATTATTTTATAATTTTTATATAATTTTAATTTATTATAATTTAATTTTATCATAATTTTAATTCTTTTATAATTTTTTTTTATTTTATAATTTTATTATTTTTATTACTTTATTAATAATTTATTCTGTAAGCATCTGAAGAAGTCGTTTGTAACGACGAAACGCGTCATGCTGTGTAGTCAATAAAGTGTAAATCATAAGTTCAAGTGTTTGAATTTAAGTTTATATTCAATTATAATGGATTTACATCAAGTAAACGCCAACACTATTAAATACAAATTTTTGTAACTTCCTAAATCTTTGGAATATGCATATTTTTTCGAAATAATATTACAAATTATGGATAATGGTTCAGCGAAAGAATAAATACAGTCCTTAACCAAAAAAACTAGGAATATGATCCACACCAGATGTAAATTTATTTTTGAGCTTCCATGTTCTGATTATATCATCCTCTGATATAACAGGAAGAGAAATGGAATTGTGATTGGGATATACATTATCATAGTTTTCAGGAGAGAATTTTACGTTGGAAGTAGTGAGGACACTTGAAAAGAAAGTGGAAAATCCGTCAACAATGCTCTGAGAATTATTTAGTTCAACAGTTCCGTATTTCATGATACAAGGAATATGGGATTTAGATTTCTTTGTTAGTACAAAAGACCAGAAGCTATTTGTATCCTCACAGATTCTAGCCTCTAGGCATAGAAAATAGTTTGTATAGGAAGCTTCTATATCTTGTTTGATTTTCCCACGCAGGGTTCTGAACTGATCGCAATTATAATCGTATCTGTGTTTGTTATATAAACTATGAAAACGATTCTTCAATCGTATGTCAAATAATATGACGTGTCTGAACCAACGAGGATAAAGGTGATATTTAGAAATATCAAATGTTACACAATAAATTAAAAGAGAATGAAACAATTCGATAAACTTCTTCTGATATTGTAGCTGCAGCATTGTGTTGCATACTCTGTGAAAATTATTTTTTCGGAATCATGAAGGAGCTGAACAATGATGTGTGTGTAGATTTTATTATGACCTTCTTTCGAGAAAATCTTTCTGAATTGATCAAAGGAATATCATAGCAGAGATGACTATGTGAACTTGCACAACCTGCTGCTTTCAACGAATAGTTGTTTGAAAATACTGAAGTCTTTGCCTACAATTGATGGAAGTACGAGACAGTACAGTTTTGTTCTACAAGGACCCATCAGTGATGTCACTTACATCGGAAAGTGATAGGTATCAACTTCAATCCGCTAACACCCTCTTGTGGCCCAAAACACAGAAATAAATAATAACGCAGTCGTGCATAAATGATGCATAGATTACTGAATGCATTCCATCTATAGGAATCAATAGGAATCCATGAATACATCAAACCTTGAATATTACATACGTCTGTACCTAATAAGGTATCTACTGAATTTGCAACAACTATTTCGACAAATGCATCTGATATGATGTTAAATGCCATATTGGTTGGGCCAATACTCCCTGTGTCGTATTTTGCCTAAAATGGACCACTTAATAAATATGAATGAATTTATATGAATACATATAAATTCAGACATATAGCTATCGTACCCATCGCAATCTGAGAATATGATAAATGTGATAGTATACTAGGACATTCCTTCGAAACATTTTTTTCGAATAAATCATAACAATATCACAGCACAGCTACCTATGTGAACTTATAAAACCTCTAACATTTATTCCTTGAAAGATAATGCGAGCATCGCATTGTACGAATTGAAATTTTGTCAATACCATGAAAAGAATAAATGATTGCAATAGTCCCCGACACAGAATTCAAAGGCAGACAACAACAAATTACACAAGTCTGCAAAAAAAAAAAGTGAGAGCTGTTTTTGTTTTTATGTGGCATTCTTATGTTTTTGGGTATGCTGAATTCGAAAATAACTTTCATTTTGTCCTAGAACATCACGTTTTCTGACAATGTAGGTGTCTATGCTAAACAAGTCATTATCGTAAAATAAAACATAACAAATTGAAAAATTAATTTATGATTTATAATTGCGTAACAAAACTATTTTTTTTATTTAAAATACATTAATTTTTTAGCCAACACTTTTTGGTCCAGTGGTTTGTTCGGTCTCTACTAGCCCATAGACACTAAAAGCAAGGGAATTTTGTAAACCCAGATTGTTGTCCGAGCGCCATGGCCAAGATTTTGAAATCATCACACACTTGCCAAACGTGGTCTTTACATTTTAATTTGAAGAGAATCAATTTCAAGTTCCTATAGGTTTCCTTGAGGTGTACGAAATGACCAACAGGAATGGAAGCATAGAAACCGCCGTTGTGAAGCAGAACTGCTTTAAGGCTTCTTTTGAAGAATCTATGAAAATACGCCACTCTGCTGGGTCGTATGAGATCTTAAATTTATCCATCAAACCTTCAATATTGGTACAATAAACCAACTCATCCTCTTGGGCAAAGTAGGAAGTAAACTGCTCCTCACAATATCTAAACCAGGAGGAAGACACTCCCGGCAAAAGTAAATTCCTGCTTTCAAGCCTTGATCCAAGCAACTCAGCAGCGTTTTTAGGAAGATTCAAGTCTCTTACCAAATCATTTAGCTCGTCCTGGGAAGACAATTTCGGACTGTTGTCATCATCAAATTCAAAACTTGACTGGTCATCGGGCTTAGGTACAGCACCATCTTCGCCAGAACTTGGAATCTCTTCCAAGGTAGCAGGGACCTTGGGAACTGGTATTTCGGTCCCATGAGGGATGGGACGAATAGCTGATTGCAGATTGGGGTATGAAATTGACTGCTTCCATTTTGAATTATACCCTTTCACATTACACCAACAAAAGTAACAATCATCACTATGGTTTTTTTGCTTGCGCCATACCATAGGAATCGCATATCGGAAAGCTTTTTTCTTGCCCTCAAACCAATTTCGAAGGTCTTCAACACATCGTTTGCATACTTTATGAGGTGCCCAAGCTTTATCCTGATCTCCAAGTTTTAAGCCAAAATTCGCAAAGTATACTTTTTTTACAAAGTCCGTAATATTCACTTGTTGCTTTAATATCATATATTTGCCACAAATGTAACAGAAACTATCAGACGAATTCACACACTTCCGCACAGACGACATTGCACTATATTGATCTAAGATCTATAAAACAATGGCGAGTTAACACGTAATTGTACCGCGCCATACTCTACACTGTCGGAGCGCGCACGTTCAGGTTACAACATGTTTATATTTGTTAATGTAGCTCAAACAGGTGTTCCTTATTTGGAAATTAATGATAGTTATGTCCTGTAAACATTTAAAAACAGTAATCAAAATAAAATTATACCCATAGCTTATGACTACAAGTTAGCCCAAAAAATCCCTTTTTTGTAATATAATTGTGCGTTTCGTAAAAAAAAATTACGCTCTGAAATTTTTTGAGTATTTTTTTAGTTTTCAGAACACCTTAATACATAGAAATCAGTTGGAAATATCCAGACAGCAGACCTGTGCATGGGTTCTAGAAATAATTTTATAGATTTAAAAATAAATTTATAGGTAGAAAATGTTATTGAGTTATTGAAACTTGAAAGAAAAATCAACGTGAGTTGAAGACAATAGTAATAAAACAATCAAATTAACAATTACTATACCGTCCTCAATTACAATCACAAAAAATAGTCTTCAAATGATTTCGTATTTGAACGGTGAATAGCGAAAATGTGGCTGACCGACGAGTCTAAGAGATCGAGGATTATTGATACAACAAACCTTTACTAAATGAACAAAAATGTACATCATTGGGTTAAATTTAATAACACCAACATAATCTGCAAAATTATATGGAGACAAAAAACCTCGATTTCACGATACCTCGACATATTGGTGCTAATTTCATTGTATTTGAGAAAGAGAAAGTTTCAAATGTTCCTAGAATAACAGTAAACGTACAAAACTTAACTCTTTCAACGCAAATAGGCATGACAAAGAGACATTATGGAGCTAAAACTGATCCCTAAAGGATACTTTGCCCAACTTGAGAGCAAGAATTAATCTAGTACAAAATTCTGTTTAAACAATTCATCGGAAGTTCACTTTGGTACAACGAGAACACCTTCCTATTGAATTCAAAACAAGATGAATTGATAACGTATTGTCGGGAGGTACTTCAGGAATCAAACGGTATATTTCTCCACTGAATGCCTGCAAATATAATGAATGGAGAGTGGTCTGGTGAACTGAAGTGATGCCTCGGAGGTATTTGATTGGAAGTCGTACATCCAACTGTTCGTCCTCGGAAAACGCAAAACGCGTCGATAAGCTTTTGAAAAATTGACATGTTTACATCAACCTCGTATCTTGCCGCGTGTGTATTAATGCGTTTTTTTGCGGCGATGTGGAACTAATTCGGCGACCGGAGTTCGACCGCAGGGTTGTTTGACGTGATGAATTGAACCGTGTAAAGCGCACACAAATGTGGGAATCAAAATACGTTTCGATTCGATACCCGGAATGTTCAGGAGTATTGTCCGGATTCTGTACCGGGCGCACTGGAGTTATTTAAACTGACGGGGAATTAATAATCGACGTCGTGATTGGTTGATACGACATTCGCATAAACTAAAAAGTACAAGAAAAATCAACGAACGCATGATTTCTTCGTCATTGGCAGTTTTTTCTGTCATTAAGATATTTTTACATGGATTCAGAGTTAACTCGATTGTGTCTTATATGACACCAATCAGTAAACAGTCTAGGCCAAATCGTGAATGTAACACAGTCCCTATTTTATATATATCGAACAGGTAGATCTTCGTAGCGTTAAAAATTATGAACTTAGTCAATTAAAAATAAAGAAATTTCCCGTCATGCAAAATACTCAATATACGAACGACAACATTTCATATAATAATTCAAAGCTTCGAACTATGAAAATGAATCTTAAAAATTAAACATATGGAGTCTATGGAGATCTTGAACAGAAAAACTCAAATCAAGTCAATGAGCAGACTCGGTTTGGGAATTCCCCCTTGTTGAACAAATTGTTTCTTACCATTTCGCTAATTAATACCGTCATGTGAATAATACCTTTTTCAGAATAACCATAATCGTGAATAAAACATTGAATGTGATATAAATGCACTGTGAAATAGTGTATGTTTCAGTTTGTAATGTAATATTATGAAGACACATGTTGTTAAAATTCCTTTTTCAACCCATTTACGACCCAGAATTTTTTCATTGTGTCGTGCGATTGAATAGAGAGGCCAAATATGCACCTCAGTTTCATCAAATGAAGTTATCTATATTGAGTTATTTCAAGAAATAGTGTACAAAAACAAACATGAGGATTAGGGATGTTACGGAGCTTCGACTCCGGTTCCGTTAAGTCGGAACTTCCGATTATTATTACACCTTCGGTTCCGACTTCGGCTCCGACACTTTTAAATCGGAGGTCTTAATCGGAGGTTGAAGCATAACATAGCGGTCGCGCTGGGAATCCCCCCGACTCACACTACGTGCACTCTATCGTCAATTATTTTTTCACTTGTTGTTAATTTGTTACGCACACGACACGTTTATAGGTTATAGATATTTGTTTTGATTTTTGCGGCCTATTATCAGTAAAAGTGATCTGTTTTCATGTTGGACAATGAAACCTAAATCAAGTTGTGTTTGGAACTACTTCATTGAAATTAATTCAGATTCGGCTAAGTGTAAACTGTGTATGAAGACGTATTCAAGAAAGGGAGTTACCACAACGTCGTTAAAAGGTCATTTGAAGTCTGTCCATGCTACTGAATATGAAGAATTAATAAAGTTAGAAACTGAAAAAAAAAATACTGTACAGCCTTCGACTTCGACGCCCCTTCTGGATGCTAAAAAACAAATTACTTTAAAAGAAACTTTGCTGAAGAATACAAAATGGTGCACTTCTAATGCTAAATCTATGGAAATTGACAAATTTATTTCTGAAATGATTGCTTTGCAAGATCTACCCTTCAATTTTGTGGAAGGTATAGGATTTCGGCGACTTGCAGTTTACTATGCAGTTTACTATGCCGAATTATCACTTGAGGGGAAGACATTTTTTTACAGAAAATATTTGTGGTCATTTATATGAAACATTAGCAAAAAAAATTAAGAATTTGCTCACACAATTTGAAAAGATCTCATTTACAACAGACATTTGGACCGAACCAAGTTCGAATGTGTCTTTATTGAGTCTGACAGCGCATGGCATAAATAGAGATTTTAAAAGGCTAAAAGTTATTTTACACATTTGACGGAAGACATACAGGAGATCTAGTTCTGGAAAAATTAAGAGTATGTTGATTGAATGGGGCATCATAAAAGAGAAAATTCATTGTTTTGTTCGCGACTCTGGATCTAATATGATACGAGCAATGAAACTTGGCGACATCCCTGATGTCAGTTGTACTGTACATCAGTTGCAACTGTGTGTGCGAACATTGTTAGATTGTGATGAAGAAATTAAAGCCTTATTATCGAAATGCAAAAAATTTCGACGCATTTTAATCATTCCCAAATAGCTAAGACTGAACTGCATAAAATACAAAAGGAACAACTCAACCAAGAATGTTTGAGTGTGATACAGGAGTGTAGCACACGGTAAGTTGTATTAATTTGTGCAGTTATTTTTCCTTCAGGTTATTTCATTTCAATCAAAGATCTATCCACGCTAATACAATAAATTCAAATAAAACCACTAAATCGATTTTATTAAAACTTGCTGTGGTATATGCACGCTGATTATAATGTGTGTATTATTTAGTTTTTGTCATTCATTTAATTTAAATAATACTTTAAGTTATACTGTAAATTAGTGTAAATTATAAGCGTTAATTAGTTTAATTAATTTGTTACAGGTGGAACAGTACATTTTATATGTTGGAAAGAATGATTAGAATACAGGATTCTCTATGCCTATACGCATGTAAACACAACATCTCTCAGTTGTCTCCTGAAGAATGGCTGCAGCTAAAAAAAATAGTGACTATCCTACAACCTTTTGAAGAAATTACCCGAAATATGAGTGACAATAACACCAGTATCTCATCAGTAATTCCACTTATACACACACTAAAGTATACATTACACACTGAGAGTAGTAAACAAGACACAAATGAAAAATTTAAAAGAATAATAAAATGTACCGTCGACCAATTAAATTCTAAATTTTGTGACCTTCAATCAAACAATTTCTTTGCAATAGCAATATATCTAGATCCTCGCTATAAAACAAAATTTCTTAATGAAGTGGCTAAAGAGAAGATTGAAACAGAAATAATGTCACTATTTGATGCAGATACATGTAAAAACGAGGTTGATAATATTGTCGTTCCTGTAGAAAAACGGGCAAGAATGGAATTACCTGGAGAAGCTAGCCATAGCAGTAATGTCCAAACAGTTTTGTCGAATATATTGTTAAGTAGTGATGAAGACGATGATAATACCACATCTGAAAAATGTGTAGTTTTTGACAAATTTGTTGTAATGAAAAGTATATTAAATGAGTTCAATAAAGAAAAACGTATCAGTATTAGTGATGATCCGTTATTGTGGTGGAAAGTAAATGGAAATACAAAATTTGAGCCCCTTCAATCAATTGCGCGCCAATATTTATCGTGTCCACCAGGCTCGGTAGCGAGCGAACAACTTTTTAGTGGCGCTGGCCTAATCTACGACTCGTTAAGAAATAGAATGGACGGAGACAAAGCTTCAAAGCTTTTGTTCGTAAAGTATAATACACTACTTTTGGAGTCAATTCATTTGATTTAGGTTGTTTCAAAGCTTTTGTTCATTTAATATAATGTAATATGCTACTTTGGGTTTAAATTCATTCATTTTAATTTCTTGTTTATTTAGAAATATGCCAATTTTTTTCATTGTTTGTATTTTATTTTATAATTTGATAATTGAAATGAAAAAAATTTGACTAAATAATGTTTCATTTGTCTTTAAATAAAAATTCTCTCTCATGTCACCACTTCTGACCCTGCCTCCGACTCCGATAAAGCAAATTTAAAAACTCCGACTCCGCCTTCGGCTCCGATAAAACTACCTCCGTTACATCCCTGATGAGGATACATATTATAAATTGCGAAAAGTTCTGTGATAGTATTCTACCTAGTTTGATTTCGCATGGCCCGATATAATATGTGAAAAATTCCATAGATTCAACTTAACATCTGCACAATATAAAAATTCTATTGAATGCTAAATTGATTACATTCGATGCAGTGAATTTGTTTCATGTATGCACCTGAACTCAAAAAAAGAATTAAAGAACATAAGAGATCAATATTGTTGTATTCAAAAAAAAAAGAATTAAAGAACATAAGAGATCAATATTGTTGAAAAAATCAACTATTATATATTCCGATCATTGCGTGGAATATAATAAATTCTTAAATTACAAGAAAAGCTAACTATGAGATTCGAATAATAAGGACAAGAGATCAATATACCCTTGAAATCATACAAATGTCGATAACCATTAAAAGAAATATACCCATTTGCAACGACCAAGTGTATTTTTTCTTAAAACCAGTTCTGAACTCTGTAATCTGTGATAAATAATTAGAAGTTATTCATCTCGAAATTTAGTTGATATTATTGAATACTCGTAATAATACGCTAACCCCTCGAAACATATGTATATTTGTAAATATACTCAGTGAAACTCAAGCCAAGTGTTTTAATTTTAATTTACTACTACGTGGTGTTGAATCTGATATTTTCTTCTACAATAGAAGTCGTGATGCATATATGAAATTCGCTTGTGCTCCATCATATATTTTATACTCATTTCCGGTGAGTATAATAACTTACATTTTGTATTTCGCATTTCGTAAATATGTGCCTACGGTGTTATGTGTCTCATAATAGGAATAACGTTATAACGAGTGATTTTTAAGTAAGTTATACAGTTTGGCGACACTGGTTGGTAATAGCATCCAAACGTCATCTGTCAAAGTGAAAAATTTTCAGTATACTTTGCCATTTTATAAGGGAAATACCCACAAACGAGCAACGATTGCAAATTGTTCCAATTTATTATCAAAATTCGTGCTATGTGAAAAATGTTACGATCATGGTCATCTTAATCGTCCTGATGAATCAACAATTCGTGTTGTTAGTGTTAGACTTGATGCGAAAACTTGATGCGATTGAACTAACTTTGTTGGATATTAAACCATTGTCTCGCATGCGTACAGTGCGTACTGGAGAGAATATTGTAGCCGTAGCGTTACAGTGTTAATGAGGATCGTGAAATGTCAATTCGTCGCCGTTCTCAGCAATTGGGCATGTACTCAACCACATGGAGAATTTTACGTGTTGATTTGGGTTTGAAAGCCTATAAAATTCAACTTATGCAAGAATTGAAACCGAATGAGCTACCACAACTACTAATTTTTGGAGAATGGACCTTAGAACAGGTTAATGAAAATTCGGCTCATTTCTGGCTTAACGGATATGTAAATAATCGAAACTGTCGCATCTGGAATGATGAACAGTCATATGCCATACAATAGTTACTGATGCATCCCGAAAAACGACAGTTTAATGTGGTTTATGGGCTGGTGGCATCATCGGCCATTTTTCTTCGAACGCGACCGTGAAAGAAACGTTACCGTCAACGGCGAACGATAGCGAGCCATGATACGCAATTTTTTTGCCCCAGTTGGCCGAGTTGAACTTGATTGACATGAGGTTTCATCAAGACGGTGCCACATGCCACTCATGGACATGTGAAGATGAATTTGGTGAGCAACTTATCTCTCGAAATGGCCCTGTGAATTGGCCGCCAGGAACATGCGATTTGACGCCTCTGGATTATTCCTTGTGGGGTGATGTAAAGTCGTTAGTGTATGTGAACAAGCCGAACACGATTGAAGCCTTACAGGATAATAAAACACGCGTAATTCGTGGGTCGAAAATGATTGAAAAAGTGACGCAAAATTGCACCTTCCGAATGGACCATTTGATACGTAGCCGCAGACAACATTTACATAAAGTTATCTTTTAAATGTAAATGGCAAAGGCCAAGTTATCAATTCGATGAGAATTTTGAATATATGATGCAAATTGAGTGTTTTATTCGATTTAAAAAAAAACTACCCTTTAAAAATCACCCATTAGGTATATCAGTTCAATAGAAACGAAGAAATTTCTCAATCCGCCGACTCAATTGGTGAATATCTACCTAAATAAGTATTCAGCAACTTAAAATTGTGAACGTTATCTTTGTTTTTCATTCACACATTTCATCGAAGTGATCATTTTCTGAAAACGAAACAACATTCTGGTCGATAAGTTCTTGGCTCGCACCCGTATTTGCCGTACATTCGTTAAACGAGCACATGAACTTTGGGCGATCGTAAACATGTAACAGAAATCCGTTACAGTTTTATATTCCTCAACCAGATTCCCATAAGTCGCCGACTCAGGGGCCGTAAAGAAATTTTATCGACAAAAAGTGGTCATAACGAAGTGAGAAGTACTATTATAACTTTCCTTCGAGTTTTCCGAAGAAAATAAATTCGACTAGAACTTATCGCGAATACATGTCCTGAGTTTATCTGTTTGCGCCATGAGAAGTCGGTCAATTTTCGAGGATGGGGATTGGGCAGATTTAATTGGACAAAGCCTGATGAAGTTTTCTTTTCTAGACGATCTGATAAGGCAGATACGGACAATTCTGACCTAGAATCCACTCAATTCTGCTGTGTTTACTGTTCTTATTTCAGTTTATAAAACGAATTCTTATTCATTCGATTGATTGATCCAGTACCCATCTGAATAACTGGGATTTAATAAAATTATGTTGTAAAGAATTGTAAGAAATACATAAAATAAAGAAATATATAAATTGATACAAGCTCCACGAATATGAATTGAAATCTAAAAGCACTTGCGCATGTTCAGAGATACTCTTCATTATTTCTTGAGAGATCTCCACTATTTTGTCAGACTTTTTCCCAGTAAATTTAAATTCATATTCTGAAACAGGCTTTGAATGGGAAATTAAATAGTGAAATTAATCGAATTGAACTGAAACAACTGAGATAGATTTATAATTAGTGTCTTGAAAACTTAAGATGAAAATAAAATTAATTAAAATAGAGTAACATAAAATGAATAAATTCTTACCGTTGATGAACAGATGGTTGAATCAGAAATCGAATATACACGACGTTTCGGCAAGTAATGTACTCATTTTTTACCATTCTGCAGAGGAAACTGTTTCAGAGAAACTAGTGTTCACTCAAAAACGGTTAGAAATACATCATTAACCGAAACGACGAGTGTATTCGATATCTGATTCAACTGTCCGTTTCATTCCTCCACATTTCATTCCTATTTTCATTTCATTTCTGTTTCAGCAGACAGGACTTTAATCATTAATCTTCTTCAGTTTTTTTCTTCAATCTAATTAATTTTTCAATACAATTATTCATTTGATCATAGTCCGTAGTTACAGAATTTGAATTCCAATTTATAGAATGTATTCAACTCGATGAAAATTTGAAATTTTCGATGTAATCTTTTATGTGATTTAATTTCCATTTCAATTCTTCACTTTGTTAATATATTTATTCTTCAATACTTAATTTTCTCTACTTTTCTGTCTCGAGTTTCATTTGCTTCCTTGAATATTCACTAACAAAGCTTTTTCATTCACTAATTCGCTTCGTTTTCCAGGCACAAACTGATCTAATTTTCAAACATTAATTTTTCTCCCCAAAATAATTTTCGAGGCAATTTACATCAATTCTCTTTGAATTCGTGATTCAAATTAAATCAATCAATATTCACTTTGTTTCAGATTCACTTATCAATAAATTTCAATGATGATTTGACTAATTTAAAGGTTTTACTGATTAAATTAACAAAAGTATATTCAATACCAAGTTCACTTTGTTTCAGGTTTGATTATCAAGCAGCCATATAATTATGTAGGTACTGAAATATCTTCAAGTATCAGTGATAATTGCAGAAATATTTTGTTATTCATAATTTGTTTTATGTACAATCTAATAAGATCTTATTTATTTTTTCATCGAAATTAATTATTTTTTTTAGTTTTTTTATTCATTGCTTTCAACTCAATTCTGATTTAAGTTCTTGAATTATCACGAAAAAATGATTTCTTCTCCATAGGCAAAACGAATGAAAGAGAAATTAGGTAAGAATTATTTTCAGTTGATTAGATTTAGGCTAGTAGAAGGTAGTGAAAATCGAAAACTGTTGTTTCACCAAATGCGTTCTTCAATTATATGCTTAATTTATTTTATCAATCATAAAGTTTTTATATTCTTGTGACCTCATTACATCAGAAATTATGTTCGTACAATCTTCGGTCATTCGAACGTGAAACTTCGTAAACTTTTGGTCAGTTTTTTTTTGCGCGATTCGAGAAAATTGGACGATGAAAAATAGGTACGAACGAGTGGGCGGCGAGCAAGATTTCATCCAATTTCTTAATTCCGTCGAGCGAAACGGACGGATAAACTTCGTAGAAAATTGGAAAGACGTCTCGTTTTAGACGAATCAAACTGCACATTAGAGTTCGTAGGAAATGCAGTTCTACCCAAAGGTAAATACAGCGACAGTTTGTATTGTAACATATGCGAATCGGATGTAAGTGAAGCAATGAAAACTTTCTGTTGGTCCGCTGAGGAAATGAAAACTGAACATTTGTGAAAAGTTTGCCGGTAAAATTTTCAAGACTTTTCCAGAATGCCGGATTTTCGTTCAAGCGATGATATTATCGGATGAATAGGAAACAGGAATCAGAATGAGATATTCGAGTATGTTATCTCCATAGAATAATGTCAATACAAGTCATAATTAGTTTATCTAATATTAATATCAAGCACACAAAATACTTTTCCAATTCTCTCCGTTTTCCACGATAAAAATAATTCAATAAATGATATTTGCAATCGATGGAAATGTTAGTTGAATTTCGAATTTCAATATATTTTCAATTATATACATGGATTCGAATGATTATCATAATTTTGGATATAAATAGTGATTTGAATGAAACTTTCAATGAATTATGTCCATTTACTGTGAAATTTGTCGTATTTATTTATATTATGAAAGATTCGATGGAATGAACAAAAGGTTTTTTTGCTGCTTACACAAAAATTTCAAATAAAACGGCACTTCACTTAAATTGAAGACGATGATCGGCAAAAGACCGAAATGACAATTCATCGTATCAACTCACTCCATCAATAATACAATTTTTATGAAAACTGTAATCTTCAATACGATTTGAAAAAATTAAATTGAAACAAAAATATATTTTTTCGAGTTTTTTTGACGTTTCATTCGAGATTGTCTTGTATTACTTGTATGAAAATTAAAAATGTAGTATTTATTTTGCATGACTGTTGATTGATATTGATAAATCAATACAAACGCCATTTATTCACTTAAAAGACTTTTTATAGTTATGTATATTCAAACAGAAGCACAAAACTATATGAATGAATTGATACAATCCATGCTATAATTCTACTAGTATACCTATATAAGGGTTATTATATTTTGTTCACATGATCATGTTACGTTATTGAAATATGAAGTAAAGTCGCATAATGCAGAGACAACTAGATGCCTACAGTGCGTTGGCGGGCATATGGAGATTACACCCAACCCAAGTGAAACCCAATCCATACTCTTCCACAATTTCAATTATTCCAAATCTCCCAAATTTTCTAAAAATGATGTTTACTTGTCGCTTTGGGGTGAAAACCTCAGACTACAAGACGTAATCATTTACTTGGGTGTAACATTTTTGAAGTACAACTCCTGGAATGTCGACCTTGCCAAAACTCTCAAGAAATTCCGTAATCGAGCAAACCTACTTCATGCACTTCGAGGTAGAATTCGAGCGATCGCCGGACTCTCCTCAACACATACAAGGCATATATTCGCCCTGTGATCGCATACAGATGTCTGCTCTACTTCACCCTTCAAATACGTTTAGTGAGGTCTATGGAGAGCTGTGAACGAGCAATCTGCCGCAGAATCTTCAGACTTCACAGACAATATCCTTCTATTCTTGTCCACAAAATAACCAAAATGCCTCCAATTTTCACCCACATCGAAACACTCCAAGCTCGATATGCCCAACGCACTCTCAACGGTCCCAATCTCGTGGCCCGAGAGACGCTGATGACCCAGTGGTACAGACCCGGACGTGTTCTACGCCTAAAACCCAGAAACAAACTTCCCTTTCCGCTAGCATGAATCCTGCAGTCTCTCCAGGAACTTCCAGACGATATCCTTGATCACCTAGAGGACATACCGCTCCGCATCCGTTAGCCTGCGATAAGTGTCGTTAGCGTTCGAAAAGTAATAAGTGCGCGAGCGAGGAAGCGCTGTTCTTCCAGCGTGTTACTCTTTCTACTGTAATAATATCATGGATATAATTCATTCTATATGTTCTTAATTACGTGGGTAAAGTTTTCTGTTTCTTCATTTACCATCAAATGTCAGATGAATTGAAAATTTGACATTCGACCGAATGACACGTAAAGATGAGTCGGGTGGTAAAATATGTGAACATATATAAACATTTTTTTTTTTGTTGAATAATATAATTAAGTAGCACAGGGTTGAAGGAAGTCGCGAGACTCAATAACCTCCCACCTTCATTGAAGGATAACAATGAATTTTAATGTAAACGAAAATCAAAATAAAACGTCCCTTCATTCATTCATTATTGAAATATAAAACACCAGCTCAAAATGTGTGCTTTGGTGAATTTTTTTTCCGAGAAGTCAGTCCTAGGATAAATATTCGATTCCAATATGTAATCGAATGCTGAGTATCCGATTCATGGACGTATTCGGATCTACCCATTACTTGTACTCAGGCAATCAGGCAACATTATCCTGCATATGTCAGGTTCCTGAAGCGATCGATCGTTACGCATTTCGGTCTGGTACCCTACCCAAATTGGTTTGAATGAAGCAACGGATCATTTGTTCAGCCTAATAAGCATTTTTGATAATTTATAATAAATCGTTGTGGCCAGATGCACTTAAAGCTGCTGAGGTGGCGAGACCACCATTTATAAATCTGGATAAAAGAAAGACGTGCAATTATAGACCAATATATTTGATATAAAATATTGCAAAAATGTTGGAAAAAGTTATTTCTAACAGGATTTATGTTTTTATATTTAAAAATAATCTATTGAGTACAAAACAAATTGATTTTAACAAAAAAGTAGGAACTAAAGATGCGGTGAGTTTCATTACAAAAAATATATACATATGAGAACCTTGATAAAACCTTTCCTATTACGATCACGTTCTTGAATCTTTCCGAAGCTTTCGACACAGTTAATCATGATATCTTGTAGAAAAAATGTATGCATATGGCATAAGAGGAAAGGTGCAAGTTTTGAATTAAAAATTATTTGAATAATAGAATGCAAAAAGTGGGACTGGACCAATGTGAAAGTAATTTTGAAATAATGAATACAGGAGTTTTGAACACGGAAATTTTTGAGGGAAAGAATAAAAGAAAAATCAACAGAAAACCTTGTTCAGAAAATCAGCTTGTATAGGAACATTATTCCCAATATTTCCTACGTGTTTCAAGTGATGAAACATTAAATCTTGTAATAAGTAACTTATGATTTATACCTCGTTCTGGATACACACCCGTCGCAGCAAAACCATAATTCAAAAATCGTCTTTGCACGGAGACAAGATTCCTTATATTACACAAGTATCCTGGATTCCAGACGCCACTAGCATATTCTAGTTTTGAACGTATTAGGGTATTGTATAGGAGCATAGTGATTCAGATTGGGAGAGCCATTTAGAATTTATTACAAAACCTGATGTTCTGTAACAACTTGGAACAATATCATTAATGTGAGTAACAAAAGTTAATTTTGTGTCGAAAGATACTCCTAAATCTCTGAATTCGATACATCTATTGACTTTATTACTATTCATATTGTAGTCGAAATGAACTATACTTTTTTCACGAGAAAAAGACTTTATGTTGCATTCAAAAATTTTCAGTGTCAGTAGATTTCTTTCACACCACTGATTCAAATTTGAGATATCGTCTCGAAGAATGTGGCAATCAATTACTGTTGAAATTTCGCGAAATATCTTACAATTGTCCGCATATAGGAGAAAATTACAGTTCATGTTGGAGGAAATGACGTTCACAAAAATATTGAAAAGAAGCGGACCCAAAACAGAACCCTGTGGAACCCCCGACTTGGCAATAAATTTCTGTGACTTGAAACCGTTGTAGTGAACAAATAATTGTCTTGACGTTAGGTATGTTAAAAAAAAATAACAAATTCATCTGAAAGTCCAAAGCGACTGAGTTTCTGGAGAAGGATACCATGATCAAATCTATCAAATGCTTTAGAAGAATCTGTGTAGATCACGTCTACTTAAGACGAATGACCAAAACTATTTGCAATATATTGTGTTATACACGTAAGGTTATTAGCTGTTGACCTACCGTAGGTGAAGCCGTGTTGGTCATTCGTTAAATGGGTCCTCACGTGTGAATACAAAATATTATGAAGAACAATTTCAAAAACATTACTGAAATTGTTTATGACAGTAATAGATCTATAGTCTTCAAAGGAGTTTCTATTCCATTTTTTAAAAATTGGACAAATTTTGCCCTCTTTCCACACATTTGGAAAGTGAGCAGTTTTCAAGGCCAAATTGAAAATAAGAGTCAATGGAGTTGGAAGGACAATGGACATTTTATTGACTACATAGCATGACGCGTTCCGTCGTTACAAACAACTTCTTCAGATGCTAACAGAATAATCCGATAGAATAATCCATCAATAAAGTGTAAATCATAAGTTCAAGTGTTTGAATTAAAGTTTATATTCAATTATAATGGATTTACATCAAGTAAACGCCAACACTATTAAATACATAAAATTATATCACTGCCAAGAGTACAAAGGACCTGTAGTTGGTGACTGTAAGCGACATAAGTTGTTGCATAAAAGCAACAAAAATTATTAATAAACTGCCAAATAATTTAAAAGATTCAGATCTAACAAAAAAATCATCTAATGAGAAATTGAAGGCGTGGGTACCTATACGAAAACGTACTGTTATGAAATAAACTGAATATTAAATATTATGTATAGAGAATAAATAAAAAAAATTGTATTTAATGTTATTGATAACAGTTTTACAGCCATCAATTATTACATATTTTTATTATCAAGGTATAGAAAGCCAAATGGAATGAATTCAATGCACGATGAATCTACTCTGTGATAGTTCATATTTAAATGAGAGGTAATAAGAAATACTGGTGTAAAAATCACTGACTGAACAATTCTTTATTCGACTAGTTTCGCCTTTTTCAGCATTCTTGATAATGCTGTAAAAGGCGAAACTAGTCGAATAAAGAATTGTTCTGTGAGTGATTTTTAGACAAGTTTTTATTATTACCTCTCATTCCAAATGGAATGATAATGAAATAAAAAATAAGTGTATGAGAGGTATTGTATGAAACAGTGATGAGTGATGTGAGGCTGGTATATTTTGTGTGTGCTGGTATATACGACAATCTGAAAGGCATTATTATTCTATGCCTTTTTTTTTTATTTCTGTTTATTTCTATTTTGTAAACCAGACCTGCGAACAGGAAATATTATATTCCTCTGCAGGTGCAGATTTGCGGCGCTGTTTCTGTTGTTCTATTTTGTTTAATAATTGTACTTGACATTGCCTGAAAATGTTTATATGTAACTCTGGATTCAAATGAATAAATAAATAAATATTAATATACTACTTTTTGTAGGGAAGTTGAAATTTTCTGAGGAGAATTTTCTTATTAAGTTGAATCATAAGCATAGTTGTCTGAATTATCTCGAAACCTGCATCTGTAAAATAAATGTTCAAGTTGAGAAGGTTTCAAAATATTAGGTTATGTTTCACGTGAAAAAGTTTCTTGAGTTTTTTTTGAGATTGGCAACATTGATGCTGAAATAGTACTCATTATTATTACTGTTAGATACTTATCTTCACATCTGAGAGTGGTTCACTTTATGTATAGTTTCATTCAAGTAGCATTTAGTTATATACCATGCCCACCAATGAAACAAGAAAGTATTTACACACCATTTTATTCTTCAATTTATAAATCTTTCGTCATAATTATTTCGTATCGTATTTGAGTTCCAATTTTCCAGTTCATCCGTTAATTTTTCAGGGTAGCTTTTTACTGAGCTACTTAGTAATTTGAGAAAAGTTATCCAAACAAACCGTGATTGAGTAGCGAGATTTTCAGTTAATTATTTTCAGTCGAGCGTAAAGCAGAAGCCAGTGTTGCCATACCTTCAGATCGGGATATCCGCACCTTAAAGACAAAATCAGAAGATTTTCATAGATCAGAAATCAAGATTAATCATAGATCAGAAAAAATACTGCACATAATTAGTTCGTTAGGATAGAAAGGATTCATACATCCACGAAATATTGGATCTTGGGATTATATAGCAAATCATTAAATTCGTAAACTGTCATTTGGTTATCACACACTGTCTTTCAATACAAGAATATCTACTCAATATTTATTTGCGGTCTTAATATCTAAACCTTTTACATTTGTTTCTTCTTCTTCACTTCTTTAAGTTCAATCTTAATCATAATTGATTTTGTTGCTTTCTCGAATAGTATCAATTTGTGAGCGGTCTTCGAAGTATTTAATGAATGTTTTGATGAATTTCGTGTGTCATTATCATTTATATCACATAATGCCATATCTTCTTTTGAGTTCCATGTTCATTATAATTGATTTGTGTTGATTTCTCGAACAATATCACTTCGTGAGCGGTCTTTGGAGTACCTACTTTTTGAATA
The DNA here is from genome assembly GCA_030704895.1 of Henosepilachna vigintioctopunctata. NCBI lineage: Eukaryota > Metazoa > Arthropoda > Insecta > Coleoptera > Coccinellidae > Henosepilachna > Henosepilachna vigintioctopunctata. Next base: position 202,715 of record JARQZJ010000079.1, read on the forward strand.
TTTAGAAAATTTCGTGACGTGTTTTATTATAATCTTATATCACATAATATCATCTTTTCCGATTCGATAGAAGTAGAAGTAACTTGCTGCAAGATCTTTGAAGTGCTCATTAAATAAATCTAGTATTTTTTTATCGTTTTGTAGCAATTAAGTAATCTCATAGTGTGAACAATCTTTTATAATCATCCTCAGCTACGCATACATCAGTTGGGACATTTTCATTGACTGTATTATTCAACGTTACTACTTTTTCACTCAATTGAACACTCCAAAACATTTTGCTCAGTTTCATAGTAATTATTCCAATCACCCGACATATATAAGACATGCCGATTACTCTCTTCGTGTTATGGATTGATGGGAATGGCTTAAAGTCCTAATTTCGTTGATCAATATACTTATTTCACTTATTGCAAATTGGATTTCGAAATTTCGTAGTAGATTAATACCTCCTCCATTTATGAAATGTAATACTTCCTGCTCATTAGAGTCTGTAATTGGCAATTTTCGAAGGAATTACTGGATAGCTGAAGCTCTTGTTACTGGTGATAATTGTTGATTGTATATCCGCTGATCTCTTGGTGAAACGTGCTTCAATATATTGAATGAAAGATACATGTCTCACATAACTTCATTGTTGCTTGACAATTATTTTGTGTATAAAAAACCATATATACATATATTTATATATTGAGACAAGGTTTACACAGGTATGAAAATAGAAATGAAGAACTTTACGGTATTTACCTGCAATTTACGTTGTTTGTTTTTGTGACAGCCGTTTACATATGTTTCGAGCTAATTGGCTATCATCAGAACGGAGTAGTTCAAGTTACTAGATGTTCAAACTTGGAAGTTGATTGAAAAGCACAGAACAAAACAAAACACAAAATTCCAAGTGAGGAATCGACATCTTTTTTGGTTCAAATTGAGTATCTTTGGTTGGAGTTCTATTCGACTCTGTTTATAAGACTGGATCAATGTCTACCTGTGATCCGATATTCATACCTTCTAGAAATTTTGTACCGCCCAAAAGATGAATTAAGACAAGGTTTATACAGGTATGAAAATAGAAATGAAGAAATTTACGGTATTTACCTGCAATGAACGTTGTTTCTTTCATTAATTATCGATTTATAAATATCGGATCACAGGTAAACATTGATCCAGTCTTCAAAACAAAGTCGAATAGAACTCCGACCAAAGATACTCAATTTAAACCAAAGAAGATGTCGATTCCTCATCTGGAATTTTGTGTTTTGTTATGTTCTGTGTTGTTCAACCAACATCCAAGTTTGAACATCTAGTAACTTGAACTACGCCGTTCTGATGATAGCCCATTAGCTTAAAACATATGTAAACAGCTGTCACAAAAACAAACAACGTAAATTGCAGGTAAATACCGTAAATTTCTTCATTTCTATATATTTCTATTTGTACATATATATATATATATATATATATATATATATATATATATATATATATATATATATATATATATATATATATATATATATCCTTAATATATATATATATATATATATATATATATATATATATATATATATATAAGGAAATGAAAATTTTTTGTGCTTATGGCACTGAATGAAATATTGAAGAAAATGAACACTACAACATTCATTTGAAAAATTGAAATTAATCAAGAGAATGTTATAGTAGAGCTAGATATGTGAACGTGTACGATGTGTTGCCTCCATTATCCTTCAAGGGATAAATGTTAGAGAAATATTGAAATCGATGCAACACCTGATGGAAGTGCGAGACTATATGTTTCGTTCTGCAAGGAACTCGTTAGTCGCACCACGTCCATCGAAGTGAGGCAATCATTTCTACCACCAAGCATCTTCTTGTGACTCCAAGTGGAAGACCGTAGAGTAATGGATACTCCACAATTTCATCAAGAGGAATCTGTAGAAAACACCTCTCAGATTACAGATACAAAAAGCATCGAAATTTCACATATCTTCTATACCCGTAGGTATCTACTAAATTGCAATGTCTGACAAATATCATCATACGGGAATAAACGCGAGCGTACTACTAACGCAACCTATTGACATTTGAAAACATCGTATGATGATATTTGTCAAAGAGACATTGCAATGCAGTACATACCTACAGGTATAGAAGATATGTGAAATTTCGATGCTTGGTGTGTCTGTAATCTGAGAGAGGTGTTTTCTACTGATTTCTATAGATGGAATTAAAGAGTATTCATTACTCTACGATCTTCCACTTGAAGTCACAAGGAGATGCTTGGAGGTTGAAATCGTTGCCTCACTTCGATGGACGTGGTGCGACTGACGAGTTCCTTGCAGAACGAAACATATATATCTCGCACTTTCGTCAGGTGTGGCATCGATTTCAATATTTCTCTAACATTTATACCTTGAAGGATAATGGAGGCATCACATCGTACACCTTCACATATCTGGCTCTACTATAATATTCTCTTGGTAAATTCGAATTTTTCGAATGAATGTTCTAGTGTTAATTTTCTTTTTATATATATATATATATATATATATATATATATATATATATATATATATATATATATATATATATATATATATATGTATATATAGATTGTAGAACAATTTGACTAATCACATCAAATCAGTCAATGTTAATTTAAGAGGTTGTACAGAAATATTGAGTTAACAATTTGTGTTTCCTTCAGATAATTTAGAATCTGTTTAACAAGTCAGCTTGGCGTTACTTCTCTACTGGATAAACGCTCAATTCCACCCAAGTAATTTTTTTTTTATTGACTCAAAATGTGAATTGTTAATGTAACGCTAAACCATAGAACCGTACTCCCAATGACTCTTTATTAATGCATCGCATAATTGTAGGAGCGTTGCTGTATTGGAAAAGTAAAGATTATTTTGAATGAAAATTTGAAATTTGAATGCAGCTTCAATGTTTTCATTCATATGTGTTACAAACGTCAATTTTTGATTGAAATTAATAGCTGAATACGGTGTGTCAAAAACATTCGAACGCAAGGCCGAATTTCCCAATGAATAATCAACACGTATGATTTATTCACTACGTGTTATTTATGATTCATTCACTTACATTTATTCTGGACAGAGAACCTTTTGAATCGGCCTCCTCTAGATCGAAATTCGGATAGACTAGACCTAAATTTATATGTATATATATATCAGCTTGGGAACACGAAAGACAGCATACATATACATATACTGCTGTTACTGTGCGTGAAGCAACAGTGGCGAGATGAAACGATAAATTACTGCAAAATGGCGAGAGATCATTTTTTTACGCATATTCAATATGATTGTACCAACGTTTACATACCTGATTGCGTAAGAAGGAATGCAATTCGGCATCTTTTAGGTTGGGTAGATTTCCCAGACGTATCGTAACGAAAAATCCGGTGCGGTCTGCGAAAGAGAAGAGAAATTATTTCATTACATAATCTGTGGGATTCTAAATGAATAATTGGTCAGACGCTGCGCTCGCCTTAGTAGTAAATAATTCATCAAGGTGGTAGATAATGCAGGGTTTCATTTTGTGAAAGGCTTGTACAAACATGTGTTTGGTACAATCGAAATCACATCAAATATTACAAATTGGTAGCTAATATTCAGTGCTGAAATAAAAATATTTTTTACCAGTACCTACAATACCAACAAATTGTTCCTGAAGAGCCACTTAACATCAGTAAGACGAGTGCAGTTAGTGACAATTGTCGAAAACATTCTTCTGGAGTAATTTGATGATAATCTCACAATAGCTCTTTATTCTATCAATAAATTCACTTTTTGTTTTCATATTATGAATTATTAATTCATATTATTCACAATATGAAATAACTCTATAATTCTATACTTTTCAATTGTGTACAGTGTAATACAAGTGTTGATGTTGATAATTTGTTGAAATCTCAACATCAAACTATAAAAAACAAAGTGCTCAGTTTGTTTACAAATTTCAGTGAAACGAAATCAATTTTGTGTTGTTTAAGAATTTCGTTCTAATCCTCTATTCATCAATATTCTATTTAGGTGTTATTTAGGTGCTACGGTTGATAGTTTGTGGATAACAAAACATCAAATTATAAAAACGAAGTGCTTTGTGTGTACCAATTTAATCGAATCGAATTTGTGTTGTGTTTTGAGTACGGATTACTTACAAATAATGTTTTTGTGGAATATAGTGTAGAGGATAGGTATTCCGTAGATGATTAAGTAAGTTTCATTTCAAGCTTGTGATAGGTGAGTTTCTAATAGGTATATTTTCTTACGTATTTATAACCGATAACCATCAAATGAACAGATCGCTATTCCCAAATCTAACTAACAATAACACATCCTTTCAAAATCCAAACTTTTCTCAAAACAGAATATCTGTAAGCTATAATTTTGTTCATAATATTTCAATTATTCGCAACGTGGAGGACGGAATATACCTACTGATTCAATTAAAAATTCCTTATTTTACATGTGTGCCATGAAAGATTTTTATTGTTGCTGTTTATGTGGTGAAGACAATAAAAATATTCTGATCATGCTGTGTTCCATTTTTTTGAATATCTTATTGAATGACTACACAAAAAAAAATAATGAAGCCGGACACGAGAAAACTGAATCAAAAAATAAACGAACAAAGCTCAATACTTTCATAAAGTAGTTTGTTGGTTGCGCTAATCAGAAATATAATGTTTATTTATTCTTAGGTGAATAATTCAATTTGAGTAATTCCTACACCGTTTCTTTCAAGGTTCCTATTCTCTCAAATAATTCAATAAATTTATTTAGGCAACTTTTCATGTAAATAAATCCCACTGACTAATAGAAGTATTTTTTACGCAGTGGAGCTTCATCGAAAACATCGTTGTTTTCTTGCAATAATAGATGTTTTACATTTTTCAGTTACATAAATATGTGCTCACAATCCCCAATATAAGATTCTATATGTTATAAATACAAGTAATATTGCTTGTTTGTTCACAATATACATAAAGAGTTGAAATAATGCTTGAAAGCTTGGGAGCATCCGACTAGAATAGTGTACCACTGTGCACAATTTGGCAACACCGAGGAACTACGCTCTTCGTGGCCTGTATTAAAGGTGGCCGTGGCCAATCATTGAATTCCATCTCCAATATGCTTATCATTCCAGAAACCACAACAAATAACGAAGCAATACAAAAATTTTTTCAGTCTTCATATAATAACCTTGACATCAATAGATCTACTATAAAAAAGATAATCAAACTCTCGAGCTCATCAAATTTCCCTGGCTGGAATAATGAGACGTTTCGGCGGATTCAGTCTACTTTTCCGAACCGGAAATTAATAGCGTACATCCTTTTCCAGACCGATTCCCCGACCCCACCTAACCGATGCTTCTTCCTCGAAGATCCGAACAAACGGAACACGAAAAAAAAATTCGGATTCCGCACGGTCAGCATCGCCGCCAACTTTGAAACAGTTTTATTTATGAAGTCTTCTCTGAATGAATTGAATTTTTCATGGCCGGCGGGGCCCGTTCTAATTTTCGGGAAGCTCGTAAAAACAAAAAAGGGACGCCGGAAACGGTGATATAACGACTCGAAATTCCGGTAATTCATTCGACGAACTTTTTGACGACTGAGATGTAAATATTTCATTAAAAGCCGGTAATATTCTGAATAATTACCGTATTTCTATTCAGATAATTGAATAAATGGTCAGTTTTATAATATTTGATAATTAAAAAAGTTTTGGAGTAGTTACGAATGTACAGGAATATATATCATAGACATGAAAAACGATTCATGTTTGCCGCAAATCTATATGACTAAAAAATTATAGTATTCAGAAAACTCTTTTTGAGACAATTGGATACACCTTCTGTCCGCTTTGTCTTTCTTCAGAGTATACCAAGGAAAATAGCAGGAAGAATGATTTTGCGAGCCTTTCCCTCACTGTGTCCTTCGCTCAACTATTCTATGTTCACGTCTGGTGTTGTTCGAAAATTTTGAAATATGTTAGAGTAATCCATTAATGGACATGATGATTGAGATTGAATTCTCTCTGAACTCTTGATGAAACATGATTAAATATTAAATCAAAATCAACTCTTGGCTTGATGTTTCACGATTATATTTAACACCATGAATTAGTCGAGATGTTTCGAGCGTGAGCTCATTTTCAAGACTAAAATACAGTAAGGAACGAACAACAGGTTTATATCTATACAATGGGTGTAGGAAGGAAGGAAAATTGAAAATCTGAGTGTTCATTTACAATGTCATCTTTTTTCTTCCAAGAACTGCATATTTCAATTGACTCTTAAAGATCTAAACGTTTCCCTTTATTACCTGTGTGTAAGCACTTGGGTTTCTCAAAGTCTATAAAGTGGTTAGAATTGATACAATATTCTGAGAATCCGGTGTTCTGTATATATCAAATTTTAGAGTCTCTAAAACCTACATGCACAGATACCTTAATTCCTGAAGATGGTAATCAACCATTAAATATTAAACTTAGCTCTTTTTATTCTTTCGTACATAGAATTTTGTCCATCCCGCTCTCCGATGAAAATTTTAACAAAGAAGTGAAAACTAAGAAACTTCTAGCAAATAATAACGGTTATGATGGAAACATAATAGAAAATCTCATGAGAAAAAAGCAACGGAAAATTCTTTAAAATTCAATTTATCCATCTCAAATTATAAAAAGCGAACAAAAATATCATTTTATTAATTTCATACCTCAACTCAGCGAAAAAATTTGCGAAAGATGAAAGAAAAAAGAGATGAAAACAATTTGTACTAACAAAACAAATATTAAGTCACTTTTAGTGAATAATAAAGAAAAGATAAATGTTAAAGACAAAAGCGGGATTTATAAAATTTTCTGTAATGAATGTTCCGCGTTTTATATCGGCCAAACGGGTAGAAAAAAAAAATAAAAACTCGAGTTGACGAGCATGAAAGGTCGATTTTGTACAATGTTAATAAAACCGAATTCACAGAACATTGTATTAACTCTAACCACTTTACAGACTTTGAGAAAACCAAGTGCTTACACGCAGGTAATAAACGGAAACGTTTGGACCTTTTAGAGGTAATTGAAATATGCAGTTCTTGAAAGAAAAAGGAAGACATCGTAAATGAACACTTAGATTTTCAATTATCCTCTCTCCTTACATCCATTGTATAGATATAAATTTGTTGTTCGTTCCTTACTGTATTTTGGTCTTGAAAATGAGCTCACGCTCGAAACATGTTGACAAATTCATATTGTTAAATATAATCGTGAAACATTAAACCAGAGTTTATTTTAATTTAATAGGATATGTTGATACTGAAAATAAATATATTGAATTGTTGTTTTAGCATTTCCTCAAGCTTCATTCTATGGAAGTGAATATTTCTAGTTAACTCACACGAGATAATGCGCTGACAAGAGTAAAATTGATACAACCGTTTTTCCCTGAACGATTTCTTCATCTGGAGAAATATAAGTCTAACCTCAACAAAGCGGAAAGTTTTAAACTTGGCTGCAGCTTCGAGTGATGTTTTTAAATGAGAGGAACTTTGTTCAATGTTCTCTGATTCGATGCTTCGTGGTTTCTTATTAAACCTTGTGAAAGCTTCTGTTTGATTAAACAGACATCTAAGGTTTTCTATTTTATTTCACTTAATGGTTATTAATGGCCATACTTCCGTTAACGACGGTATTGCCGGAAAAATTTTAAATGAAAACTGGGGAATTATATACGTATTATTCCAGTTTTTTTTTATTTTAGTCTGAACTTCTGGAGAATTGTACTATGGAATACCTCCCAATACACTCTGTGCCTCTGTTTTGTGACTTATTCTTGGTTGCAGAGTAACCGTTTGCTATAATTCTTTTACAGAATGCTTCAGAAACATGATTTCCAGTGAAATTCTTTCTCTCAACATTTTGAAATTCACAGCATAATATATCATGAGCTTTTTTGTACTATTTCAGTAATTGCTCACCATTCATAGAACTATTTAATAACCTAATCCGTAGCAAGTTGGAGTAAGGCAGCATGATCTGGCATCCTATTTACAATTGCCATCAACGCCATCTTGACGCCATTCAGAGAAGGTTCTTGAAATTCTGAGTATGGAGGGAGGATAAAGTTTATCTATAGAGAGGAGTCAATCATAACAAAGGATTGCGTCGATTTAGTTAAATCTCATTGCAGAGCAGGCGAGGAACTTTATTACTGAAATTTTTGTACAAATTACTGCAAAACAGTATTGATTGTCCTCCTCTCTTGTCCGCTTTGAAATCCGTATTCCTAGGCAGAATTATTTCACCTAGATACTTCAAGGACCAACTCGCTAATACAATCCCCCATTTGGTTTATGGAGTCTACATTCAATAGAGTTGCTTATAATTGTGACATTCTTTTTGACTCCACAGAAGTTATTATTAGAAGTTATGTGAACAAAGGAAATTGACTGAAATGAATTGATTTAGATTGAGTTCTTTGTAATATTTCATTGAATGCTATTATTTAGTTATTAGTTACTATTTTAGTTGTTAGAGATTAGATTGAGCTCTTTGTTATATCTCTTTCATTTTAATAATTTAGTTATTATTCAGCATCATCTTAATATTTCTTGCAATGGGGTATTTTACCTGTTGAGAATGAAGAATTTATTATTATTATTATTTTTATAACGAACTTATTATTATTTTGCCACCGAATCATTCGAGGCTACTCAGCACGAGTATTCTTATTCGTAATTTAACCTTGAAATCAAGTGTTTAAAAAACACTCAAAATGTATGAGCTCATAATGTGCATTTTCGAAAAGTTCGGCACTCTTTACAAACTTCAGATGCCTTGATTATTTCTTGTGAACTCTTGTTTTCCAACTTTCCACCACTATTCTTTTGCAACTTCTATATCATGGATGATAGACAAACGTTTAGGGTCTAAAATCATTAAATGTCACTCGAATCGAATTACTAGTATCCACATGTCAGTCCTAATTGTTGAGTTCTTGTATTGTGAAAATTCGAATATTTTTTGTTGAGAAGAAATGGACTATTTCAAGTTCCAATTATAAATATAAGATGTGTATAAATATATAAGTGAACTCGAAGAATATCGCAACATGGTTGAATGATCGCTTGTTCACGCAGCATCAGCTATAGAAGAATTCACAAGTTGTTACAATTTTGCATTATCTGTATTCACAACTATCGTGAATATAATGCTTGCAAGACTGAGTGATATCAATATCTTTGTCGTTTTACTGAACCTTCACCTTAGAAGCTGGAAGTTTTGATATGTCCCATCCTCAATTGTTTTCATCATAATCTGATATTTATTGTTCATAAAAAAACCAGAGTTTGTACCCCAATAACTCTAATTACAGATTGTAGCATCCTAAAAATCATCCGTTCCAATATATCAAAGATGATAAGAGTCTATAGAACGAACTGTGACTCTGCCTGAATTGAGTAGCATTCAGGCAATGATAACGCTTCGAAGGAAATGAGTCATTATAACGAAATTGTGAATTTTCGGAACTTCAACTTTACAAGTTTGTTCGAAAATATTCAACAATCTGATTCGACAAGGATTATGACCAAATGAATCCATCTAAGACCCAATCAACTCTGCCATCGATGGAGATCCTCCAGTGAAGTGTCTGAAGTTTAAGAACTGGAAGTGGGTTTTACTGAACTAATGTCTGATGAGTGTTCTAGTGATAAAATGTTCCGAAAGATCAGAATTCATTAATAGGCGAGTGGTTTTCTTTCAAATTTCGAATTCACAGCTAAAGCTATATTACGGTCAAGTTCAGATTAAAGTACATAGTTTATATAACTTGAATAGCAAAGTATCTGTTTAATCAGAGTTCACAAATGAAGATGAATCTGTTCAAAATAATCTTTGAAAAATATTCCTTATGAGGCAAATTTTACAAAACATTCACTGAGCTCATGCAAAATAAGGTAACTGAAGAAAAATAGAAAACGGTTCCAAGATTTGTTCTTGAGTAAAATTTTGAACATCATTGATTGAGGTTATATACCTATTGTGCAATATTTTATGAAACTGAGTTCTGAATATTGATCTAATATATCTGGGATCTACGAAATGTTTAGTATCAACTTCCTCAAGCTGTGCGACATGGTGCTGAAGAACAATTGAAGAAATATTTTATGCTTGATATCTGAATGGTTTCTTGATTTGTCTTTAGTTCTTTCGGTTTCCAGAGTGGCGCAAGCTTTATCATAGTGATGATTTTTTTCTGCTGAATTTTGCTGATCATTATCAGCAAAATTATTTTTTCAAATCAGTGTAATTCTGTAGAATTTCTATTCTTTTCAACTATATTTCAAAAAAATTCAAAACAGATGAAAACTCATAATGATGCCATACTAACAAGAGAAACCTCGAGTTATTGAAACTTGTGAAGTTTCATACTTTTCAAAGGTGAAATGGTATCATATTCATAACATCACTTGAAGTAAATGTTTCGAGTGGTGTTCATCAAAAAATTTAACCTTTGAATATCTAAGGCAAAGAAAGTGTTACTTCATCCAACATTTTCTGTGAGGTTTAAACGAATAGCCGTCATAATCTGAAGTGAAAAGTACTTTAAACTTTGCCCTAATTCAGATTTAAACTCTTTTATATAACTTGGAAGCTCAATAGAAAAATTCTGCCCGTCTTTTTCATTAGTGTTCTTGATTGAATTGAGTCTAACAGCAGAAAATATTCTCTTTAATTAAGACCGAATTATATCCACTTTCGTAAAAAGTTCCAATTCGTTCGAAGCCTTATTTTCTACAAAGCAGAGCGAATTGGAGGAGAGATAGGTGTACTGAAAGACGACAGTTGACATCTCCTTTTTTACAGTTTGCAAAAATGGAAATCCTGCAGTTTTACGGCATATTGAAAAATAAAGGATATGCCAAGGGTTTCTAAGAAAATATCCAATTCTCTATTTTTCATACTACCTTAAAAGTGAGAGAAATTGTCCATTTTCCGACGAAGGATCTGACTGAATTCGTTCATATCAAAGACTTTTATGTAAGCTTCTATCGCCTCATAAGAGATAAGTGGATACTTCTTCTTTGAAATAGATTCAGATAGCAGATATATAATATTTGAATTGGATTCGGATGATGAAAATTATTCTTACTGTTCGAGCTACATTTTAAATTTGCCTTCAAATACTTTAATCAAGTCTTGAGTTTTCACTATCAAAATGTTTGCATGAGCTTGAAATTCGATCCAAAACAAAAATTTCCATAGAACAAATTCGAAATATATCTAATAGTGTTGGCGTTTACTTGATGTGAATCCATTATAATTGAATATATGTAAACTTAAATTCAAAACACTTGAACTTATGATTTACACTTTATTATTCTGTAAGCATCATAGCATGACGCGTTTCGTTGTTACAAACGACTTCTTTCGTTTCAATTTCAAACATTTCGTATTCGATTTTATCTTTTCACTTTTCTTATATTTAGCCTTCTTCGTGGTGAGGCCAAGCAGAAGAGGATCCCCAGGAAGAGCAAGCGGAGAAAATATCGAAAGTGAGTGTTAAAAGGGGTTTTGATTCTGTTCCTAATGTTAGCCATTTTCAAATTTGAAAATACAGTCCAATGTTTCTCATATAAGTGCTAACAATGCAATATGAAATATTATCGAAATATTCCAAAAAGGGATATTGGATATTTTGTCAATAGAAATTTTCCAGTCAGTAATTAGTCTGAGAGGCATGTATCCTATTTGAAATTCTATCATCTTCAGATGAAACTCTATGACTCAAATCATGTTTTCATCTACCCAATATACTGCATAAACAATTTGCCTGAAGCCTGTATGTGCGCTTTACAACATACAAAGGAATGAAAATGAATACAAATCATTCCACTCCTGAGTATTTTTATACTCATAGTTGCTTTTCGTTCATATTTTTCTCCAATTTCCTTTATTTTTCAAAATTTATTCAAATTGCAGTGAAGACTGATTGTTGGACCAGAGTGAATGAACCGCATCATTTCTTTGATCATTGTTTCACATTCCTCAATTAGTCATAAAATATCTAGCGATCAAACTTTCTAACATTCATATTAATACCTGTTGAACTATTCAAATCCATCTTAGTCTTCAACGTCTGCAATAAGATTCCCCCAGATTACCCCATTTTACCTGGACAAGAAGTCGAATTGGTTCATGTCATTGTACGATTCAAGCCGCGTCATTTCTGTCTCTTTCATCTCGATCCAGCATCAATTATGACTTTCCTAATTATAGCTCATTGTGTTCGTCAGTTCCTTCGTATGAATTAGAGTGCACAAACACGCCTAAATTAAAAGCAAACTCTGCAGCCATTGTCCAAAATTTAGGATGTCTAGTAACCCGACAAATTCAACATATAATTTTGACGGTAAGCGTATGCATGCATGTTAACGAGTTCTCGACAACTTTTTGTATTTATGACTACCCTGATGTTCAAATGGTTGTGAAGTCTTGGTGGAGTTGGTAGACACGTTGATAGTAGTAAGTTACGACATCTTTCGATACCAATAATAAGCTTAAACTCATTCATAATAATTTTGTTCCATTAAAATGAACTAAACGCAGAAATATTTCAATATTGATTTTCCAAAAGTCTCCTAGGGCCTGAAAATGCTGAAGACCGTATTGAGAATGCTGCATATTCTGTAATAATGTTCTATAACTGACATATATGTGATATATACCGTATAATTGATTTTTATATGTCATAAATAATTTCTTTCGCTTCCATTTCAGCATTTGTCATTTGAAGTCGAGAAAACACATCGCAAAACTCATCAGCTCCAGATTTCTTCAGATTCGGGATTGATTAAATTCATTAGATGAAAAATCTGAAGGTGAGTATAAATATAACAAAAGATTGATTCAGGCACCTAATCCCTTGATCGCTATTTTCGACTAGACCAAGAGTTTTACATCCTAACTACATCTGGACTACATCGAGAACGTCGTCGAAGTGCAGTCGCGTAATACAGAGACAACTAGATGCCTACAGTGCGTGGGCGAGCAAATGGAAAATTACACCCAACCCAAGTAAAACTCAATCCATACTCTTCCACCATTTCAATTACTTCAAATCTCCCAAATTTTCTGAAAATGATGTTCACTTGTCGCTTTGGGGTGAAAACTTTGACTACAAGATGAAATCATTTACTTGGGTGTAACATTTTCGAAGTACAACTCCTGGAATGTCGACCTTGACAAAACTGTCAAGAGAGTCCGTAATCGAGCAAACATCGCCCTGTGATCGCGTACAGATATCTCCTCTACTCCACCCTTCAAAAACGGTAAGTGAGGTCTATCGAGAGCTGCGAATCAGCAATCTGCCGCAGCATCTTCAGACTTCACAAACAATATCCTTCTATTCTTGTTCACGAAATAACCACCCCATTTTCACCCACAGCGAAAAACTCTAAGCTCGATATGCCCAACGCACTCTCAACGGCCCCAATCTAGTGGCCCGAGCGACGCTGATGACCCAATGGTACAGACCCGGACGTGTTCTACACAGAAAGCCGAGAAACAATCTCCCCTCTCCGCCAGCACGGATCCTGCATACTCTTCAGGAGCTTCCAGACGATATCCTCGATCACCTAGAGGATATACCATTTCGTATCCATTAGCCTGCGATAAGTGCTGTCAGCGTGCGAAAAGCAAAAAGTGCGCGAGTGAGGAAGCGTGTTATTCCTCTAGCGTGTTATTCTCTCTACTGTAACAATATAATAAATATAATTGTAACCATTCTATATGTTCTTAATTACGTGGGTAAAGTTTTCTGTGGCTTCATTTACCATCAAATGTCAGATGAATTTAAAATCTGAAATTCGACCGAATGGCGCGTAAAGATGAGTCAGCCACTGACGCATCTTTAAAAAATAATGTGAACATATATAAAAAAAATTTCTTTTCAAATGATATAATTAAGTAGCACAGGGTTGAAGAAAGTTGCGAGACCTCATAACATCCCACCTTGTAATTGAAAAATAACAATGAATTTTATGGTGTAAAAAAAATCTCAATGAAACGTCTTTTCATTCATTCCATTCATTCATGCATCCACCCTCGAATATTTTTCAAACATGAAAAACAGGATTTGAGAACAATCCTGCAATCCTTCAGAATTCGTTAGTTTTCGTAAAATTGCTCATAATTTTTTCATTCATCGATCTGGCACATTGAAATGTTGAAAAGAGCTATACCTCAATATTCGAAAACTAATTTATTTCCTATGCAGAGACAACTTTGCCGAAGTTTTCGAATTTTTATAAGACCCTAAAACTACAGCGGCCATTTCGATAAAGTTTGTTGAAAACTTAATCTGAATAAACAAAAGAATCAATCGTCAATATAATTCATCAATTTCTGAAACTACAAAACAACCTCGGCATTTTCTAATCGAAATTGCGATTTCTGGAAAACAAAAAAAGTCGAGCAATACAGAATGATGAATAGGGGTATATATTTCAACCAAAAGCCATGTCGAAAAGTTTAAAGTTAGGAATTTCATTGAATTATTTTCGTCTCCGTTTAAGCGACCAATGGAAATATTCCAAAAAACTTGAAACTCAATGAACCTAAAACCCCTTGAACGAACTAGATTTTCTTCAAACTGTAGTGAATTATTTCATTCAATCTAGTGTTCACGATAGTGTTGAAATCAAATCTGCCTGATGATGGTCGGTGATCGCAAATACAATGCAGTAAAACATATATTAATCATTTCTATTTCAACACATTGTGGAATTATCACGTATTAACGATGCTATCTCTGAAAGCTAAGACGAAAAGGCGTTCCGGAGCTTTCCCCTTCTTCCTGATCAGTATAAATATGTTATCTTATAACAATCTTCTACAACAATAACTGACTTTTCATCATTTTTGTTTCTTTTCCCGGTTTGTCAATCTTTTTTTTATCGTTTCAAACACCTGTCATCGGCAATTCTCAAAAAAAAATATGAAGAAATGAAACCATGCAAAACGTCTGAGTATTGAGGTAAAGGTGTGAGATACCATTCCAATGAAAACTGTTGGTTTATAAAAGAAAAAAGGCTATTTATTTAGAATGTTTAGCAATCAAAGAAGCAGTAAAGTATTGGGAACACTGGTTAATTGGTAGAAAATTATTTATGAGATATAATGAATAATTGGGATTTACTCATATCATAAACCTCTTCAGAACCTAAGTATAAGAGCAAGAACAGACGAGAGTTAGGTGAACTAATATACTATCTATAGGAAATAAAAAGAGTTCAAAATAAAAAAATTACTGAAAAACTCAAGAGAAAAACAATTGTATAATTTATGAACAATGTGAAAATAAAAGAAGATAGTTTTATCAAAGAAATTAAGTATTGAATTAATAAAAAATACACATAGAGATTGGTGTCATATTGGCATAAATCGAATGATTGATAAAATAAGCTAATACTATAATTCAAAAGGATTAATAGAAAACATGAAAAAACATGCAAGACATGTATTATTTGTAGAAGAAATAAATATATAGGTCAAACAAAATATGGATTAATGTCTCAACTAGGACCAGCAACAAAGCCATTCGAGACGGTGTCGATTGATACGATCGGTGGATTCGGTGGTCAAAGATCAACGAAAAGATACCTTTTAGTGGATCATACACAAGATACGCGTATAAATTTAAGACATCAAAATTATCTAAACAGTTTTAAATTCACGCTTTTCAAATGGCCTAAATGAAAAACTAAACCAGACAATTGTTAATAAATTAAGATGTAGAATCAATGAATCTAAAGAAAAGAAAAGTTGGACAACAATAGCAAGAGAATGTGTAGATGAAAGTGTTCTTTTAACACATATTACACACTTGAACCAGGTCAGATAAAAATGCAGTTTCAGATTCTTGGACAACTTGAGAAGCTATAAAAGAAAAGTAGGAAACGCGGCATGTCCATACTGTACCTAAAATAGAAGTTAGATACGAGTTCATGTACAGTCCCACATAAGGACTGTACATGTCCTGGTAGACATCCGGTCAGAAAGACCGATGTACAGTAGAAAAAGATGATATTTTAATGGGCACTGAGTCATGGCGTCCTTAAATCGATGATATAAAATGTATGGTAGGAAATTGAAAAGGTTAGAGTTAGGAGAAGCTTTCGTTATGCGATTGACTGCATGAGCTAAACGATGATGACGATGATGTATTCGATACAACTGTTGTATGCTGCTGTGAATGTCCTAAATATTTTGAGTCAGTTACAATTCTAGACGTAATGTGTACTGTATCGATAAGATCTAATTTTACCAATATGTATGCTTTGATTTCTTGTGGAAAAAGGATTCCCGTACTTCAACAAGTCTCATTGAGAATTATCTACGACAACTTGTTCGAAAAACATGAAACGATTGCATTGGAAAGTTGTTAATTTGGATTGCTGTTAATTTTTTTTTATTTATTTATTTTGCATGTCTTATAAACACCCATACAGTACTTACATATAAGACAGATGAGTAGAAAACCAAAACATAGATCACTACCATAAACATCAACTAATGAAACTTGAGCTAAACATATTCATACATACAAATACCTCATTTAGAAATCATAAAAATTGCTATATAAAAAAAACAAATTTATAATGAATTTACGACACCTGCCTTAAAGGTTCTGGGATCATCACTTAAAAAATCAACGTTTCTGTTACTGTTCAGTAGCTTGTTACAGATACCTAACATACAATTTAAATGGACAAACCATTTACAACAACCAGAAATAGATCCCAACTGGAGCAACGCAACCAAACTTTTGGAACTTTCAAATGAATAAATTTCCGTAGAGCAATTTTCGTACTTGATGGAATTCAGAACATAATAAATGAAAAGAATAGCCTGAATATTTTTCTCACTGACAATCTTTGCAGATTAAAGCTAATCAACATAGAGCTATATGATATTCTAAATGGATAACTATTATGTCTTTTATAATGTAAAAACGTTAGAAAAGCGTTTTTGAACTTTCTCTATTCTGTCTTCATTAGTAAAAGCTTTAGGTGACCAAATATTGGAGGCATACTCCAGGTGAGGCCTAACAAAAGAGCAATACAGTTTTATGATAGTTGAAACTTCAAAATTTTTACTATTTCGGATAATAAAACCCAGTACCCTGACTGCTTTACTAACGATTTCGTTGTAGTGATCGATAAATCTCAAATTGAAACTTAATTTACACCAAGATCCTCAATATTACATCTCCTCTCCAACCTAAAACCCTCAATAAAATAATCGCAAGTAAGATAGCCTTTTCCACCTGTATATGCAACAACAAAACATTTACTTATATTAAGTTTCATTTTATTATCATGGAACCAGTTTGACACCGAGACTAGGTCAGATTTTAATTTTAAAAAGTCACTGGTGCTTTCGAATGTTTTAAAAAACCTGAAATCGTCAGCATATAGTAAGCCAGTAGCATGAGAACAAATATGCCAGTAGACAGACGGCAAATCATTAACAAAGAGAATAAACAACATGATAAGTTGTCTAAACAACATGTTAAGTTGTTTGTTGGATAATTTCAAATTTTCAAACTATATTCCTTACAATTCAACACGATTCAAATAGAATAAATTATACCACCATAAACTGCAAGTTCTTTCAACAAATTATCAACATGAAACCCATATGTCACAGTCATTTCAGTTCGATAGAATGATTTCATTCTTAAACCTCGATTAAATTTTAATATTAATCGAAAAATTGTATCCCGCACTGCAGATGTCGAGTCACGCTTTTTTCCGGGAATAGCCGTACTAAAACGCAATACTTCTGGCGCGTGAAAAATGCAAATAGTGGAAAAACTCACGTTCTCGTATGAACTTACGCGCGTAAAACTGCGGGAAATTACGTTCGAAACTTCCACTTTCGTTTCGTTTGGCGAAATTAGCATACAAATTAGAAATGTATGGAATATATTACGACATCAATTTTTCTGCCTGTATGGAACGAATATCAAATCAAACGTACGAACATGTAGAGCACAGCGCTATATCCTCTATTAACGAGGTGATACCGCCAATCATCAACATCAATCTCCGTATGTAGTTGAATATAATGTGGGTGTTCTTCGGCGTTCCATTCATACAACGTGGAGGATTCTAGTATAATTTGGCGCTCTAGATCACACGTTTCGGCAAGATAACATCGACAGTGGCGTTGAAGAGGAGATATGTAAAATTTTAGATTTTTAACGATCTAGTGGGACTTCTTCTTCTTTTGCTTTGAACTCGACATTTATTGATGATGAGCTTGATTCAAAAGTGTGAAGCCACGTTTTCAACTACTTTGCAAAATTCTAAAAAATCAATTATGATGTCTTAAGCAAGAGCTACTGTATGTATTATATTAATAACCCACTTATTATTCTGTAAGCTTCTGAAGAAGTCGTTTGTATCGACGAAACGCGTCATACTATGTAGTCAATAAAGTGGAAATCATAAGTTCAAGTGTTATAGGATACAAATCATCATCATTCATCAATATTCATGATCAACATTAGAAGGTAAAAATTTCGTGAAACATTATTTAATTAGTTGAATGAGAAACATTTGTCTTAGTTTCATAAAATTTTATCAATTACTTAACAATCGTTCCGGAATATAACCGATTTTTGAAAGTTCAACTGAACACTTGTTTGCTTCAACTCGAACCGATTGCTTAACACCTAATTTTCATTTAAGCCAAGTGTTTTATTCGACATATAAGAAGACACTTCAAGTAGTTGAAATTTGGAATTAGTAGTGAACATACAGTGAGAGTCTTGCCAGAATTTTGGATGTATAATACTTGTTGCTTATGCAAGTCCTGTTAAAATTGACGAAGTTAAATAGAAAAATTAACTTTAAAAACACTACGGGAATATGAAAATACTTCAACCAAATGCCTTAAATGAATATTCTGGCAATCTAATGCAGTTATGCTTTCATATTGGAATTTGTTATAAAAACTCTCATTTTACACTTGTGAAATATGAAATCGGCAGAAGATTTTATGTTGAGTTTTTCATTCAAGGAACTTCGAAGTAGCTTGAATTTCAAGTAATACAAATTATACGTTTGGATGTTCATTGTTGAGATGTTCGATCATAAAAATTTTTACAAAGTTTTCAAGAAAACAATTTTTTAGGTAGCACAATATTCAAAGTGTCTGTCCTCTCTCGGAATACTGTTGACACGCCAATGGAGTTGGGGTAATTTCACGCAAAAGATTCAAGATGAGTTCGAGGGTAGATTATAAACAGGGACATTCTGATGAATATGTATATTCCCAACGATTTCAGGGTCCTAATCTCTCCTAAATGAATGTGAAATGTGGAATATACGAATGAAAGGTTTCGTTAATATTTCATCAAAACTTAACCAAGCGTACTTGGAAAATACATTACCAAAAGTGTTCTATATTACATTTATGATTTCAATATGTGATAGAAATGGGAGATGAACAATAACAAAACATAATGAGCATATTTCTACGTTTCGGTAATGAATACTAATTTATTATTATTCATGAAACAATCACAAAGCAATAATTTGCTGCAAATAAATTATTAATTCATGATAAAACGATGCCGATAACAGTTTTCGCGATATATGGTAAATGAGTTTTTATGTAACAACCAATTTTTCTGAAAACTAATTATTGTGGTGTTTAAAACTATCGGTTCCGAATGAGAAGTATTCTCAAATACCTAGAGAGTTTTTGTGTTCTATAAAACTGATATTATTGAAATTTATCTCTTATACGCTTTTCGGTACAAATTGTAGCTTTGTTGGAACTTAGGAGAAAAAAAATTCTAGCTTAGCATTAGCAGAAGTGTGTTATGTTTATCGCCATAGGAACCTCTTTTCATTAGATGAGTAAGTCAGATAATGAAATTTTTAACGATTTTCATACATACAAATAAGTTTTTGGTTCTAACATACCATGCTTTAAATTTTCCCATTATTTCAATGTTTTATCACTTGAAAATTATTAGTTGATTGTGATGTGTTTGAAATTTGATGAACTCATTTAATCAAAAAATCATATGCAAGATAAGTTTGGAATAACTATATGAATACATTTTCTGGAAAATATCAATTGAAGGGCACAGAAGAAAAACATGCAATGTCACTAGACAATGAACTGAAAAATTGTTAAATAAACATTTTGATCCTTGAAAAAAGGTACATTTAAGCCTGAAATAAAACGGAAATTAATAATATATAAAGAAAACATATTTGTTTTGAGTTTACAGTACAAAAAAACCCAATGTATAATAAAATTGCATTGCCAGTTGGAAAAATATAAAAATGTGACATTGCATGTTTTTCCCCTGTGAAAACGATATTTCGAAAAAACTTAAATGATTCTCAACAATATTTTACCACAGCTTTTGATAATAAAATAATATTTGATGGGACTTTCTGCTTCAAGTTGCGAGTCTTATGACAATTGATGAAAACGTCAAGGTTCTCATTAAAACAACTTTTCAAATTGTTCCATAAGACTGAAAAAAACCTGGCTCAATCTAGGTGAATTTGTAGGATACGATATAATCAACATTACAGAAAAAAATATACTGTAATTTATTTTTCACCTTTTCAGGGTGTTTCCCTAAAAACCTACCCAAAAAGTTGATATTTGAGTTGAGTGAAAATGTACCAGCAAACGATTAAACAATCTATCCTCATTTCTTCATTTATCAACAATATTTTGAAAATAATGAAAATTTGACGATCAATGTTCAAATTCAAAAATTCAATTATTTACAAAAATCGGTTCACTTCACGAGCTATGAGTAATTTGTTAAGTAATTTGTCAGCTACAGTTAATTTTTTTGAATCCATCTACGAGTGTTTGGATAAATACTTGTTTGTGGCGGAGTTACTTTTTGATTTATCTTCGGCATTTGATTCACTATCGTTCGAATTTATACTCGATAAATGCTACAATTTAGGTTTTAGAGGTGTTTTTCTGAATTGGTTAAGTAGTTATCTTGAAGAAAGAACAATGGTAGTGAGAATAGGCGAGAATTATTCTTAGGGACATGACATTGCTCTGGGGTGCCTCATGGCTGTGTACTCGGACCTCTTCTATTCATATGTTGAAACGATATGTTCATAAACGATCTGCCTGCGAAGTTGTCCCGATTTTTGGTGGCACTATTTGCCGATGATTCATAGGTGGTTGTTTCTGGCAGGAGTCCTGAAGAACTTCTGAAAGCATGTGAATGCATTGTGAGGGAGTTTGGAAATTGGTGTCGAATGAACAATATCATGGTGAAAGTTGACCAAACTGTATGTGTTCATTTTTGTCTGAAGGGTAATGGAATTAGTACCTTCTATGTTAAATATGGGGACAACACTATATCATCATCCCAATCAACAAAGTTTCTTGGAATATATGTAAACAGAAATTTGAAATGGACATCACACATTGAAGTTTTAGTAAAATATTGAGTAATATATATATTGTTATGATTATATTGTTATGATATTATTTATCAAAGTTTTATTGTTATAATTATTTGAATTAATTTTCTAAAGAATTTTGAATTTTATTGAATTTTAATTTAGTTGACTCTCTTTTCAGGGTGGATTCTTTTTTTAATTGAAATCTTGAATTTTTGTAAATAATATTTCTGATGAATTTTAAACATACAATTTAATTTCAACAAGAATAAAAAATTGAACAAACTCTTAAACTTCTTACAACTAAAATAAAGTTAAGATATAATGTGAAATGGCCTTTTTTATTTTAATCGATAATTAATTTTATAGTTAATGGAGGTACCTTGTTTCTTCGAGCTCTCTTCTTTATACTAATTTTCATGAATTTTTTATATTTCAGCTACAATTTTATTTTCCTCAACTTGGCTTCCAAACTTCTTATAAATTTGCTTATACTTATATTTCTCAAATAATTTTTCTTTTTTCCATATATTCTTACAAATTTTATTTTCCAATTTTTCAACTCAACTTACAAAACTAATTCTTGTCGTCCCTCTAACGATTGTTTCCAAATTCCTCCTGATTCTTAGTCTGATATATTTCAAAGCAATCTCTGATGTCTAATTTTCGAATTTCGTTCCTAAAGTTAATTTCTGTGATTCTCATCTATTTTAAACTGATATTATCTATGGTGTGCTTCTGCCTCCGAACGTCCGAACTTCATATTTGAGGTTATATTATGATATTACACATGTCAACAATTTCATATTTATAAATGAAATCATGTATACAATATATTTGAATATCTTAAATAATTATACCATTTTGGTAAGGTGGAATATTTTTGAATTATGTTTATTATATATATTTCAATTTTCAGGTTACTATTAAAAGTTAACTATTCTTTACTATTGATTTGATAATTAGATCGATTTCATGAAATTTTGGAAATGGATTTTACAATTACATTATGTGAATACTATTATTTGAGAAGAAATGAGTTATACAAGAAATACATAATTATAAAAATCAAAATAAATGAACATTACATACTTAACTAAATACAAGTGATGTTATTAAATTGTGATGTGTTGAACTGTGAATAACAAAATTATAGATTATTAACTTTTGAAACAAATTTAACTACATAAACATATTATTTTAAATGGAATAACCTATATCTACAAAACTGTATGTATGTTTAAAATCTTTCATAATAAAGTAAAATGCATGAAATATGACTTTGTCGAAACAATCAATTTATCAACTTAGAAGCATCACCTTGAGAAAAATTGAACTTTGTTGATTTCTATATCATTATTAAGATTGCATGAAAATTTACCATAACAATATATATATATATATATATATATATATATATATATATATATATATATATATATATATATATATATATATATATATATATATATATATATATATATATATATATATATATATATATATATATATATATATATATATATATATATATATATATATATATATATATATATATATATATATATATATATATATATATATATGTATTATACATTCCATATATAACATCATTTCGGATATTTTGTAATTCAATAACAAAACTAAAAAAAAATAAAAAATATCAAGAAAACTGGGAGTGTAGTTTTTTCAATTTAAATTTGATCCACGTCAGATCTCTTATTCATTGTCATCTAGAAGAAATCAAGCAGGCGTCATTTTATTATTTCTCCCAAACAAAGAAGACAAGAGTTCCCAGTAGCAGGATGTCAAAGTACCCGTCTTTCTCTTTTTCGTCTACTTTCCACATTCCGCATTATTATCAATATGGACTTAGTTAATAATTCAAACGGAAGCATTTACGTTACAATTAAGTGAAATTGGGCAAAATCGGGCACGCATTAGTCGTATTTCGAGAGCATAACTCCAAATTATGCAACTCAGTGTTATACACAGTTCAAGCCAGTGTCAAAATCAGTGCCCTATTAATCTCAACAAATATGTCACGTTTTATTATGGTACATTAATTTGCTATATACATTCAGGTTATGTGCTGAACGCGCGTCGTCGGTTTTCTATCTCGCTGATGTATAGAGCCGAAGCGGGGTCATTTCGCGATTCTCGATTATTATTTTGTATATTTGCCCGAGCGACGCTGCAATCTATTGTGCTTACCACGTAAAAATGCGAAAATTATTCCAAAAATTTTTCATCTATCCCGACAAAGAGTGTGAGGTTTTATTGAAACATCGACGTTATCTCTTTCACCCGAATAATTCGGAATTTAAAAAATGAAAAAGAAATTATCACGTTGTGAGCTCAGATAAGCCAATAAAATTCAATTAAACTTGGACCCTCTGAAATCTACAATAATTATTTCAGTCCCTTTATTTTTTTTCAATTATCAATATATTTCTGATTGCTACTCATCAATCACAATTGGATCGAATCAGTAGACATATCTATGAAATTTGAATAATTTCCCAGAAGAAACTGTGTCTTATTACGATATTTTACTGAACGAATAGAGCGGAAGAAAAGACAAATGATAGCCAAAAGATTTTCTATCAGGAAGTTTGTTTGACAATTTTTATGTACACATATTTTTCAACCAAAATGTGCCACACTAACACTCCGATAAATTTGAGTACGCCTTTCCTAAATAATTTACATGATATTAAAACTTTTCCTCAGAAGAAACCCCGAGTATCTCGAGAAAATCTTTTTACGGAATACGATAATTATTCACCGAGAAAGTCTATTTAAAGCGTAATATCGTCGTATATAATTCCTTGTGAAAATCTCTCCTATAAGCCCGAACAAAAATTGAATTACACCACGAAAAATATCCGAGGAAATGCTGCTTGACAATGAGGAACGAGTTGCGACAGAATACATCTGGGAAACTCACTCCAACTTGAGCTGTACGCACTGAGGCTTTTCCTCTGGGATACGATTTGTAAATAAAGAACAGACTATACATTGAGACATACATAGTGTATCATTCTTTTCCTTAGAAACTAGACCTGATGATGGAGGAGAGGGTTGCATTAATATGCTGCTTTTTCATGAAAAATTTCCCCAAGTAGGGACTACCCAGTTCACATATGGAAGCATGCATTTTGCCATAAGAGATTGAGATGTAAATTAAAAGAGGTTCAAAGAAGAATTGTGTTTGATTTTCATATCATATGTTGAACAAGTTTGAAACAAGTCATGTGTTTAACTGCATATAAACACCATATATACATATAAAAACCATCATTTATCATTTCAAACAGTTCTTCACCGGTGGTATAATAATCTCCTATATATATACATATGTATATATATATATATATATATATATATATATATATATATATATATATATATATATATATATATATATAATGATGATTATAATAATAATCTTTATTCACATTCAAGAAACAAATAGATACATGGAAAAAGTACATATACATATCAAATTTTTAATTGAATGCAAAAAGGAGCTGAAAACTATTCAAAAAAGTCCAAGTGCAGCCCACAGAAACATTAAATAATTTGTCAACCATCACAGAGAAAAGCCTACTGTTAAAGAAGTAGGATCAAGTACACAAAAAGATTTCCAATTTCTCGAACAATAATATAAAAATTAATTAATACGGTCCCATATATATATATATATATATATATATATATATATATATATATATATATATATATATATATATATATATATATATATATATATATATATATATATATATATATATATATATATATATATATATATATATATATATATATATATATATATATATATATATATATATATATATATTTATAAATATATATATATATATATATATATATATATATATATATATATATATATATATATATAAGGAAATGAAATTTTTGTGCTTATGGCACTGAATGAAATATTTAAGAAAATGAATACAAGAACATTCATTCGAAAAATTCAAATTAACCAGAATGTTATAGTAGAGCTAGATATATGAACGTGTACGATGTGATGTCTCCATTATCCTTCAAAGGATAAATGTTGGAGAAATATTGAAATCGATGCCACACCTGATGGAAGTGCTGGAGATATGTTTCGTTCAGCATGGAACTCGTCAGTCGCACCTCGTCCATCGAAGTGAGGCAACGATTTCAATTTCCAAGCATCTTCTTGTGACTCCAAGTGAACTATTGTAGAGTAATGAATACTCCACAATTCCATCTATAGAAATCAGTTGAAAACATCTCTCAGATTACAGACACACCAAGCATCGAACTTTCACATATCTTCCATACCCGTAGATATCTACTAAAATCACTGAATAAACGACTGACGAATTCCTTGCAGAACGAAACATATGTCTCGCACTTCCATCAGGTGTGGCATCGATTTCAATATTTCTCTAACATTTATATCTTGAAGGATAATGGACACATCACATCGTACACGTTCACATATCTAGCTCAACTATAACATTCTTTTGGTTAACATGAATTTTTCGAATGAATGTTCTGGGTTCATTTTCTCAAATATTTTATTCAATGCCATAAGCACAAAAAATTCATTTCCTTAAAAATATCGTCGAATAGGCCCCTGAAATACGGGAAGAACCCCGAGCGTACTACTAACGCAACCTTTTGACATTTGAAAACATCATATGATGATATTTGTCAAATCGACATTGCAATTTAGTAGATATCTACGGGAAACTAGAACAACTACTGTCACTAGGAAAAATTCCCCTCAATTTGCTATGGGACCTATGGTCGTTTTGAAAGTCATCGGTTCTTGATTGATAGATTGAATATGGACTAATGATTCATAATAATAACGAAACAATTGTATTCTATTATCATTCAACAGGATGGATGAATTTTTCGAAACGCTCTCAATATTCACTCTCGAAAGTGACTGATTCGTTCTCGTTGACAACATTTGTGTAGACAGCTCCCTGAGAGCTTTATTTGAAATATTTCGATATTTCGATTGAGAGTCTCAGTATTTACTAGTATTGAATGATTTGTGAATCTTGAGACTAGCTATACTTTTGCCCGCCGAGGCGTGATCTGGAGCGATTAAGCATGGGACTATTCGTACACATTGCGGACAATTTTCTGTAGTGTTCGAATGAAATATCTACATACTTTAACTCGTGCTACTGTTGTCATGAGTAGGGAGAGTCTATACGTCTTTTCTCCGATAGAGGGAGCTCACGTGATGATTTCACTAGGAAAAATTCCCCTCAATTTGGTATAGGACCTATGTTCGTTTTGAAAGTCATCAATTCTTGATTGATAGATCAAATATGGACTGATGATTCATAATAATGATTAAACAATTGTATCCTATTATCATTCAACAGGATCGATGAATTTTTCGAAACGCTCTTAATATTCACTCTCGAAAGTGATGGGTTCGTTCTCGTTGACAACATTTGTGTAGACAGCTCCATGAGAGTTTTATTTATTTGAAATATTTCGATATTTGGATTGAGACTCTCAGTATTTACTAGTATTGAATGATTTGTGAATCTTGAATATATATATATATATATATATATATATATATATATATATATATATATATATATATATATATATATATATATAACGTGTTTCTCACAAAAAGAAGCTATTGCTGGTGAATTTCAATGGAACGTATACACACTCTCATTAGTTAAATTGCTTGATCCAATATGTGAAGAGACTCTAAAGCTAAAAGGGATGGGATTATAACTCAAAGCAACACTGTATGCACCGGAGATTAATTTAGTAATTGCTTGCTTTTACCTTGAATTCATCTATATTCAATTTGAAACTGTTACGTTGCAAGTTAGACACGTTTCATCTCAAGAACGAGGCGTCTCAACTAATCATAAATGAATACAGAGAGTTGATTTGACATGAAAAATATAACGTTACATCCTATTCTCAAATATCCTCATAACTTTTCTAATTTCGGATAAACTCATACTAATGTTTAAATACACTCAAGTCACGTTTCTCATGTTATACGAGAAATCTTAGCTTTATCGCTGAATATATATATATATATATATATATATATATATATATATATATATATATATATATATATATATATACAAGTAAATAATATTTGATGCTGAAGAATATTCAAATGAAAATGGAAATTGTCGGCATATCCCGCAAATTGGTAGCAGCCGTTGACACGTGTTTCGATATATATATATATATATATATATATATATATATATATATATATATATATATATATATATATATATATATATATATATATATATATATATATATATATATATATATATATATATATATATATATATATATATATATATATATATATATATATATATATATATATATATATATATATATATATATATATATATATATATATATATATATATATATATATATATATATACGTTGGCTACGCTGTTCTGAGGAAAGCCAATAAGCAATAAGGTCGAAACACGTGTCAACGGCTGCTACCAATCTGCGGGATATGCCGACAATTTTCATTTCCATTCAAATTTTTTCCTCATCAAATATTATTTACGTATTTTTCAAGATCTCGGCTTAGATTATCCTTGAAGGATAAATACTATTTATTCTATATAGGTGACTATTTATTAAATAGTCACCTCACGGGGAAAGCAGTTTTCAAATCTCCCAATCCGGAGAGAACAAACGCGGTAGCCTGAAATGTTGCGACTTCCTTCAGAGGTTGTTAGTATTTCTTAATTTTTCTGCTTGTGTTTCCACCTCCAGGTTCGTACAACTAGAACTTGGCTACGCCGTTCTGAGAAGAGTCAATAAGCTCGGAACACGTCTCAACTTCTGCTACCGACCTGCGGGATGAAATCTTCAAAATTACCATCAGACAGCCTTCTTTTATCGTATGGCGTTTTTGCTATGTGGAACTCTCGAAACTCATCAGTAATTGGTGGAGCATCTATAAACTCATTCAAAAATTGCATATATGTATCCACATATATGCTTTCCACATCACTTGGAGAAACTACAAACGTTGTCTTACTTAAATAGGGTGTCTCCCGTGAAAAGATTGGAGTTATATTTTGAATGTTTTTTTGTTCAATAGCTTTATTACATTTTGTAATGAATTTTTACAGCTGAGTTTGTACTTTATTAAATTTGTTATGAGTTCAGATCTGATATTATTTGATTTTGAGAAGTTTTCTAATTGAGTCGTAAGATGTTCATCCATCAGTCTAATCACGTTATCAACAATGATTAATAATATCATTGAGATTACCAACATATTGAGAAACATCTCAAAGAGAAAACTCTGAAAAACCATATTTTTGGAATTATAATTTTCACCATTATAAGGAGAACGTTAGATTTTCAAAACATCCCATTTTTATCAATACGGAGTAAATTGATAGATACGGAATACAAATAATGTATGAACTTAGGAAAAGCAGCCAGAAGAAGAAAATTGAGAGTTCTTCAAGTTGATTATCTTTGTACGATTGTCATCCTCTCACAATTCACACATTTTTGTACGTTTCTCGAATTAGAAGAAATTTTGAATATTCACTCTTTGCATTAAACAACAAAACGTCCTTCAGTGCAAGTCTATCCAACTACTGCAAATCTATAAGTTTCCAACTTCATGTTGCCTATCATTAACCTTTTATTTTTGGCCGAACCTCGTACATAAATTTTCTGCCACCCTCTCACCTAGAGCGAACAGTTCTCGTTCCCCATCCCCGGTCTGGCTAACGTCGCTTTGTTACGCGTGTAACGTTTTTGTTAAACGAGCTTCATTTCACCGCCGTTATTTCGAAATTAAAAATGCGCGTCGGTCTGGGACGAACGAAACGACAACTATTTATCTGAACGTTCTCATTACAGGCCAACTTTTACGGAAACAGTCAGGTCGTCGGCAGACTGGACGCGGGATGAAATTTCAAAGTGGCCGGATGACAAGGGGCAATTTTCAGGGGTTGGAAGGGAAGCGAAAGGGACGGGAGGTCGGAATCACGTACAATTGAGGAAAGTTTGGTGAAATTCATCCGACAAAGTGTATCTATTTAAAATTGTAAAAAGTATTAGTTTAAGAGGGGTTGATCAAAAGGCTGATAAAAGGTAATGTTAATCAACGAAGAAGTTTTATAAACCTAAAACTTATCGAATTGAGATTTCTTCCATTATATATCCAAATCTGATTTAACTCGAAACATTGCTCCTCAAATTGGCAATTTAGTAGTCGAATTCAGAACCGAATCGAATTTGGATCACAAAGTGAGAACTCCTTTAGGAAATCGAGAAATTACTCTTCGAATCCATATTTTGGTTTCACAAGCATGATATACTCGACAAGAGTAGATTTTGCTAATAAACTAAAACCCTGAGAATTTGGTTTTAGAATCGAGAATATTTAACTGAAATGTAGATATTACTTTCCGCCATAACCTCAACAACCTGTTAGTGATATATTTTTTCATTCTATCAAGTCTCTAAAGAGGTTTTTAAGAAGCAGTGATTACATATACTTTATGTTTTTATATTCTCGAGTTCTATTTCGATAATTCAGAACATTCTGAAAGAACATTCATATCCCTTCAGAATGTATCAAATATTATGAAATATTTTCATTATAAATATTGAATATTAATTAACACTACAACTTCATTTCTAACTGAAGTCATTTGGTTGGCAGAGCTATCTTTTATCGCTTAAAAGGCCACTATATTTGATTCCAGTATTCGTTAAGACTAGATCAAGCATCGTCATTAGACCATCTTGTCTGAGAATAGTATTTTAAAGTGACACTTTCTGTTACCGTCAAAAAATCTTGCAGTACTTTTGCTAGCTACGTCAATGCTGTTTAAATACTAATTGATTCTGTTACAACCCGCAAAACTTCGTTTCTTCGTATTTTTCCACGACGTAGCACGAATGTGCCATGCTGGGCAATTATGCGCCTTTTTTAACTTGACCTGGAGATCTTTATACTGACCAGACATGTTTCTAGCATTATAATTAAATGGACCTCTACAACTGTTCATGTCACTATCCAGAATTTCGAAAATTTCCGTTACGACCAACAACATATAACCTCCTTTGTGACCAGTTAAAACATAAATAAACCGTTGAACTGGATACCCTTTGTCTTCAACAAATCGCAGAATCAATCAAAACGGATCTACATGCGTATTATCAGGGGTGGAAACTACACCGAAGAAAAAATACCCAGTCCCGTGAAACTCTTCGATAATTTATGCTGTAATTTCAGATGTTGTTGTTTTGATAATCACTTCAGATGTCGCGAAAGATCAATAACATGTATTGCCTTTGCCAAGGTTGTCAAATTGTTGTATATGTTTTGCCAAACAGGGATCAAATTCAGCGAATGCTTTCAAAACCATCGAAAAATTTCCGTTATTTATAAATCCAAATTTATCTGACTTTTTACGGAATAACAGTGCACGCGTAGCTTGAGATTTCACTGCGGCAATTACTCTAAGCAACTTATTGCGCCAGTATCACTTTTCCATCCTCTCACTGCTTATACAGATTAGAATCACTCCTAGATTCTACTTGTCTTCTTTGTTCAATTTTTCAACGCAGTCTCAACAATTTTCTACAAGTCGATCAATCCTTGCTGAGAAGCAAGTGGGCTTTTCCCGATGTCAAAAATACGGTATGGGCATCAGAATATGGAGCCAAATGATTTCGAGTAAATCAAATAACTTCTGAAACCTTCACCTCATTTGAAAGATTATAATGATAATAATAATAATAATATTTATTAAGCTGAAGCTATACAAAAATCTACATATTTTGAATGCATTTACATTTATTTTTGAACGCATCTTTACTTCAATACCGAATTCGATCATCAGCCCATCGTTTAGATTCAGAAAAATTCTGGTTTTCAATATTGTGTTTGGAGACTTTTCTGAGAAAAAATCGATTAATGCTTCCGTGATTTGCCACAAAGCAGGATCAGTGGCATTTCCCAGATCTGGATATGTAGAATATGAAAATAATATTTCCATAATTTACATATTTGGAAAATTGTTCGAAATACCTAATAAAACTACATGAGTTAATCAATAAACATGAAGATAACTGGTAGGTGGACAACAGCCCTTTCAAAAATATAAATGCGTGACAGCAACGAAATTGCAAATTTACAAAATATCTCCAACTTCAAAGTACCATACAACGCAAAAGGCACTCTCTAAATTGTTCAGTGCCATTAATTTATACAGCTACCCTGACTTCACCGTATTTCCTTGCTCTTAGCTTTCTTTAAATTATAATAATAGTTTCATTTCTTTTATCTGTATCGGGACACTATTGTACACCCTAGGGCCTACCTGGGACACAAAATTGAATTTTATTCTTCTATTTGATGCCCAGTGACCAGAATCCAATCGAAAGTGTTCAGAGAAGGGCTACTAGAATGTCTTATAGTATAAATAGACTTAATTTGGAGCAGCGTTTATTGATTACTATTTAGTCTCATTACCGAAATGAACAGACTGAAGCGTGTAGATATTATCACCACCTTTGGAGTCTTGAATAAAAACTTCTCAGTTGATTTCAGTGATATATTCACTTTAAATGAGGTCAGTCGAGTACGAGGCCATTCACTAAAACTGGAGTGTTAAAGCTTCAAAACTACAATCAGACAGTCGTTTTTATCTTATCGAGTTTTTGGTATGTGGACCTCTCTAAACCCATCAGTAGCTCGTGACGCATGTATAACTACTTCAAAAATTGCATAAATGTATCTGCATTCAACATCACTTGGAGAAACTACAAACGTTGTCTTACTCAAGTATTGTGTTTTATGTGAAAAGATTCAATTCATATTTTGAAAGTATTTTTGTTTAGTAGCTTTATCACACAAAATTTGTACAGTTGTATGTTCAGATTTGGACTTAGCCTTCTTCAAGTTATAATAATAGTTTCGTTTCTTTTACCTGTATCGGGACACTATTATCACCCTAGGACCTACCTGGGACACAAAATGCAATTATTCCACCACTCAATTTTTAAAAAATCGAAAAGCATTGATCGTGTTTGTCCCAAACTGCAATCGGGCTGAACAAACACAACAACAATTCGTGAATCTAAACATATGTCATTAAAGTGTGGGTTATTATCGTGATAAATGATCGTTCAACAGCGGTCGACATCAACTACCTAAATTCAATTTATTGGACATAATAATTAAAGACTGGGATGGTAAACATGTCCCTTCAATTTATTACTCCCACGTGATTCACGTCAACAAGAAGTGGTCGTGTTGAAAAACAGGTTCGTGAGTTGTTAAATCTCCCGGAATGTTACTTTCAAGCTTCTCAGCCGGAATTTCAATTAGAGCTTAGATTATCCGAAATCAGCAGCTTTGTGTGGACGTTTCATTGATCGCATCTTCATAGTTCGGCTTTATCTTTCCGTTACTGGCCTATCGGATATTGCTCATCATCACTAATATCTTCATTCAAGTCACTATGTATGAAAACCTTCAGTAACTACAGTGAACTACCCATTTAGATTGTTTGATCACAGGATTTTTGTATTACCCACACTCTCTGAAGATTTCCATTATCTTATATTTTTGTTAATTTCAAAATTCTCTTAAATTATTCTCAACATTTCAGTATTTAGCGTTCTTGATTCTCAGAAATTTCACGTATTTCTGAATAAACCATTTTAGAAGTATTCCGAAGTTTTTAGTAATTCCTACTTTAGTGGTTATCTTCACACTCATTATTAAAACTACATAATACTAGCAGTTTTTTAGAATTCATAGAATTGAAACAACTACCTATGTTTTAATTCCTCATTCCTGCGAGATATGTATGACATAATATGTACTCCTCAATGTAAACTTATTACTTGCTTTATATTTCTGATCTTATTTTTGTTATTTTATTTAATATATAATATATGTATATATATATATATATATATTTATATTCAATATTGTTATTTAATCTGTATATTTTATGTCGTGTAACAATTTTTTCATGATGTTCACATGTTTCGAAATAAATACCTCAAAAATATATATATATATATATATATATATATATATATATATATATATATATATATATATATTTAATATATATATATATATATATATATATATATATATATATATATATATACATATTTGAATGTTTTCAGCAATAACAGGCTTCTTTCAATATGAAAAACTTTGTTCTCGTTGACGTTTCTGTATATCACAACTTTGTCAAAACTAATGAATAATTGAATTTTATGAATTACTATAGATATCAAAATGTCAAACTTATTTTTCAGAAAAATCAAATCAGTTTTTTTGTATTTCAACATATTGATTTTTAATATCAGAGGAATATTTCTGGCTTAGCTTTTGCTCCGGAAGTTAGTCTTCTTCACCATGAGGAAACCTCCGAAAAACTCAACAAATTCATATCATGGTAATAAGTGTGATTTATATATACATATAACTACATATAGTTGAGTTTCATACTTATCCAGAATATGTTATATTAATATATATAATGTCTGTTCTTTCATTTACTGTGTTTTCCAAATTTTTTATTTTTTTGTGATATACAACGAAACGTCAACGAGAATAAAGTTTTTCATATTGAAAGAAGCCTGTTATTGCTAAAAACTTTCAAAATAAACTATCTTAAAAAGACAATAAATCAATTTAAATATATATATATATATATATATATATATATATATATATATATATATATATATATATATATATATATATATATATATATATATATATATATATATATATATATATATCATACGTATATAGACAAACTCAACCTATATATTTCTTTCGAGAAGGAATATTAAGTGCGTTCCGATTAAAAATCATCGAACTAATGAATAATTGAATTTTATGAATTACTATAGATATCAAAATGTCAAACTTATTTTTCAGAAAAAATCAAATCAGTCTTTTTGAAACAAACCAAAAAGAATATGTTATATTAATATATATATAATGTCTGTCCTTTCATTTACTGTGTTTTCCATTTTCTTTGATTTTGATAAAAATCATTTTTTTGAAAACACGTTTCGAGAGGTTGCTCTCAATACTTAAAAAAGTTGGGTTGAGGAAATTAAACTCATGATTCTCTTGAACAGAGTGAATTGTAAGACCTGTGCTGTCTTTTTTACCCTTGTTTTTTTTGTATACAACGAAACGTCAACGAGAATAAAGTTTTTCATATTGAAAGAAGCCTGTTATTGCTAAAAACTTTCAAAATAAACTATCTTAAAAAGACAATAAATCAATTTAATATATATATATATATATATATATATATATATATATATATATATAGATATTATCAACGTAACCTATCACTTCTTTCGAGAAGGAATATTAAATGCGTTCCGACAAATCATCGAACTTGTTAAATGAAAATACCATACAACTGATTCCTCATTAGGATATTCTTCCAAACAATCAAGTTTCGATGACCTTTCGAAAGTCCTCAGGTGTTATCTTCAGAATGACGACAACATTCATTCGGGAACTAATCACTTGAGCTCCCTCTATCGATGAATGGAATAAACTCTCTCCAGCGTCCTAGATTCCTACCTCGTGACAAGATCAGTGCACGTAGAGGATTTGTAGAAATTTCATTGAAACACCTCAGAACTGGATATGTATATGTGTAAGAATGTAACTTTGTCTCACTCACGATTGTAATTCATGAAGTGAATTTGTGATGGAATTCTGATGAAGTTATTCGTTCGAGTATGAATTTATCATCTTGTGCAATTTGCCATAATTTACTTCTGTAAGAGCTATCGAAATACTCAAGTTATTTCGTGCATTGGGCATTCAAAGAAACTTAATCATCTGAACGTTATTAATAAAGTTAGAACACGACTAAGCAACTAAGTAATTAATCAATAGGTTCTCACATGGGGAGAACATTTGATATTTGAAATAACTAACGTAGACGGAAATTCGAATTGGTACTTCTTCGGAAATTTTATGAAAATATCGACATGTATGTCAAACATTTGTAAAATTCTCCAGAAAGAGATTTTTCATCAAAATTCATTATTTTTATATGAGCAATAGAGGAAAATAGCAATTTCGTAATTTAAACTAGCCAGTTTAGTGAACGATACTTCGTTCAATTTCACCAAGCGCAATACACATTAAAACAATATTGATACTGTTAAATTAATGTCAACAAAATGAAAACAATGAATCAATATATGATATAAAAATAATATGTTATTGAACGAATGGGAAACGTTCGATATGACCAACAGATTCAATAGGTTTGATAACCAATTATAAGTAGAGATATTAATACAAATTATGGATACTGAATAGTGAATTTGGGAAAAGATAAACCAATGGTTTCTAAAATCCTCTTCATAGACCCCAAGTAGTTTATTTCAATATGCACGAGTGTCTGCAAAGCAATTTTCCAATAATTCAGGGAATTGGTCTGAATCGGATTTTTTTTAATTATAAGGACACTTTGACTATTATCCCCATTTTTCAAAGTTTAAGATTGAATTAAGTACCGAATGCTCATCAATGTGAATGGTTCAGTTTTGTTTCGACTTTGTTTTTGTGTTTTTTTCATATTTCAGATTCTTGAAAATATTTTTTATGGAATGAAAATTGGAAAGTATCAAGACTAATAGAAAACAGATGAAATTCTTGATTGGTAAATATTAGGCCCTACATTTTGAGAATATCACTGATAAATAACGGAACACTTGTTGTTAGTATTATATTCCATATCTTTTTTCGAGAGAAACCTGTGAGATACATAAAAATATTATCTTACTGTTTGTTTCTGAACAATTGCAGCCATTACCATCTCCTGAAGTTACACAAGATGTATCAACGCCTGCTGTATATTGCTGCATTCCTGAAAAAATATCTTATAAGTTATTCATATATTTTCATTTTTATAGTAATAAATTTGAATATTAGTATATTAGAAATTCAAGTATGTTGAATATTATTGGATATTGAAGAAATATTTTGAGAAGTGCTAATCACTTCATCTTTCACTTGCAGATATTGAAGAAAAATTAAGGATTGACAAATTTTATTCTAGAACTTTCCAAGTGTATTCAAGGGTTTGTCTGGGTACTAAACGTAGTCATTGGGGGTCCTAAGTGGGGTTTACCTTGTCGTAGATAGCGATCGTTCCATGTTTCTTCCGAAAATTTTCAAGCAAACATAAAAGAATATGATGATTAATCATTATATCAATTAATATCATTACTGCGAAACTCCCAAATAGTTACTGCACAAACCTGTCACATGGGTTTCAAGGTAAGAATTGTAAAACAGTTAGTAGAAATGTTTTTTGAAAGGTTTTGAGTACCTGCAAATGATGTTTCAAAACTTAAAACATGAAATTTGTTCTAGAAATATTCCAGAGAAAAGTATCTTTTGCTAAGCACTAAGTTCAGGAAACACCCTGTTTATATTATGTTGGGAAACATAAGAACGTATCTTAAATTTCTCTCGCTAATGACGAGAATTATTAATTCCTCTGATAGCTATTTTTCCAATATAAAAGAATGGGATGAAAGGACAAACAACCCGCATTAATGCATCTCGCAGCCCTTTAAGATATACGATGAAAATTGAAATGTGCGACAAGGAAATAGGTGAATTGATATCTGGGATGTACAGGAACAGTTGGAGATTTGCCAGGTCTAAAGAAATAAAAGAAATATCTGGCGGAAACTCATTTAATCGTGGAAGATTGTGGCCGAGCAAAAAGTTTCGTAATTCTGAGAATTGAATCTGGATTCACTTCCAGGACGAGTAGGTGGGCCCGACTTTTCTCATGGTTCCGTAGGGGCTGTGACAACTACTTTTTTCACTATAAATCAGTTAATATTTTCAGTTTTGCTTTCTTGGCATTAGGTTCAATAATCTAATTCAGCTAATGATATATAAAACTGAATATAAAAATATGATATATATTTATATAGTATAAATATAAAAATATTTATCACAAAATATGTTGGCAAAATCTGTCTAGAAATTACATTCTCTCCAACTCTCAAAATTTTACGAAATTTTGCAATGAGATTTTTTTACATCTTTAGAGAACAACGGAATCACTTGAAACATTCCTTGTTAATTTTTGTCTCTCTGAAATTTTATATTAGTAGCGATCGTCTTCTACTTCACGGAATTGGTTTTCCATTCCCTCTTAATCACCTCCACATATTTTTTCTGTTTGTCTCGTCTTAAAATTCATGAGAAGTTAAGATACCAGCGAAGATATTACATGCGTGTTCCACGCTCCTGAACATAAAAACATTTCATTCAACTACGTGATGATTTGAATATATATAACTCAATCTCCTCCCTGAAAATTTAAATAAGTGCAACTTTATTGTAGCAAAATTAGGTACAAAAACCGAAATGAGTGAATTTTTGATAAATCAACAAATTTTGATGTTTCGTGGTTGTAACTGATTAGCAAGATATTTTTAATGCCACAAAACATCTGATAGTATGATCAAATTTCAATCAGATAATGGGAGTGTTTTGGTAAATCAATCATATTGTAAATTTTATCCTAGAATTCACGGGTCTATTGCACTATTCCCAATTTCACGATAAACGTTATACAGTATTATTCAAATATCTTTCAAATAATAGAAGTCATTCAATGGACAATTGTTCAGAGTACCCTGAATAGTGGCTTTCAATTTTCTTGATATTCATTGTGTTAAACACAGATGAGTACTTTCACCCTGAAACTAGGCAAAATTCGATCTGGCACGTCCAACTGTGCCACATCTGGAAATTTAAACCTTACGGACCAACCGGTCCAAAATGCACACACTGAGAACTGAGTAGGTAACACTATTATATAAGTTATAGTTTCATGTTGCAGGTCACACGTGAATACTCCCACAGTGAGCTCAAATGCAAACGGCGGTAGTTTTACGAGCTTATATGTACAGAAACTGCAGACAGCTTACGTGACCTTTCCAATGACGTAAATTTCACTCCTGGCGATACAGATAGTCCCAGAAATACACTGCGAACGTGTTCGCAACTTGTCCGAGTACCGTATAACGCAGTTTGAGTTGGTACAAGGATATCGCAGGGTAAGTATGATGTCTTTCTTACCGTAGAAGTTACACACGTAATGGTATACCCCAAACGTGAAGACCAACGGAATTTCAAGTACGTTTTTATGTGCTAGCGTCGACATGCATACCAAATGACTTCCGCATTCTGTTGGGGTCGACCGCAAAAGGAAATCGAATGCTGTATTAAAATATTACCGTTTCGGAGTCGTTTTTCAGGAGTGATTCGCTAATCTAGCGATTTAAATGCAGAGAATTGGAGAAAGCGTGTGAGAAAACCGCGTATAGATTTTCCTTGGAATAATGAAGTGATCATTGAAATCAGGAACGAGGAAGGAAGAAAGAAGTGAAACGTAGAGTGATTGAGAAAAATTTCTACTGAGATTCTGAGCGGTTCTCTCAAATCTCCTAATTTAATCGTTTTTCTGATTTGTATATATTCATGTTGAGAGACTCTTAGATTTATTACACAATGGACAGAGTGGATTTTCGCGTAGTAATAGTCGAAAATAAAGAATTTTATCACGTATGGAAAATTTTTGCTGTGATTCTCTTTAGCCTGCTATTCTTATCTCTCATTTCATCTGACCCTTCTTTGTTTCCTCTAAAATTTTCCCCATCTATTAACGTATCAAAATATTCGCAAATTACATTAGTTTTGTGTTATAATGATCTAATATTGAAGAAATATGATGTATTCGCGTGAAAATTTGATCATGACGGATCAAACTGAAATGAAAATTCATTTCCATTTGTATCAGGTCGTTGTCTGACTCCTTCACATAACCTAGTATCTCATTGTCAAAGGCCTTTGAACTGGGCCTTTCCATAGCTTTTTTGCGTTCTCGTTTTCTCTTTCATCCTACTGCAGATTTCAAGTTTAGTGACTTCCAGTTTTGAAGAACATCTCATAATCCAGTATAAGTTATGAAGGCTAGATGAGCTTATATGCGAAAGGATAGACAAGCTGTATGATTTATGGATTCCTTCCACATTTTTTGCAGAAGATGCTCTGATTGTAAACCTCGTTTTCTTCCATTGGCTCTCAGATTACTGGTTCCAATAAGAAGATTTGTTGCTAACTTTGAATACGTTCAGATTTCTGACTTTTTTTTTATTGAATTTTATGGACCAAATTTCTCACCATTTTGCACACCATGTGATTGGTACTGTACGAGTACTAGTATAGTGTATAATGTAATATCAGAAATAAGAAATGATGTTATTTTCTTTGAGGAGCATTCTTTGCCAACCCTTAATTCTTAGGATTACAGGTTTAGAAAGTCTTCTGAAAGTGGAAATCCGCTTTCAATATTTTCGGTTATTTAGAACGTTGTTGAGTTGAAAAATATGTACGGTTCATTCCAAATACATTCAAATACAAATCTTTCGAACTAGTTATTCATGTATTGGTACATTATATTTGATGATATTATACCTAATGCTGAAAATAACGTATTGGTCGGTAAAACTTTTTGTATAGAGCTCTTCGAAGTCAAGATGTCTTTAAATTTGTGATGGAACACATGATTGCGGTTTATATCTAGAAAACCTTTACTTATCAAATGGGGGTTAACATGTCCAATGACTTGAAGATCACTGGTGTGCTGACAGACCACAGATCACATTTGTGGTGAAAATAGGAGGATGAAATGACTTTTGAAAGACATATTTCTGCAGTAAAATTTGAGTGCTTCGAATACTTCAACGAGATAATTCAGTTACAACAGAATCACTGATATATCCCTTTTTATATTATTTTTCAATTGAAGAGCATGAAGATTTCTCGCTGAAACTAAGATTTCATCACAACCTAGAGAAGTATACTAGATGAACGCAGTTCAAGACGGAAAAAATAGTTTTATATTGCTTTTTTATATAAACGGTTACGTGAACCATCTGCGTAATATCCTGCAAACGACATAAAATCTAAGTTCAACACATAACGTGAGCATCAGATCTAGGAATAAATATGGTATACCTAGTCACAGTACTACAAATGATAATACTACTTACTTCGATTACATGTTGCATAATTTACCGAACAAATACATTTATTTGGTTGACAATTATTATAATTCTGCGAAACTTTGTGAAATAAGTAAAACTATTAATGCACGGGTGATAAATATGTAATTATTTTCATTCTTTTTCTTCTTCTTTTTTGATCTCGCTTTTGACCGGGATCGGCTTTCTTGATCTTGAGGAGCCATTCATTCCGCTGTTTAGCATCGTCATCCAATAGCCCCAACCTCTTCATATATCTCTGGACATTCGTCAACAAAGAAGTTCGTGGTCTACCTCTTCCTCTCTTTTGAATAGCAATGGAAAGGCACTTTTTTATTTTATGGTCTTCGGGACGACGCTTAACATGACTTGGCATCTTAGCCTGGACTCGGTGAGTTTGTCCGAGATCGTTGCAACTTTAAAACTACCCTGGATGAATTCAGTTCTTGTTTTGTATCTCATTGTAACTCCTCCTGCCCATCGCAACATACGCATTTCTGTTGTATGTAGTTTTTGTTCGTTAATCTTCTTTAATGCTCTTGTTTCGCTAGCAAAGAGCCAAACTGGTCTCACAGCTGATTGAAAGACCTTTCCTTTTGTTCTTTATAGGCATTTTTGGATCACATAAGGCTCCGATAAGCTTAGGCCATTTACTCCAGCAGTAATGTTGTGGGTTATGTCGCCGATCCAAGATATTTAAACTGTTTTACTCTAGGTAAAGCGACGCCTTCATGTTTTATTTCTGCGTTTAGCAGGATGGGTTTCTCTGACCCATTTGTATTTATTCCCATTGAAAAATTAAAATTCTCTTCATTTTACTTGGTACATAATTGAGAGGTATATTTTCTCAATATCTGTTTGGTGGATTGAACGATTGACACGCGAAATCCCAACCATTTTTATAATTGAGATTAAACAAGAAAATTCCTCGACTTGTCCACAAAAACTCAATTGAAATATTAGAAATATCATTAATACAATTTCAAGTCGGTGATAAATTTTTGGAATAGCACTAAGGTTTTCACCCTCCATTAGCCCTTAATATTTGCGAATAAGCCGATATAGCCCAGTCGAGCAATAGTAATAGCAATTTAGCTCAGTCAAAACTGAATTTAATACATATAATTTAATACCGAAAAAACAGGCGAAAATTCTTAAAATTGCTGTTTTGGTTTCTATTACTCTGATGAAGACCTTCTTCACTAGTTTCCTTTCGAGATCTCCCAGAGGTACTGGCTTTTTGTAATTTTGCTGAATGAATTTCTAACTGATCGATTTTTGGAGAAACTACTTTATATTCAATAGTATTGGCATTTACTTGGTATAAATCCATTATAATAACTAAAGGATAATTCAAACACTAAAATTTTATGGACCAAATTTCTCACCATTTTGCACACCATGTGATTGGTACTGTACGAGTGGTAGGTGTATAATGTAATATCAGAAACAAGAAATGATGTTACCTCCTTTGAAGAGCATTCTTTGCCAACCCTAAATTCTTAGGATTACAGGTTTAGAAAGTCTTCTGAAAGTGGAAATCCGCTTTCAATTTTTTTGGTTTCGTGAGGATAACTGACTTCTTCATACGCTAACAGAATATGATTTTCCTTTGTATTCATCGAAAAGCAGGACAGAATTAACTAAAAAACTGATTGGATAACTTTTAGAGGCTGACATGAAATTATAAGTACCATTACAATTACAATCTCGATATTTTTCAGATTTCAACGCTAGATGAGTACAGAGATCATATTCGGCAATTACATCTCAATTAGCGCTCGACTGCTATAAATCTCAACGCGAAAACAATCTCGCAATAACACTGATTCATTGTCGATTCGCAAATATCGCC
The DNA here is from genome assembly GCA_030704895.1 of Henosepilachna vigintioctopunctata. Taxonomy (NCBI): domain Eukaryota; kingdom Metazoa; phylum Arthropoda; class Insecta; order Coleoptera; family Coccinellidae; genus Henosepilachna; species Henosepilachna vigintioctopunctata. The sequence goes on from JARQZJ010000079.1 coordinate 245,248, forward strand.
TACGAATTTATGATTTATTTGTTTGGATGGGCGTAAATTGAAAATACATGACTCGCTACGCAAGATAGAGAAACAATGAACGGTTTTTTGACCGTCATCGAATCGTATATTCGATAATTGTTAGCGTTGATTTGTATCTGCCTCAGTTGTGTGTACTCGTATGCGCTGGATTTATTAATGCATGCACTCGGATTGTTTATGGAATACTTGCGAATAGATGGCGGTAGTTCGTTTGACCACAGAAAAGCTGAAATGTAAAATACACAGGTGCTCAGGTGATTTGAAGTATTTTCACGATTGATAAGTTCATTGGAATTGAAATAAAGTGAAGGTCTTACATTACTTTGTAGAGTTTTTGTATATATATATATATATATATATATATATATATATATATATATATATATATATATATATATATATATATATATATATATATATATATATATATATATATATATATATATATATATAGAGAGAGAGAAGAGAGAGAGAGAGTGTCCAAAAAGAGTATCGGATATTTGTTTTCGCGCTGTATTTAAAACAGAGGGATGGTAAGGAGCGGGGTAGGGTTCGTAGCGTCTGCCTTTCTGTGGAGTTTTAGTCGCGATGGAGTGGTACCCGGCTTTTTGCGTACAAGAGTATCATCGTAATGGTAACTCAGTAGTGACTGCTCAACGTATGTATCGTGCAGAATAACTTACACACCACGCACCAGGTGACGATAGCATTAGAAAATGGATCCATACGTTCGAAAATACAGGTGCGACGGTAAAATTCCAAAACTCGTGTATAAATTATATAATATATATATATATATATATATATATATATATATATATATATATATATATATATATATATATATATATATATATATATATATATATATATATATATATATATATATATATATATATATATATATATATATATATATATATATATATATATATATATATATATATATATATATATATATATATATATATATATATATATATAAAAGATATATGAAATGTTGCCGTATTATGTTAGAATTAGTAAGTATTAGTTGGGTACTAGGCAAAAATTCTGGGCAATAAATCACAAACTAATTGTCATCTCATCTATATTTCGATTCAAATGCGAATCTTCATCAGGATGCTGAAAAATTTGAATGAATTACATGAAATTTCATTTTTCATGTGAGATTGTACATACCGATGACGTTAAGCGAGAAACAGATTATAAATTAGTGCAATAACCACCATCAAGATGAAAAATATATATAAATTATAAGTGCAAAAAGAGTTAACCATATATATCCAAAATGACAATTCACAAATTGCATTCGTAGGTTAGAGACCAGACGGAACATAAATATATGGGAAACGCGGAAAACAATCACGGTACAAGAATCTTCAGCCATTGTCCATAGACAGTAAATAGGTGTTAATCTTACTAAGACCACTAATATCTGTCCTCCTGTATTACTGTTATTCATTTCATCAACATAACACTTCCCAAAAAACAAGCGTTTATCATAATTAGAGATGGTTTTCATTATCTTGACATCAATGAAATTGATGACATAAAGCTGAGATGACACATGTTCAGCTAGGGCACATCTCCCCGGATGCAGTTTGATGTCACTCTTATGTATAGCCAGACGTCTCTTAAGTGATTGTGAAGTTTGTCCAACATATACAGCATGACAGTCCCGACAACGAACACAATATACACAGTCCGATTTGCATTCATTTGGAATAGAATCCTAACACTAAAACAATTTTTGTTAGATACAGGAAAATGGTAAGCAAACTTAATGTTCGGAATGCAAGATAAAATGTGAATCAGCTTGCCAGACAAACCCTGAACAAATGGTAAAGAGACAAACCTCGCAAGAGCGTTGGAGGTAGGAACCACGGAAGTTTCACCTGTTGTAGTCGAAGTTTAAAAAACAGAACCAGCAATGGAGAGATGCCTCGGAGAGTAATACAGATTGTTGTGAACTGGATGTGAGTGTTCATGTTGGGAAACCTTGAAATTAGGTAGTTCTGAGAGTATCCATTTTTAACTAAGATATTGGTTAAATTTTGATTAGTCTTTGTTCAGCAACTCTTACAAAATCAAGGTGTATGATCTTGCGCACACCAAGATTTTATGAAACATTTTTTACAAAATTGAATAAAAATATTGATAAATTTCAAAATTAATTCTTTGGTATTGATTTTTGCTCAATATCAACTGTAAGAAAATTTTAATCAATCTTGTTCAAAGTCCTACTCCTTCAAATCCCAATCCAGTGGATTTTAATACTAGCTTGAAAATTAATACTAAATTAACGTTTCCGTCTTCGTCCGTAAATAATATCATTGTACTTAGGAGATACGGTAGTAAAAAATCTGTCATGGAGGTCGCAATATTTTTTTACAAATGGCATCTATGTAAAAAAGCATGGTTGTCCCTGTGAATGATGTTCTCCTACCGTTTCTCTTAAATAGTTTACTACAATTTAATATAACAAAACGTTAGACAAAGCAACGCGGGTCTTGCTTCAAGAGAATAAAATGGGAGTTTCCTATAGAATTTCAACTCTAAGAGTCGAAGTATGAGTTTTGAAAAATTTTCTACAACAAAGTTTTCAGTTTCGCAGCTTCAAATCCGTTTGTGGAAACTGGCAACGATTTTCAATTATTTAAAAGCCATATAGGTACCTAGATGCAATCGCTTCGTTCGTACAGCCATAAATTGGATAAGACATTTTTTATAGCAGTTGAAGAATTTGAAAGAACTTCTCGAAATCGAGCGTTGAATCGAACGCTCCGTAATTTTCAAAGGAATTACCGATATCGCGGATATTGAAGAATGCGAACACAGAGAACAGCTTCCGAAAGAATTTCCGAACGTGTCAGCTTTAAGAGCGAGAAACAGATAAGTATTATAACATGTTCCGTATATTCGGACACTTGCGGGATTCGAGAGCTGTAAACGAGCTTCGGGAATTTAATTTTTCCCGAAAGTTTACCAATTCCCTCCACAATGCCGAGTTTTCCATAACATAAAGGATGCTCAGTCCTCCTCCTTCGAATTTGCGATGTTATTTGCGTAGTTTGGTTTTCACATCTTCGAATAATTTCGGAGTTTTCTGGAGTAATAAATCTGGTCGGCTGAAAGAGGATGTTTTCCGTGATTTGGAATGCTTATATTCGCTTTTTCTCCACTTCCTCCATTTTGAAAGGCTTTCCATTTCCGAGAAGATTGAAGTAATACGAATATGATTGTTCGGCTCCTCTTCAGAAAGTTAAAGCTCTGAATTATAATAAATAAATAGCAAGCTTAATGGAGTTAATAATTTTAATAAAAACACGAATTCGCACAAAAAATTAACATTCTTTCCGAATCAACTGATTTGATTTTTGATATAAACTCCTCTATATGGGCATCTGCAGCTGCGCTGTGGAAAGAACTGAGGAAAGATTTGTAATGAAAATTCATTTTCATTTTAAAAAAAATTTGTAATTCGAAAACTTTATGAGAATCTTTTGTATAAAATGAATGATTGTACAAAACTATAACCCCAATTTGCCTCTCGAAACTGACGTTTAATCATAGTTCTAATGACTAGCCTAATGACAACGAAAGCAAAAAATAAAATACTGTCAGGTACTCTAATGATATATCGACGTCCAGTGATTAGAGGCAATAATAAATACCAATCATATAAAGTAATCCCTCGGTGAAAAAATAGATGCTTGTACCGGCTGATCAGATATGGGTAGTAGTTATAGATGATGATAAAAATGAAAATAATAATAAAAAGTTCTTTATTCTCAACAAATATAATACTCAATTACATAAAATAATAAAATAATGTTGACTACTAACTAAATAATTGAAATCGAAGAAATATAACAAAGAACTCAATCTAATCTAGAAAAACTAAAATAGTAACTAATAACTAAATAATATCATTCGATAATATGATAAAGAACTCAACCTAAATCAATGCATTTTAGTCCAAACAAAAACTCCAAGTAAAAACTGCTATGGAGTAACAGTAAATATCACAATTATTGGCAACTCTATTGAATGTAGACTCTATAAACCAAATGGGGATTGTATTAGAGAGTTGGTGTTCGGAGTCTCTAGGTGGAATAATTCTGTATTACGAGAATTTTGTCTAAAAACACGAAATTTCAAAACGGACAAGAGATGAGGACAGTATTATTGTGCAGTAATTTGTACAAAAATTTGAGTGATAAAGTTTCTCTCCTGCTCTGCAATGAGATTGAACTGAATAGACTCAATAATTCGTTATGATTGACTCCTCTCTGTGGATAAACTTCATCCTCCCTCCAATCTTAGAATTTCAAGAACTTTCTCCGAATAACCTCAAGATGACTTTGATGGCAAGTGTAAATGGGATGCCAGATCATACTCCAACTTGCTACGGATTAGGGTATTAAATAGTTCTATGAATGTTGAGGGATTATCAAAATATTGGTCATTACGTATAACGAATTCAATATTTTCGCGGCAGATGAAATAATTTGGGTGAGTTGTGGGACAAAGAGAAGCTTCTGGTCGAAGACTACACCAAGTTGTCTCATCATATCCGAACGAGAAAGAACCTGACCACCGACAATATAATCACACTCAATTCAGTCTCTTTTCCTTGTGATAGAAACAACATTACACTTTGACACATTCAAACTCAAATAATTGCCCTCACACCAACTAACAACACAGTCCAGCGCAAGGAAAAGTTGAAGACAGTTGTCCTGTGATCTAATTTCATGATATAGTCCGCGAACATCAAATGTGGAGAGTGAATATTATCCATCAGATCATTCACGAACAGAATGAATAACAGTAGTCCAAAATTAGACCCGTGAGGTATTCCAGAGGTAGGTATGAAGTCAGACAACTGTATATCCTCTCTAGATGTACGAATTGACGACGAAGAGATATTTTTATACTGATTTACTGATCACGAAAATTGTGAACTTCAAAAATACATTTCTTAAATCTACATTTCAAATATTTTTGTTTCGGGAACGAAAACGAAATTCGAATATAAATCATTTCCTGAACAAGTCCGAACGAAAAAACTTTTCGAAAAAAGATTGAAGATTTATCAAGAAATGTATAATAAAAAGAAACCTATTTCAAAAAAATAAAAGCCACAAATCTTGACCAAAGGACTATTCTAGCTTTTATGGCATGAAACTTCGGGTATTCGGTCACAAGTCCGAGATAATTAATCTCAACTTCAGTCACAGTATACTTATGAATTCCTAACTCCGAGATACTTATTCATTTGATTCTCATCTCCACATACAACTCTTAATTTTAATTTTACGGTTCTTTTCCACTCAGTGTTACTACTAAATTTCACTTTTTGACTTTCTATTGCAATCACTATAGTTCACCAAATTGTATCTAATTACAAGAACATTTGAATTCCCACATTCATAATAACTTATCAGATCTTTTATCAATATTCATATTACAAAAAAAATATGCATGTCGCGGGTAATAGAAAAAATGATATATCAAATATGCCAAACAAAAAAAAACGATAGGCAATTTAATGAATAACTGAGATTGAATTCTCGCTTAACTCTTGGTGAAACATAATTGAATATTGAAATGAATTAAAGTCTTTGCTCAATATTTCACGATTTATTTAACAATATGAATAGTCAACATGTTTCAAGCGTTAGCTCATTTTCAAGACTAAACTGACTACAGTTTAGTATTGAAAATGAGCTAACGCTCGAAACATGTTGACTATTCATATTGTTAAATAAATCGTGAAACATTAGGCCAAGAGTTTAATTCATTTTAATATTCAAATTTAATGAATAGCTTAATCAATTAATTAACAGCTAAATTTAATAAATAACTAATCCGTGCTAAATGTCAATAAAACCAGAATATTCATTATAAAAGTTGATATTATGAATTGGAATTATCCAATATTAATTTCAAAATCAAAAGTGTAGTCAAAGGAACGATACACATGTTCATATTGTAAAATGAATGAAAAGCTCATTTTCTCCGAATACTATAAACATATAGCGAATAAAATATAACATAATGATAATTGGGGTTGACTTTCAAATGGTTCAACTTACTTGACTAAATACTGGGCCAAATTGATAATAGGTATACAAAATGATGGGAAATTTTACATTGTTTTAATTGTTTAAATTTAATTGGACTTATGTAACCTGTAAGTCATATATTGTGAATGATAGGTAACTCTAGGTGTAAGTGTAATAGTTTGGGTGAAGGTTGCTTTGATACTTCAATTTTTTGTATTAATAGCAATGTTCCATAAAACGATTATTTTATTTTTATTATAGTATTTTCATCTACTTCATTACTCATTTTCATATGTAATAAAGAAAACAGTGATAATGATAGGGAATGATTGAATATTGGAACATTTCATAAGTTATCCACTTATTAGAAAATTAAAGTTATTACAGAATTCATCCTGTTATCGTAAGGGCTTCAACAGGATTTATTTTCAAGGGAAGCGATCATGGGAAATAATTTTCAATACCTCCCTCTATAAAACGACATAAATCGAGGTTGGGTCGGTTTTCAGAGACGAATATTCCATACAGATTTTAATTAATTATCCAGTCCCAAGGAACCGTTTCACAAAAAGGTTCGTTCGTTACATGGGGTTACCCCTATAAATTTCACTATGAAGTAGGGTTTGTTTGAAACCCGCAAGTAGTTACTCTTTTATGTCATCGTTTCCAAGAATTTACATACAACTCCATCTTTTTGTGTTTATCCGGAAAAAATATTTATTTAGGACGTTTCTGTAAACAAACTTTTGGAAAAGTCATTGACAAATGAGTTTACCTTTTAATTTTTAGTCCTTCAGCTCAAAAATCTCATGGTTCCGTAATTTTCAGTTATATTCAATTGAATATAACGTATTGGCACATTGGCTTCGCAAATCATATATAACTATCATGTTATCCTACGAATAACTCGAATGCTTAATAGATTCTGCTGCATGTACGAGTCTTATAAACTTCGATTGTTCTCCATATGTAGTTACAAATCGTACAATACTGGTTGTAGGAAAGAGCAAACTGAATTATATGTGAATTCACGCATACATAGATCCTTCATATGCTTAACTCGATCAGTGCAAAGACCAATTTGGATATTTTCTCTCCGTATTTCATTACTCATACGAGACATTTGAAAAATAGTTTATTTAGATGACGATAATAATATAATTATAAGTTTATATAGAATTATCCTCTCATGATGTATTTCTTTAGTCTTTTTCTGTAGTAATAACTATTTTGTATTATACGAGTAGATCAAATGATCTGATTAGTCAATGTACCCAAACTTTTAGTTTGTAATTAACATTAGTAATATGTGATCCTCTTTTATAGAACATTTTCAAACAAGTGGTCCCTCGTTTGTAAAAAAAATTGAAAAAAAATAAAATAAATGCCGACGAGGCCAAAATTTTGTTGAAAAAATTATTATGTTTGAAAAAATATGAAGAAAATCATGATATCTACTACTTTAGCTTCATTCACAAATATAGTAACATGTCAACTGCTTTTATCTAATTGGACCTCCGTAAAATACCGGGAGGAAGTACAGGAACCTTCAACCCGTGTTTTTGCAGTATTTCAACTGCTGCTGTCAGTCTGCGTAGCGCCAGGCTGTAAGCAGAGCCACGGCCACCTTTATTACAGGCCATGAAGAGCGTAGTTCCTCGGTGTTCCAAAGTTGAGTTAGTAGTCTACTCTCCTAGTCGGTTGTTCCCAAAGTTTCAAGCATTATTTCAACTCTTTTTGTATATTGCGAACGAATAAGTAATATCATTCGTATTTATAACATATAGAATAATATATTGGGTATTGTGAGCACATATTTCTGTAATAGACAAATGTAAAACATTTATTATTTCAAGAAAACAACGATGTTTTCGATTAAGCCCCACTGCGTAAAAAATACTTTTATTAGTCAGTGAGATTTATTCACATGAAAGGTTGCCTAACCAAATTTATTGAATTATTTGAGAGAATGGGAACCTTGAAAGAAACCCTGTAGGAATTACTCAAATTGAATTATTTACCTAAGTATAAGTAAATATTATATTTCTGATTAGCGCAACCAGCAAACTACTTTATGAAAGTATTGAGCTTTCTTCGTTTACTTTGATTCAGTTTTCTTGTGTCCGGCTTCATTATTTTAAGTTAAACTAATGAAGCCTTTCTTCTGAGTTTTTGCTAGGTAAGGGCATAATTTTTGACAAACGATGCTGTAAATTTGGAAAAATTGAAGGAACCGCGTGAGAGACTAAACTTGTTTTCGTAGGTATGCTTACAATCCCACTAGCTGAAACGAATTTATTTTCCCTGATGATATCAGTTTCAGGAAAATGCAAGGTACAAACAACTGAATATTTTGTTGAGTCCCAATTTCTCGTAGTATAGTTTGCATCCATTTACTCTTTAAAAATTTATTTTACGGAAACTGAAAGTCGATACTAGTTGCCCACCCGCCCGCAGGGTGCTGTTATAATTTGATTTACAACCAGGAATGCAACAAGTTTTCTTCATTTTAAGAAAATATTCTTATTAGAAACTCACCTTTCCAAGCTTGAAACTTACTGAATCATCTACGGAATACCTATCCTCAACACTATATTTCACAAAAAAATTATTTGTTAGTAATCCGTACTCAAAACACAACACAAATTCGATTCGATTGAATCGGTACACACAAAACACTTCGTTTTTATAATTTGATGTTATGTTATCCACAAACTATCAACACTAGCACCTAAATAACACTATAGAAAATTGATGAATAGAGGATTATAACTGAAATCGTAGAATATTCAACTTCAAACTACGAAAGTTTTAAACAACACAAAATTGATTTCGTTTCACTGAAATTTGTAAACAAACTAAACACTTTGTTTTTTATAGTTTGATGTTGAGATTTCAACGAATCTTCAACATCAACACTTGTATTACACTGTACACAATTGAAAAATATAGAATTTATACCAAAAGCTCAAATTAATTAACTTCAAACTTCGAAAGTTTTGGGAGGCGTCCTATTTGCATTAGTATACCAGGTCAACGTTCATTTCATGGCCTGTATTGAAGGTGGCCGTGGCAGAGCATCTTCATACTGAGGTATTTAGTGTCAGTATGTATCTAATTAAATGCATATTCGATAACTTTTCTGATTCCAATTGCAATACGAATTTTCTGATTATATCTTTTAGCTATATTTGTTTTTTTTCCATGAGGATATCGTTTATTTTTGTTCCTGAAACAGTGAAGAAAACTGTAACAAAATCTAATACCAAGTTTAAAACGATGAAAAACTGAAACAAATATTCCTGACATATGTTGTTGACACAAGTATCGAAATCATCAGTTCTCACCTCATTATGAGTTGAATTCTATAAATTGTTCATTATTCAACTCAAAAATATCGACACAAATTTTCTTTCACGAATATTTATTTTGAATTGAGTAATTTTGAGAAACAGAAGAACAAATTGAAATATCCTCTCGATACAATAGGTCCATATAACCGATTCAGTGAGATATTTCTGTTTTTCCTTCATCGTTATTCTCTTTCGCAGAAAAAAACATCGAGAAGATCTATCAATCCTATCTTACATAATAACAAACAGCCATAAATCTGATATTCCCAACCAGAAGCCAAAAACTACATCAGCATAATTCATAGGAAATAATAGCGGCCCTATGTTTATGAGTTTAGTTTCCGTATAGAATAAGAGTATCGTTCTGGCCCAGTTTCAAATTTGCAGAAACGCTCCAGCGTTCGGGAAAAGCGAGTCTAAAATTTCCCGGCCTCTAGTAGTATCAAGCGGTGCGAGACACATCGTCCTAGGTTGCCACAATTCATAAATAAAGTGCAATGAGTCTGCCGTTCTGGCTCAGTTTCAAATTCACGACGATCTGCCTGTGAGGTGACTAAAACAATTATTTATTTATCTTCATTTCAGTGAAACCACGCAGAGTTTGTCGTCTAGATCATAGGTTGTGTTTCTTGAACTTGTTATTCTGAAGTGAGATTATTTATTGCAGTTAACAAAATTGGTAGGTCAGAACAAATTGTAATTTCTATTGTGAAAATATCCAATTTTCCTGGTAGCATTTATTGCGATCGAAAGATTCGAGGGTTGATTTCACCAAGAACTGCCTCTTCAAATAGTGGTTGTTTACGGCAAGATCAAACTGAATTGTTAAACCATTATTTATAACTATTGGAATTTCACTACAACTCAACTGTTTTTTAACGAAAGTTTCCAACATATTTCAAATAAAATGATAATAATAAAAGGGGTCTTCATTTATTAATTCTAGGCGAGGTCCAACATTGCTGATCTACCTAACAGAGTTCCAGATACATTACATAAATTCAACATATACCTATCACAATATGTACAATAACTATAAGTACGCACAATAAAATCGAATTCGATTTAAAGAATCTTAAAATCGAAGTTGAAACTAGAACTTAAAAAAAGAACATTATAACTAAAAATTAAATATTAATATAACAGAGTTACAAAGCATCAGAATTTCAAAAAGTAGTTATGATGCTTTGCTATCGATCACGATAATTAGAATTCTTGGAATGATAAAAAAACACTCGGTAATCTAGCAAGCATTCTTCGAATTTTTTTGAAACTCTGCATAGATTTACTTCTGATGTCAGACGAAACAGAATTATGAATTTTTGATGCGCTATACGAGACACATCTTTCAAATAGTTTTTTCTTATGTTTAGGTAGCCTATATCACTGGTAACTTTGTGTTACTGGTCATTCGTTTATGATACTATGAAAGAAATCTAAGCTTAACGCATATATGAGCAGGGCTTTTTCGGTTCAAAACCTTATGTACCAATCAAGCAATATGCAATTCACGTCTGTTGAACATACTAGCCAATCCAATTCCTTCAAGCGAAGGGAGGCATGATCCCTACTAATTAGAGAGAAAATAAATATAATACAAGAATTTTTATTTCTTTAAATTCTTACTGAGGAGGCAGAATCAAAGGTTTGCCGATATGCTACATCTGCGTTATTATCATGACTCAGTACTAATGACATTTTAAGATAAATTAATGAATGTTCTACTACGGTATTGATCCTTCAATGAGGAGAAACACGTCTCTTTCTTGGAATTAACCTGAGTTCTGAATCTCAAATTAGTATCAACACCTAGACTTTTCACTGTATCACAAAGTTTCACTCTCACATTGTCGATCAATATATTCGAATTGATTTTCACATCTACCAGTCGGTTACCAAAACATACTGCTTGAGGTTCTTATTCTGGTTCACTTTCAATCCATGTTGAACCGAGTATTTAAATAAATATATTATATATGCAAACAATAGACAAAAGGCTAGTGTTGCACATATTTTTTCACAAACTTCACAATTTTTCACATCTTGCGATGAAAAGATTTCATATATTTGGGTATCACCTGCATATTGATCCATTATGCATCTTTCGGCGTTCCTTCTCAGATCCATCGTGTATATGAGAAAAAAGGGGACCAAGAATTGAGCCCTGCGGCGCACCTTCAGATACTAGCCTTAGTAGATTGAATATTATTGAGCTCTAGATATTGGTGTCTATCCGAAAGATAGCTATAGATAGATATGAATGTTTCTCTGCATTAACTACTGCAAGCACATTGAAAATATGAGTTTCTATCAATCGAATACCAATATATTTCGAACATTATATTGATCAAAACAATATCCCAGTACAAATATCGAGACCAAAAAGAGGGTTTTCGACAGTAAAATGAATATACGAATGAAAGACATATTTCTTTTTCAATGAAAAAGAATTAATGGCAATCAACGGAAGAACAAATATGTTTGTAGCTGTTTTTCAGTTCAATTCAAAATTGCAATAGAACTCAAAATCAAAACAATTTTTGTAGACATTACAGACTCTTATTATTCTACAGAAAAAGGAATACTGAGCATAGTTTCATGTTTGATGATATGATTTTAAAATCATTAATTACTTACATGATTTATAATATTCCACATTGAGGAATGGTTTCAAAGCTCCTGGATTAATTCGAAATATGTATGAATTACAGTTTCTCTCTTTTTCAGCATTACTTAAAAGAGCTGACCTTTTTTCAGAATAATTAGTATATTTCAACTCATTCCATACTAATGCTACTAATTGCTCATCTGAAGGGAATTCAGATGAATTCGTTTCCACTCATTTCTATTTGATCCGTTGTTATAAAACGAATATTGAAGCACTGAAATAATACAGGCCTAATGATGAATAAGCTACTTCAGCGATCGTGAATCCTAACCAACCAAAACAAACAAAAATGTCTTTTACTATGAGAGAATGAATGAAAGGTTATGCATGTATATGAATATGAAAGGTTAACTGTAACTCGAAACAATTGAAAATATTACATGAAAATTAATATTGTTCCCAATATCGAATAGGTTTCATTTTATATTTACGTTCTGTTCAAACCAAGATTTTTTGCATCATTAGTTCATTCTGAGATGAATGCTGCATACAATATATATCAAATAACGATGATATGTTTTCAAAATAATGAAAATAAGTAATTGTCAAATAATTTTTGACTGAACAACCACTTTTCGAATAAACAACCCCGCTTATATTCAGGTAATTTGTGCGCGATATTTGTAACGTTGCGACAAGTAGTCAATAGTTTTTTTGAATTGAGAAAACCAATTCATCTAAATATCTATACGAGGTTTGCTCAAAATTTGTTGAAAAAAAATTGTTGAAGAATGAATTTTGAATTATTTCGAGTTTTCGAATTGAAAAAAAATTATTTTTAATTTTTTCCGAGTGTTTATTTATTTATTCATCAATATTCATTTTGTCCCCTTCATATTATTAATCCATCTCAAATATGAAGTACTTATGCCAGAGTTTCTTCCAATCCTCGAAGAAAATCTGAAAAGCGCTTTTCGGTATGGCCATCAGCTCGTTCTTCGATTACGACTTCATCTCATTAATTCTGGCAAAATGCTTTCCTTTCACTTGTGTGTTCAGTTTTGGGAATAGGAGAAAGTCGCAGGGAGCCAAATCTTGTGGATACGGTTGTTGAGGTACGATTACAGTAATTCTTTAGACCACAAAATCACGAAAAAGCATTGAAATGTTAGCTGGTTCATGCTCGTAAAGCAGAATCCATGATTTATTCTTCCAAAATTCCTACCGTTTCAGCCATATTGCTTCACGCAAACTTTGCATAACTTCCTTGTAGTCTTACTTATCAACGACCTGTTGGCAAGATCTCATGATGCACCACGCCGTTGTAATCCAAGTGGACAGTGAGCAAAACTTGACATTTGATCGAACTTGGCGTACTTTTTTATGGTCTTAGTCATAATTTAGCAATTTCGGTACAAACTTCGCTGCCACACGTTTCACGCCCAAAACATCCGAAAAATTGAATGCCACGAGACGATTGATATGCCAACATCCTTGCAACTTCTGTAATAGTGATTCGACGATCCCAAAATAATTGTCCCTAGTGTTTCTCCAACGTTTTCTCTGCTTTTTGACGTGCTTGCAACTCCAGGAGGCTGATCGTCATTAACATCTTCTCGCCCTTCTGTAAAGCACTTGTACCACTTTCACTTGTAACACTTTTTCGAGACAGAGTTGACTCGCCGAATGCCACAGTCAGCATTTTGAGTGCGTTGGAGCACTTTATTTCATTTTCAACTCAAAATTCAGACAGATCCTTTGTTTCATTTTTTTGGAAGTAAGAATTCGAAGAACACAAAGAAACGTGATTAAATTTTTCATTTGTAAAAACATACTACTGATCCAAAATTGCCGATAATTTCAACATATGAGAAACGTATGTCTATCAACATAGCCGAAAATGGAAAATGCCCCTTTTCTTATGAACATTTATATATATATATATATATATATATATATATATATATATATATATATATATATATATATATATATATATATATATATATATATATATATATATATATATATATATATATATATATATATATGTATATGTACATGGAAATAGTACAATAAATTTTCGTGTTTAACCAACTACGTGTGGATGTGAATGATATGTTAATATTTTTATAGTGAAGATTGAGGATTGGGGCGTAAACTTGAAGACCTGTTCGAATCCCAGTCGAGTTCAAAACTTTTGAAATGTAATTTCCATTCAGTTTTCACTACAAAAATATTAACATATTATATATATATATATATATATATATATATATATATATATATATATATATATATATATATATATATATATATATATATATATATATATATATATATATATATATATATATATATATATATAATATATATATATATATATATATATATATATATATATATATATATATATATATATATATATATGTATATATAGAAAAAACACAGAACAAAGCAACACAAAATTCCACGTGAGGAATCTGCATCATTTTTGGTTTGAAATTGAGTATCTTGACCGAACTATTACAGCTCTCTTTTTAGACTGAATCAATATCTACCTGCGATGAGATATTTATACCTTCTAGAAATTTTGTACCGACAATATGATAAATTAAAGAAACGTTTGTCAGGTTGAAAATGGAGTTAAGAATTTTCGATATTTACCTGAGATTCACGTTGCTTGTTCATTTGTAACAGGCTGTAAACGGTTGTTACAAACAAACATTTTTTCTTTTCAATCAACTTTCAAGTGTGAACATCAAATAACTTGAACTACGCCGTTCTGATGAGAGCCAATTAACTTGAAACATATGTAAACGGCTGTTACAAATAAACAAGCAACGTAAATCTCAGGTAAATACCGAAAATTCTTAACTCCATTTTCAACCTGACAAACCTTTTAATAATATATATATATATATATATATATATATATATATATATATATATATATATATATATATAAAAATACACGAAAGCAGAATTCAACAGTAGAGCCAGTAATTGGGAGCAGCCGTTGACGAGTGATCAGAACGGCGCGGCGTAACCACGTTCAAAGTTCCCGAACATGGGGATGAAAGAATCGGAATCAAAAATTCAAACTCCTGTAAAAAATGTTTTTCACATTTCACATTTCCGCGTTTGAACCCTTCGGATTGGGAGATATAATCAACTACTTCGTCCTTGAGGCGGCTGCTCATTCTTTACGAAACTGCAAACCGAGAATTTATATGATACATGAACCAATTCAATTCTTGGAAATGATAAAAAGTTTATAGAATATTATTTTCTTCCAGATGGTACAGTTACATAGGAAAGTGACAAAGATGAAGTCTTTAAAAAAGCATCGTTTGTCTAATCAATGATTGTTTAAGATCTATGCTTCTTTCGAGGTGAGATATATTCCCAAATTTTCAACATTGAATGAATTTTCTAGAACGTAGGATTCATTCATCTGAAATATACCACAAATTATATAATCCATCCTTCAATAAAACAAAATAACTCATCGTGGGTTTAAAAACTTCTTTCTGAATTTTTTCACCTCATTTCTGAAAACCGAATGAAATTCAAAGTCAATTCAAATGAAAAATTGATACGATGAAGTCCACTGAACTCCTAAATCTAATCTGAAATTTAGTGCAGCACTACATTTTCCTTACCTTTCTCTGTGAATCCCAGCGAAACAGACGTCTCACAAGCGTTTCCGGTAAAGCCTTCCGAGCATAGACACTTCACAGCAGTCGCTCCGACGTGCCTGTAAAAAATTTCCGTTTATTCAAGAAGATTCCGAGGTCGTCGTTCCAAAAGAATACATAAAATGGGGAAATAAATTGAGTCGGCGACCTGCCGAGTTACAAGATGCTCCCGACGTTTCGATACGATTCGTACAGAATTGACAGGGATTTCACTTCAAATCCGTAGGGACGTTGTCAAAAAATATTTTTTTCTGAGGCAGATTTCGACTGTTTTCAGTTTTCAATATTAATGGCTTTTGACCAGGCAAATTATTCGAAATCTTGATTGAATAAGGTTTCAGAGCATAAAAGTATTTGATGAGTATTTTATTTGAAGTTTATTCAAATACTAGAAAAATCACCATTATTTCAGTTTCTAAAAGACTATGTGGAAGATCGAACAGAAAAATTCTAATAAACAACGTTTGACGATGCATTAACCTAAATCTCCATATTTCGTTCAAACTTTGAAGCATTTCTGAAAGAAAACATTAGCAAGTGTTTTATTTGTCTTTCTATTATATATATATATATATATATATATATATATATATATATATATATATATATATATATATATATATATATATATATATATATATATATATATATATATATATATATATATATATATATATATATATATAAACTTGATTTATTGCTTGTTTAAGATAGTTTATTTTCAATGTTTTCAGCAATAACAGGCTTATTTTGATGTGAATAACTTTATCTTCGTTGACGTTTCGTTGTATATCACAACTTTGTCACACCTAATGAATAATGAATTTTATGAATTACTATAGATATAAAAATGTCAACTTATTTCTTAAAAAAATCAAATTAGTTTTTTTGTATTTTCACTTAACATTTTTGTAGAATCACATGATTTTTAGTATCAGAGAAATATTTTTGGCTTAGCATTCGCATCGGAAGTTTTAGTCTTCTTCATTTATTCAATTTTTTTTTATTCACAGCAAAAATGAATAATAATTAATTTTATAGATACATCGCTAAAATTAACATCATCATGTTTACGACATGAAACACTGAAGAAGTTCGTACTCTTCTCATGAAAAATTATTTAATTACCCATTAATTTGATCAACAAAATCATGAAAAACAGAATTCACAAATTATATAATACTTTACATTAAGAAAAAAGTAAATCTTACGAAAATAACATTGTTAAAATATCAAAACCTTATAATTTAATAATAGAACATACTGCCAACAATCAAATCAAAGAAATATACAAAATTAAATAGTGAAACAGTAACTCAGAAAAAACTCATATTGTTTATAATATACCATGTAATAATTGCAGTATACCATGTAATATTGCAGTATGCTATATAGGACAAACATCACAAAATCTCGAAAAAAAATTAAAGCGCATAAATAAGCAAAAACTCAAATAATAGCCTTACTTAAGCATAAAATAACACAAAAACACGATTTTGATTATAACAATACAAAGATTTTAGCAACTGAAAAAGACAAAAAATGAAGAGAAATTTTAGATATGTTACACATTCGTAAAAATTTGAAAAACACAGTGGATGAAAGAACAGACATTAACATCTTTAATTCTATTTACAACGATTTGATAAACCTTACAAATAACACTCATAAAATGAATACACAACAATCATCAAACATCACATCTCAAAACTCATTTTTTCCAGATCTACCTTCAATTTCACACGCATAAACCAATTAATATTCTGTATATTAATATTCTGAATAAGTATAAAACTCGACTATATTTAAATATATATATATATATATATATAAATATATATATATATATATATATATATATATATATAAGCCAGAAATATTACTATGATAAGTATGAAAATATAAATTTGATTTTTCGAGAAATAAGTTTGACATTTTGATATCCAGAGTAGTTCATGAAATTCAATAATTCTTTAGTATTGACAAATATATATAATATCAATAATAGTTTTTCATATTAAAATAACTATTTATATATATATATATATATATATATATATATATATATATATATATATAAATATTATATATATATATATATATATATATATATATATATATATATATATATATATATATATATATATATATATATATATATATATATATATATATATATATATATATATATATATAAATATTCTTTAGAAAATACTTATTGTTTCGAAAAAAAATGAATGAAAGTGGAATATTTTTTTCGATATTCTCATATGTCCTATAATCCATCAAAAGTTAAATACAAAAAAAGAATTTGTTAAATTTCTATCATTTAAGTTTCGATATTGAATTATATCGAAATCTTCGTTTTCACCATAATTATAATTTTATTAACTTTGAATTCGAATTCAGAATCCTGTGAAAAGTGAATAAAGTATGGCGACGACGCTCATGCTCGTTTCTAAAATTCATTGCTGTCTTCAAATAGCACGTGTTTAATGAAAGTCGTTACTAACACGTTTCCATCTTCTCACTAATTTTTGTTCATCTATCTCTTATTTGGTTATCTAATGAACTTTGCAATTAGTCGATACCATCAGTGGCTATTCGAAGAAACTCGTTAATTTAACATGTTAACGAGACATTATACAAAATGCTAGGTAATTGAAGTATTTCTATTTGAGTGTAACTCAGTCAAGATCACTTCCCTAAACTTCAAGTGTACTTGCTTTTCGAAGTCGGCTTCTCGAACTGAGCAAATTTGATACCTGGAATCAACAGTAAGTGCTAACGAAAGTTTCTAATCATAAATTTCTAGTGCGTCTTTGAGAACTTCAATCAATTGGATGACTCAAGAAGTGTTTATTCGTCAACTCAGCTTGATGAGAAATCTAATTGAACGAACGTAAATAGCGCAATGATCTGAAGCTTGAGGTGTGCTGGTAATATCTGAGATTGATTTCCATTCGGAGCAAGAGCCAAAAAGTAATTTTTATGCTTCATGGGCGAAGCTAGGATAAGAAGCCTATTCATCTAATTAATATAATTGAAATAATTTCACATCTCTTCTACAATTTAATAAAATATCTATAGTAAGGTAAATCAGTATGCCAAAAAGTAATTTTTATGCTTCATGGGCGAAGCTAGGATAAGAAGCCTATTCATCTAATTAATATAATTGATAGTAAGGTAAATCAGTATGCCAAAAAGTAATTTTTATGCTTCATGGGCGAAGCTAGGATAAGAAGCCTATTCATCTAATTAATATACTTGAAATAATTTCACATATCTTCTACAATTTAATAAAATATCTATCGTAAAGTAAATCAGTATGCATAAAAAACCTCCAGCTAAACCGATACTTTGGATTAAGCAACCAAGACTTGGCCAGAAGACTCCTTCTCCTTCAGTTGGAGTCAAGCTTCTGAGTTTAACAATGCTGCTCTAGGCTGCATTAAAAGTGAGAAATGAATCTTGTAATGGACCTAAGATTACGACTAGGGTTTAAAAAACCGGTTTTAGAAAATTATGAAATTTGAGAACCGATTTTAGTAGAAAATATCGGTTTTCAATGTATGAATAACACTTAAATAACATGAAAAGTGGCATTATTAAGTTATCCGGACAAATATTATCACGATTATATGAAGATTGCTCTACATGGGATTAATGTGATATTCAAAAACGAGATGAAAGCGATATCCAAGAGCAAGACAATGTTTTAATGAAAAATGCTATGGAAGTGGCAACTGAGAAATATTTAAAGGAACCGGAAGAAGTGACTTCCTCTAATCAAACTCTAAGAGTTTTTGGCCCTAGCCAAAAATAAAAGGACAAAAATTTTGAATTATTATATCAGGCTTTAAAAACGATTAAGCCTAGTTCGGTTGTAAGTGAGAGGGTACTTTCTATTTCGGGGAATTTTGTGAATAAACTAAGGACACGGCTAAATAGCAAATCGATAGATATCCTCTATTTTCTGAAATCATATTTGAATAAACAAAAAAATAAATAGAATATTTAAATTTGTATTAAAATTGCTTAATTATCTTTAAAACTTGTTCTTTGCTCAATTATCTTCAAAACTAAAACTGATATTAATAAGTTACTACATTTACTTAGTAACTGCATTAATAAAAACTTCATTTACTGTTGTCTTTCGGCTTTAGTTATAATTCACATTAAATAATACATAATTATATATTTTCTAACAGCTTTTAATAAGTATCCATATGTATCTAATAACATTTATTTTAAAAACAAATAATATGGTTATTATAAAAATATGAAAACATATTGTTTTTATTCATTCGAACCCTTTGCTGTGTAACCCTTATATGTGAAAATTATGCATAAACAACGAATCATAGTTCTTGAATATATTCAATCCTGGTCAACTATTATTTCTTCGTTTCACTAAATTGCATTAAAAAATTTACTATCAATAAAATTGAAGAGTATATAAAGTCAAAATTCACATGAAATCACTCTAAATTTTCTGTTGAAATTTTTGTTCGAATTACAGAATATTCGAGCAAAAATTTTTTATATAAACCGGTTAAAACCGGTTTTCTGGAGAAATTACTATTCGAAAATCGGTTTTATAAAATGTCGGTTTTTGTATAAACACTAACCACGACATTGGTCATTTCATCATTAAATATGAACATCTGAACCATTGATTCCAAAACTGCTTTTGATAGACCTCCAGGTATTCACGGGAAACTCATAGGCGGGCTACGTTGGCGTGACAAAGAAATAAGGTTGTCATTTCTTATTGGGAGGTCCACGAATCTTTATCTAGTTTCGAGCGTGAAAAACTGAAATACTGGCTTGACTTCCTCTATAAATGTAGGCAGTTATAGTTTTAGGAAGTTCTCTAGTCATTAGTTCACAATAATTCAGTGGAAATTTTGAACAATTTGGGAAATTGGATAATTACTGGGTGTTAGTCAATTAGACATGACTCTGGTGTATTTAGAAAGGTTCGGCAGTTCATGAGTGCCCAGTCATGGAGCATCTTCATATGTTATTTTTAACAATCAAATGTTATTACGCAAATTATTTCCGCTAGATATCTTCGAAACGAAGTGCTTTCTTGATGATTATTTGAATAAAAATAAAACCAGACAAATTCGCAAATTTTTCTATTCCTTCCATGAGTAAGTGAAATCTAATAGTTCACTGGATTCATGGCAATAAAGTTGTTCAATGAACTCCCCAGATCTGATCTGATGAATTACTGAGTACAGTAATTTCTATCGGGTGTTCCGCAAATTTCGGAAAAGGTAGGGGGTGTTTGTAAGTTCAATTAAAACCAAACCACAAGTCAGAAAAAAAATATATATACATATATATATATCAAATTTCACAGCAGATATTGAAAAATTAATTGGCGAAGATCATGTTTTCCGAATGTTGACCCTCGCTTTGCCTGCAAACGAAATCGGAAATCAGCCGCTACGCGTGTACACATATCTCCGGAAATAGCGGCCATTCCGGTGTGGATGTTGTTTCGGTTGCAGTAGAATTCGTGACTTATTTGCGTACGATTTCTGCTTAAGGTATCCCCACATGAAATAATCAAGGGGAGTCAGATCGGGGCTTCTCGGAGGCCAGTTGATGGTTCCTCGACGAGAGATCACTTTTTCTGGGAAAAGTTGATTGACAACCGCAAGCGACTGGTTTAAAGTGTGGCAAAAAGCCCCATCTCGTTGAAACCATGTCTCCGCATCAAAACCTTCAAACTCCTGTAATTGTGAAGCCACAAAGTTCCGCAACATGTCGCAATACCGCTCACTATTTACCGTGATTGCTCGCCCTCGCTAGTCTTCAAAAAAATACGGCTCAGTGATGCCTTCCCCAGACATGACAGCCCACACGATAACCTTTGGACTATGTAGTGGTCGTTCTTGTTTCTCTCTCGGATTTTGGACCAGAAGCGGCAGTTTTGTTTGTTTACGTGCTCAGTTAAGTGAACATTCGCTTTATCACTAAACAGGATGTTTTCAAACGTTGGGAAGCGTTGAAGCATTTCATTTGCAAAATTCAGTCGAAGAGGATAGTCGGTAGTTTTCAGTTCCTGCACGAGCTGAATTTCGTAGGCTGTAAGATGTAAATCTTTCTTCAATATAGTATGCAACGACGATTTTTTAATGTTAAGGCCTCAACCTCGTTTGCGAACTGATTGAGACGGATTTTAGCTCACTGAAACTCACACTTTTTCAATCGCTTGATGGGTTCGAACATTGTCGCGTGGGCGACCTGGATAGTGAATGTTTACACTTGAACCGGTATTCTCAAACATTCGAATCCATTTTCTGATGCTATCGTCCTTCGGTGCATTCCGTACATTAAATTCTGCATGATATGAACTTTGAGCTGACACTATCGAATCACCATTGCGATAATAAGCGCGTATGCAAAAAGCACGATGGTTTCCCGAGTACGCTTCCATGGCTACTGAATCTCCAAATAATGGCGGAGCAAGCTATTCTATCCGCCTTCCTCACTAATCACGCCATTACTCGGACAGCGCCGATACAAATTCCCCCCACCTTTTCTGGACACCCGTTAGAATGAAATCCATAAGCTTTTTTCAAAGCTAAAACCGTAACCTTACCTAACCTAAACGTGAACTCTATGATCTTAGAGTGTGTATTCAAGATAATGCGTAGATAATAATTGAATGAAATGATTCTGTTTTGATGTATTTTCTAGTTGTAGTACAAATTTCTATCTTGCCTAAAATATAATGGAATTGAATATATTCTATTAATTAATATATTATAATCCATCTTTATATGTATTTGTCGTTATATAGTTGGTTACTTCAAAATGAAATCTGTCCCCATAGATAAACGCATTAGCAACCCCTGAACTTTAAAAAAAGCAATGCGTACTCAAACTCACCAAAAATCGATCATAAAGTTATTATTTATCAATTTTCACTTCTTCTTACACTAAATTTATAAAGCTCGAATTTCAATCAGGTTATATTTTGTTCGTTTCAAATACAATTATAAGTTTGCAATCTATAATGTAACATAATTTATCATCTCAACTGCTCATATTTTCATTTCATCTGAAATGAGTTTGTTCCAGAATCTTTACTGAATGTTTATATGCTCATTCATTTTTAATATCAGTATCAAATTTGAGCTTTTCACATAAAAGGCTTCCGAAATTCAGATTCATCGATGAGACTGATTTTACAATTTCAGTTTGATCACTATTTTCGATCTCAGCTGCTGTTTATAAATCTATATTTCTTAACATCAATTTTGAATTGCATATTGTTGTTTTCAAATCCTCTCATTGAATTTTCAATGTTTTTTATAGAAGTGACGGTTCGCGAGAATATGCAATATATAGGAAACTAAATTCTATAGTGTCCTACTGCTACCTTTTACTCAAATAAGTGAAGAGTGTGCTCGGTTATCCTCCAGCACGGATTCAATTTCAACGTTCAAATGAATGTATGCTTTGCATTCAATCGATAGCAGTTTTTAGGGCTGATGTAATCTGTAGGTCCGAAGGTAATTTATTGAATTAGCGTTTCTATTTGTATATTTAATTTATTAGACTTTGCAGCTTCAATGAGTCAACATCGTTCATAAAATGGACTCGAATATGTTTGCTTTGGCGGAATATATCAGAATATTACATTTTGGGTATTAATCAGCCGGCAAATATCATTAAACGTCTATTACTTCGCTCGCCATTGGTTACCGACAAGGTTTGCAATTCTCCAGTCTGAGTAGTAATTAAGGTGCATAGTTACCATTCAAACGATCGCTCCATCTTGTAATTTTGCAATTCTATATAATAGGATTTATAATGAATTCAAGATGTTGTGGTTAAATGAAAACCATAACAACACCAATAACTCACCAGATTATTTCAAATAGTTCCATTCGTGATTATGGAGTAATCGAATCACTTATTGATTTTTACGTTATTGAGAATTATATAGAATCAAATATTTATAACTTAAATACGATAAAACTCAGTGCCCCAAATTTTTTCTTGAATATAATTTTTGATTGTGGACACAAATAGTTTTTTCGTGACTTTATATCGCTTCATTAGTAGTACCTACTTATAATCGTGTATATATATTATTACTATTATTACGATTGTTCCCCATGAGGAAAGCGACTGAACTTGAATTCGCAATTACTAAAACTTTTGCTTCATTTTTTTTCCTCCCAAAAACGCTTCATTCTCTCTGAATGCTCCTTTTCCGTTCATAGGTCCATTTTACTCCAGGTTGATATTTGACTTTTGCTCAAACTTTACAGGTGAGATTTTATAGCGAAATTCAATGCTATCTTCGAGATTTGTCATATTGATCTGTTAGAGATCCTTTTGGACCTCTTTTAGCTCTTCTGTTCCGCAATTATTATTCATAATTATATGAAGTATTTCTTCAGTATTCTGGACCCTTTCATTCTGTAGACACTTGCATAGAACTTTCCTCGTCGTTTTCTGACTATATATATATATATATATATATATATATATATATATATATATATATATATATATATATATATATATATATATATATATATATATATATATATCCGTTTACATATGTTTCAAGCTTATCGTCAGAACGGCGTAGTTCAAGTTTTAGATTTCAGGTTCATACCGTAAGTCTCTTATCTTTTATCTTAATACCTGTATAATTCTTTTCAAATTACGTTTATTGTTCGGTACAAATTCTCAGAAGGTATAAATATCGTTTCACTGGCTGATATTGCTTCAGTCTTCAAAACGGAGTGGAATGAACTCTAACAGAAATATTCGATCCCAAGCCAAAAAGAAGTCGATTTCTTACACAGAATTTTGTGTTGTGTTTTGTGATTTTTTTTCGTGTTAATTAACATCCAAGTTTGTACATCTAAAACTTGAACTACGCCGTTCTGACGATAGCCAATAAGCTTGAAACATAAGTAAACGGCTGTCACAAAAAATTCATGTTCATACCGTAAGTCTGTTATCTTATATATATATATATATATATATACATATATATTCATTTATTCTTGACCAAATTGATCGAATTACCTGATAAGTTCATCGAATTATGAGATTGCGTAGACTTTATCCGAAAACGGGGCTTCATTTAAGGCTTCATATTCATGATATTTCCTTTGGGGTAGATGATAAATAGATGTTACCTATCAGAGTCTCATGAAAAACTCTTGAAAGTGGCAAGGGAACTTGAAATATTAGTTGATTAAATGAATCAAATGATGGAAGTTTACAATTGAACTCATGAATGATTTTCGTTTACAATTGATTACTCATGATCAAAAATGATGAAAACTATCACATTCGAAAGATAGATCTACCGAATACCGATGTAAAAATATCGATATTCTTGCTTTCAACATCGATGATCATCAAGCATCCCTATTGGTCGTGCGCGAGGCCGTGATTTAACATCCATATCGATTACACATTCGAAAGATGATCTACCGAATACCGATGTAAAAATATCGATATTCTTGCTTTCAACATCGATGATCATCAAGCATCCCTATTGGTCGTGCGCGAGGCCGTGATTTAACATCCATATCGATTACACATTCGAAAGATAGATCTACCGAATACCGATGTAAAAATATCGATATTCTTGCTTTCAACATCGATGATCATCAAGCATCCCTATTGGTCGTGCGCGAGGCCGTAATTTAACATCCATATCGATTATACATTCGAAAGATAGATCTACCGAATACCGATGTAAAAATATCGATATTCTTGCTTTCAACATCGATGATCATCAAGCATCCCTATTGGTCGTGCGCGAGGCCGTGATTTAACATCCATATCGATTACACATTCGAAAGATAGATCTACCGAATACCGATGTAAAAATATCGATATTCTTGCTTTCAACATCGATGATCATCAAGCATCCCTATTGGTCGTGCGCGAGGCCGTGATTTAACATCCATATCGATTACACATTCGAAAGATAGATCTACCGAATACCGATGTAAAAATATCGATATTCTTGCTTTCAACATCGATGATCATCAAGCATCCCTATTGGTCGTGCGCGAGGCCGTAATTTAACATCCATATCGATTATACATTCGAAAGATAGATCTACCGAATACCGATGTAAAAATATCGATATTCTTGCTTTCAACATCGATGATCATCAAGCATCCCTATTGGTCGTGCGCGAGGCCGTAATTTAACATCCATATCGATTATACATTCGAAAGATAGATCTACCGAATACCGATGTAAAAATATCGATATTCTTGCTTTCAACATCGATGATCATCAAGCATCCCTATTGGTCGTGCGCGGGGCCGTAATTTAACATCCACATCGATTATACATTCGAAAGATAGATCTACCGAATACCGATGTAAAAATATCGATATTCTTGCTTTCAACATCGATGATCATCAAGCATCCCTATTGGTCGTGCGCGGGGCCGTAATTTAACATCCATATCGATTATACATTCGAAAGATAGATCTACCGAATACCGATGTAAAAATATCGATATTCTTGCTTTCAACATCGATGATCATCAAGCATCCCTATTGGTCGTGCGCGGGACCGTAATTTAACATCCATATCGATTATACATTCGAAAGATAGATCTACCGAAT
The DNA here is from genome assembly GCA_030704895.1 of Henosepilachna vigintioctopunctata. Taxonomy (NCBI): domain Eukaryota; kingdom Metazoa; phylum Arthropoda; class Insecta; order Coleoptera; family Coccinellidae; genus Henosepilachna; species Henosepilachna vigintioctopunctata. Next base: position 271,648 of record JARQZJ010000079.1, read on the forward strand.
ACCGATGTAAAAATATCGATATTCTTGCTTTCAACATCGATGATCATCAAGCATCCCTATTGGTCGTGCGCGAGGCCGTAATTTAACATCCATATCGATTATACATTCGAAAGATAGATCTACCGAATACCGATGTAAAAATATCGATATTCTTGCTTTCAACATCGATGATCATCAAGCATCCCTATTGGTCGTGCGCGGAAAGGCCGTAATTTAACATCCATATCGATTATACATTCGAAAGATAGATCTACCGAATACCGATGTAAAAATATCGATATTCTTGCTTTCAACATCGATGATCATCAAGCATCCCTATTGGTCGTGCGCGGGACCGTAATTTAACATCCATATCGATTATACATTCGAAAGATAGATCTACCGAATACCGATGTAAAAATATCGATATTCTTGCTTTCAACATCGATGATCATCAAGCATCCCTATTGGTCGTGCGCGAGGCCGTAATTTAACATCCATATCGATTATACATTCGAAAGATAGATCTACCGAATACCGATGTAAAAATATCGATATTCTTGCTTTCAACATCGATGATCATCAAGCATCCCTATTGGTCGTGCGCGGGCCGTAATTTAACATCCATATCGATTATACATTCGAAAGATAGATCTACCGAATACCGATGTAAAAATATCGATATTCTTGCTTTCAACATCGATGATCATCAAGCATCCCTATTGGTCGTGCGCGAGGCCGTAATTTAACATCCATATCGATTATACATTCGAAAGATAGATCTACCGAATACCGATGTAAAAATATCGATATTCTTGCTTTCAACATCGATGATCATCAAGCATCCCTATTGGTCGTGCGCGGGACCGTAATTTAACATCCATATCGATTATACATTCGAAAGATAGATCTACCGAATACCGATGTAAAAATATCGATATTCTTGCTTTCAACATCGATGATCATCAAGCATCCCTATTGGTCGTGCACGAGGCCGTGATTTAACATCCATATCGATTCCGCTAACATCGATGTTACGATATTTTTCCAATAGCAACATCGATGTTAAAACATAGATGTTCTTGCTTTCAACACCGATGATCATCGAATATCGATGTTCATAGCATCCTTAATTTCAATAAAGATGAAATGTGGAAATTTCAGTTTTCGATTTTGATAATACTAAATATGATCGATCAATAGTTTCCTCGATATCAGAATGGGGTACGACATTTTGTCGGTTAGCTCTCCAGATACATCCTGAGGTTATTGTTTGCTATGAAAATGTCTCCATTTTTTCAAGTTTTACAATGTGTACAACAGCGTCAATTCTCGGAAATTCTCTCATCTCACGACGTGTCGATTCAATCTTTCCCATTACGAAAACGAAGCGAAAAGAATAAAGCTAAATCCACTCACGCAACGTGAACATCATCAGAGACGTGTAACATCATAACCCGTATCACTCCTCGCGACCTTACCAGGAAGCTCTCTATGAACGTAAAAAGGAATAATGTATGAGCCTTGTTTACGTTATAAAACGGATATTCTGTGTGCATTTGGAAAGAGCCTCTTCGTTATTATCCCCTTCGTAACTCGAGGAGTATACTTCATCACTCTAACTCCTTCCATTCTCTGTTCCATTTCATTTCCTGAGAGCAGGCAACTCGGCAATTTCGATTATGTCAAATGTGCATTTTCTACTTTCCGAAGTTTTTGATATGCGGAAAACCTGATAACAGATTTCAACAAAGAATAATATTTCTGTTTCAATATTGACTGGATTTAATATTCCGTCTACAGATCTGATAAAGATCGTCCATCGACGGGGTGTTCTACCGGAAGTGGAATTCTTGTCACAGTCCACAATTAAATTCATCGCAAAAAAGTGCACAGAGGTATCTGTGCTGAAAAATTGAAGTGGAAAATTGATTCCTAATACCTATTGTTATTGTTTATATATACTTCTTCAAATTGATGTGGTAACGTAGGATTTATTTTTGACTGTCTGACAATTGTAAAGTGGTACTGTAGGGTGAGAAGTTAGCAAGGGAGTTTAGTGCTAAAAACTTAGGGTTTTGCATAGATGAGGAGTTATGATTTAGGCACCATGTTGCCTCTGTAAGAAAGGCCAGCTATAGAAGATTGAACTGACTACAAAGATTTAAATATGAGTTGAAAGAAGCAATAATGTTCAGACTTGTCAAACCTTGATTTACCCTTCATTTGCTGTCCATTGTACTATGGTTTATTAACGAAGAAAGAAAATATAACCTAGCCAAGGTTCAGAATTCTTGTCTGCGCTTTGTATGTTGTATTCCATACAAAAACCATGTCACATTCCACCTTAATAGAAATGAAGAAATCACATATGCACAGAGAGCTGAGAATTATCAGCTAGTGTTCTTGCAAAACTGACTGCTAGTCAAACTCCTGAGTATCATTTCAATATATTGGAACTACGTAAGTCAGCTTATGAGGTGAATATACGTGAGTCTGGTAATTTCAGCGTTCCTTAGCATGTAACATCTAGCATCTAACATCATGCAGAATAAGTTTAGGGCGTTGATTGAGGCTGATACCCCAACTGTAAAAAACAGTCAAAAAAAACTGTACAATTGGTTAAGAGAGGGAAGTTTTGGTTAAGCTATAGATAGGTTAAGTTGGGTATTTTATTTTGTTTTTGTTTTTGATTTTTTGTTAATGTTATTTGAATTATATCTATTCATTTAATTTTAGTTTCGGGTTTATTATTTAGGTCTCTCATTGAGGAATAACCTTTCAATTTTCAGATTCATTTCTATAGTGTTGAGTATTTGTGTTTTCTTTTCTATACTGGAGGAGTGGAGGATTAGCCTATTTAAACGCCTACCATTTGTAATTATATATGTAAGACGATAACAATAAACTTATTATTATTATTATTATTATTATTTTCATTATTATTATTATTATTATTATTATTATTATTATTATTATTATTATTATTATTATTATTATTATTATTATTATTATTATTATTATTATTATTATTATTATTATTATTATTATTATTATTATTATTATTATTATTATTATTATTATTATTATTATTATTATTATTATTATAATGATTAGTATTATTATTATTATTATCAACTATTCAATTAGTACTTGATGATAAAGTGATTCTGTTTTGCACCTTTGCAGATTGGTGATTCTGTTGCACCTCATTTTGTAAACATTTCGACTTCGTATGGAAATAGCCTCTGAAACTTCTGCGGATACTCTCAACCTCAATCAATTCAATAATTTAATACGAATACGCATGACGACCTTTCGAAGTACAGTAGAAGTCCATTAGTCCGGCATCCAACAGTCCGGAATGCCCGATAGTCCGGCAACGCTCCGGAAAACTGTTAAAAGGTCAGTTTTCTGCAAAAGTGTGTCTTTAAAGCAAATTAAAACGCTCGAGAGCTATTCGGAAGTTTTCGGGTTAGATCGGGATCATCCGGAAGCGCTTGATATTGTTCGGAAACGATTAGCGGCCTGCTTTTTTCACCACTTTGTGGCTGAGGTCAAGGAACCCGTCAAAAGCCTTGGTCTACCAGAAGATACTGAAGCCAACCATCTTTTGGACAATTGCAAAGCCCACCCACCAGTAGATGAGTTAGTTTCTGGAAAAACTGTTGCTTCTCTACTCCCACCTAACGTAACATCTTTGATTCAACTTCAAAATTATGAATGCTTTTATAAAAGGTCTTTTATTCAAGGCCTGTTACATGCCTACTGTGACGTGACTGATTTTCAGAATAAGTTTACAGTAAAAGATGCCGTCTATGCTATTACACTGTCTTGGAACTAGATTAAAATACAACACGCCAAAAATGCTGGAAAAAGCTTTGGCCAGCTGCAAACCCTGCATCTGACCTAATTATACAGACTGATGAGGAAGAAAACCATCAAGACGCTCTGACCAAAATTCTGGATGTCGTTAGAAGTGCTAACAATCTCTTGGAAAACCTGCCCGAAGATGACGCAGAGGAGTGGCTCATAATCGACGAGAATGAGCCTGCTGAACAAGAACTAACAGAAAGAAAATGAAAAAAGCAGATGGGCAGAAGCTGCAGAATCACTGAATAAATTTATCTTTTTTGCTGAGGCTAGTAGTAGTAGCTACAGTGATTCAGAAATTATTGATTTCCATATCATTGAAATGAATTTGAAATAAATTTTATACTAAACGCCAAAAGTCAAGAAAACAAAAAGACATTCGTGACTTTTTTGAATAAGTTAAATATATTTTACAGTACGTGTACAAACATTATATTGAATGTAAAATAAACTTTGTTGCATGTACTGTATTTGCATACTGTATTTGTATCTGTAGTTTAATTATTAACCTAATTGTTCTTATAATTGCCGCCCGATAGATCGGAATTTTCGGTAGTCCAGCACCGAGCCGGTACAGAACGTGCCGGATTATCGGACTTCTACTGTACTACTTCTTTATCAAATGCTGAATTAATACATCAGAATTAATAAACCAGTATTAATTCAGCATTTGATAAAGAAGTAGTACTTCGACACGTCGTCATGCGTATTTGTATTAAATTATGAGAAAATTCTAAATATTGTTTCATTATGGATATTAATTTTCAACAAGTATTGGCCTTATCAATCATAAATTCAATAATTTAGTCAATATTAATAGTTGAATACTAAATTTAGTTTCCTCAAATGCTATATGTCGAATCTCTTCTGAAAATGTTTCTCTTGTGAGTGTTGATCTTCAGCACCCTCCACTTCATTTCTATGTATCTTGTACGCCGAAACATTCAATTTTCGTGAGGCGAAGTTTTTGCTAATGTACCAAATGGCATTGAATACCTCTTGGGACAGTGTCTTCGAGTCATCTTAAAGTATCGAAGTGCCACACTCCCCTACTCCAGTGAACTGACAATACTCGACGAATTTCTACGAAGACCTACAGAAATCAGTACAAATGTCTCATTTCATTTCCTGAGAGCTGACAACGTTGCACTTCCGATTCAGGATAATATGACTATATCCTGAATTATAACTTCGAGAACTCGAAGATAAAGTGTTTAAGCAAGGACAATTGAATACATTTCAACTGTTATCAATAGGTATAGTCTTAGGACTATCATCAAAATATGATAATACTTTATTCAACTAGAATTGGACGAAGAGATCTCGAAAAATTATGGATATGTCGTCTCTATAGCCTACTGTGTCCTTCTCTAAGGAGATCTGGGTTCGAATTCCGGGTAAGACATAGATGTTTGTGCATGTAGAAATGAGTTTCAACTATTATGAAATTGGGATTATTTTGATTGAGACTGGGTATCATTCAGATCGGTTTTTTGGGATTATGACGAAAAATTTATCTTTCATGTTCCTAATTTCTGGATAAAAAACTTCCACTTCAAGTGCATATAGTTATATCATTTCAGCGTTACATAGCAGAACAGGAGATTATATAACATGTTTTTTCTGAGATTAATAAAATTACTCTGAATCAATACTCTCTCTTCAACTCGACATTTAGTATATTGCTAGAATCGCCGTAGAAAGTCCACCATCTGATAAAATCGGCGCTAAGAGTTCGATAATCTGGAAATCCTTCGTAGAGCAAAGTCTTTTCGATATTTGAATTCTGTAAATAAAATTTCACCTTCGGATCTTAAAAGCTTCACGCCAGAAATCGGAAGTAAAATAAGAAATTCGATGATCAAAAATACATATCTTTTGAAAAAGGTTTTGTTTTTTATCTAAATGAGTTCCTTATTCGAACGAATCTTCAATTTCTTTATAATTATCAACAGTTGTTAATTGTTGAAAATCTTTGGAAACTATAGGATTGATTCTATATTTTATTCAAGAAGAATTCCTAGTTATTCATAAATCCAGCTAGATTAGAAAAAAAGCCTGAATATTGAAGTTTGCACTTACCTACAAATTCCACGATTTTTGCAGAAACCAGTTTTTGCTGTACCACAAAGTGAATTCGGTCCATCAGAGCAGTGGCGACCAGTGAAATTTTCAAAACAGGAGCATCCGAATTTACTGAAAAAAATTTTAATCAATATCGAAAATGCGATTCTACTTTCTAGATTCAATAAATACATTTATGAATTAAAACGGACATTATATTAATTCATCTTGAATTATAATGTTGTTTTTCTTCAGTATCGGATATTTCAATTCAATTTTTTCCATGATCCAAAACTACAGCATTTGCTTTTAAAGTTTCCAGTTGTTTTGGACGTGTCTAAAGTGAACTTTTTTAACGAACAGTTGAAACGATTCACTAGAAATGAGAGACAAATAAATGAATGAGTTACTTTTCAAACAAAACAGATTAGTACTCTGAGGTACTTATAGAAGGCTACGGTGGGCTCAGCCAATCTCGAAATGAACTTCACAATTTTTTTTGATTATATTCGAATAAAGAATTTTTCAGACAAATTAATGGGAATGAATTCCAATTGATATATATATATATATATCTTGAAATTGATTTATTGCCTGTTTGAGGTATTCATTTTGAAAGTTTTTAGCATTAACAGGCTTTTTTAATATGAAAAAGTTTATTTCTGTTGACGTTTCGTTGTTATATTACAACTTTGTCAAAACTAATGAATAATTGAATTTATGAGTTACTATGGATATCAAATGTCAAACTTAATTTTTTGAAAAATCAAATTAGTTTTTTTGTATATTCACTTATTGATTTTCATTATCAGAGGAATATTTCTGGCTCAGCATTCGCTTCGGAAGTTTTAGTCTTCTTCACCATGAGGAAACCTCTGTAAAACTCCATGAGTTTTTCAGAGGTTTCCTCATGGTGAAGAAGACTAAAACTTCCGAAGCGAATGCTGAGCCAGAAATATTCCTCTGATAATGAAAATCAATAAGTGAATATACAAAAAAACTAATTTGATTTTTCAAAAAATTAAGTTTGACATTTGATATCCATAGTAACTCATAAAATCAATTATTCATTAGTTTTGACAAAGTTGTAATATAACAACGAAACGTCAACAGAAATAAACTTTTTCATATATCAATATCTCACATTACACATTTTGAACATAAATTTATATTATTACTATATCATCAATGACTTATATCTCATTCTCTATCATTTATATAGATGGTCATAACTTTGCTGACAATTCTAAACAATTCGGGAAAGGGAACTATATCTTTTTTCTCGAAAAATGAGCCAAGATAAATCAGACTTTCGATAAATATGATGATCAGAAGATCAATCAGCCTACTATTATGATTTCCAGTTGTAAAAATTGAATTCTATATATCTAGGCATGGGAGAAAGCTTATGCTGAATAGACAGCCAGCCAGGAACTTTTGTTCTAGAACCGTCCATGAGAGTTCCTTTTTTATGAAAATACGCAAGGTTCTTCAACTTCCTAGTTAGTCTGCATATTTTCATCTTGAAACTTGATTTATTGAATTTTTACGAGGCCAAAACTTCAAGTAACACTTCAGACACAAAAGCCACTCAATACTGAATACACACTGCTCTCTCATTATCTATGTTGAAATGTCGATTCAAACATATAAAGAACTAGCGGACCCGACAGACGTTGTCCTGCCATGACATTCCAAGCTATTAGGATAAACGAATGAATGCATATTATACAAAAATTCACTCAAGTCGATCCAGCCGTTGAGTTGCAGTATATTAATAAAAAATTGAAATTTATTCTTAATTATAATTAGTAAATAGTAATTACTATCAACTCTACATATGTTTCGAGTGGTTAGTCCCTTATGATGAATAATACCGAAATTTCTGATTTAATTTTTGAATTGACGTAAAATCAATATGCATTATTTCCAATTGTAAATTCCTGATTTCATTTTATTTCAAAATTGAATCAGAACTTCCTCAATTTCTGAAATAATTTTGAAATTTCAGAAAGCATAATTTCTACTTGAAATCAGGAATTTCCAAATAGAAATGATGAATTTTGATATTTCGTCAATTTCAAAATTGATTTAGAAATTAAGTTATTACTCTTAATAATGGGATAACCGCCCGGAACATACTCGTAAGTAGAGTTGTTAAGTTTCACTCAGTGAAACTCAATCCAAATGTTTTAATCTATTATTTTATTGTATAATATATTATATCGTTAGGTCGATCTTCGCACATTTGATTGACTGCCACGACCTAAGTAAGGTCATCTTCTCCTCGGCATCGTAAATAGTAATTAATCGAAGTGAAAAAAGTTCTCGCGCACTTAGAGGTAAATTGTCACTATCACAAAAGGTCAACAAAAAAAGAGCACATAACTTGAAATGTCACAATCACAAAGGATCGCCGAAGTAAAGACAGTTCTCGCGCACGTAGCGGTAATCGCCACTCACTAAGATAGAAGGATGCACTATTTGTATGAGGTATCGATCGACATAGACTCTATGTCATAGAGGATAGATCGATATATTAGTTGGTTGTCAAATGTCAAATATTATGGTAGCTTTCAGAAATTCAATTTGTGACAAACCTTAAGATTTATCAATCTACATAAAAATAATCTGATAGATAGTTAACAACTGTAATTAGCTAAAATTTAGTTCATTTTTTACCCCCTAAGAATGAATATGTAGTAAGAACGAAATTAAAATTCTAATTGGTTATTCATTTTAAACTCTTCTTTCAATTTGATTTCTGAACGACGGGGGACACATATTTAATTCTGAGCATTTTCATAGTTATTCACCTTCTAAATCTTCTCTGAACTTCAACAAATACTTACGAGACTTACGTACAGCAATTCATTTTTATATTATAGATTCATTTGAAACTATTCTATCAATTTGACTTCTGAACGGCAGGGGACACATCAAAGGAAAAACAAAAGTGTTGGTTTTGTTTAATAACACCTTTTAAACCTTCTCTGAACTTTCGCAAATGATTCAAGACCACAATTAGCCAAATCAGTCCAGCCGTTCTCGAGTTTTAGCGAGACAAACGAACAGCAATTCATTTTTATATACATATATATAGAGATTTTATCGTGATAGATAGTACTGTCAATTCTACTTCATCTGTAGATACGACAAGTAAATGAACTTCAACGTGCAAACTGGCAACAAGTCGATAACTCGAGTGAACGTCTAGTATCGTTGATTTCAGCTCAACTAATTGGCATCGAATTCATATAGGAAAACGTTGGTTTAACATTGTTAGAAACTTTGTAGCAGATTGTTCAGTTCCATCCAACAAAAGGATCCTCGAACTACCGATGCATTCATTATTATCATAGTCCTCCATAATTATAACATAGTTAATTTCACCGTCAATAATTCGATTAGGTTGTTCTTGAACATAATCTTTGAACCATTATTCGAGGATAAAATTATTCATAATTTCATGAAACTATGTCAGGAAGTCAAAATTATTCATCATTATAAACACATTCATTAGTTAATTCAACAACAATTTTGTTTAATTTTTTTGAATGAAGACAAATGTCGCAAAATATATCAACATTTCACATTCTTGAGATATACTTCACGAAAGAAATTATCAAACCTGTGTTTTAGGTAATATACGTAATAATTCAATTTTAATCTGGGTTCTGTACTCTAGAGCAATGTCTTGTTACATTATAGGTGTATCAAGAGTCTTCTCAACATTCTGTTGAGAAGACTGCACCTACAAACGCCATCTCCTATCTCTATATATATATATATATATATATATATATATATATATATATATATATATATATATATATATATATATATATATAAATGAATAGCTGTTCGTTAGTCTCGTTAAAACTCGAGAACGGTTGGACCGATTTGGCTGATTTTTGCCTTGAATTATTTGTGAAAGTCCAGAAAAGTTTTGAAAGGTGGATAAATATGAACATGCTCAGAAATGAATGAAAACAAACACTTTTGTTTTCCCTTTGATGTGTCCCCCGTCGTTCAGAAATCAAATTGATAGAATAGTTTCGAAAGAATCTATAATATTGAAAATGAATTGCTGTTCGTAAGTCTCGCTAAAACTCTAGAGCGGCTGGACCGATTTCGCTAATTTTGGTCTTGAATTATTTGTTGAAGTCCAGAGAAGATTTGGAAGGTGAATAAATATGAAAAAGCTCGGAATTAAATATGTGTCCCCCGTCGTTCAGAAATCAATTAGAAAGAATAGTTTAAAATAAATAACCAATTAGAATTTCTATATTTTTCTTACTACATATTTATTCTTAGGGGGTAAAAAATGAACTAAATTTTAGCTGACTACAGTTGTTAACTGTCTATCAGATTATTTTGATGTAGATTGATAAATCCTAAGGTTTGTCACAAATTGAATTTCTGAAAGCTATCATAATATTTCACATTTGACATCCAACTAATATATAGATATATCCCTATGACTTAGAGTCTATGTCGATCGATACCTCATTCAAAGAGTGCATCTTTTTATCTTAGTGAGTGGCGATTACCACTACGTGCGCGAGAACTTTCTTTACTTCGTTGATCCTTTGTGATAGTGACATTTCAAGTTTTGTGTTTTTTTTTGTTGACCTTTTGTGGTAGTGACAATTTACCTCTTAGTGCGCGAGAACTTTTCGCACTTTGATTAATTACAATTTACGATGCCGACGAAAAGACGACCTGACTTAGGTCGTGGCAGTCAATCAATTAAAACATTTGGATTGAGTTTTACTAAGTGAAACTAAACAACTCTACTTACGAGTATGTTCCGGACGGTTATCCCATTATCAAGAGATATAACGAAATATCAAAATGCATCATTTCTATTTGGAAATTTCTGACTTCAAGTAGAAATTATGCCTTCTGACATTTCAAAATAATTTCAGAAATTGAGGAAGTTCTGATTTAATTTTGAAATGAATTGAAATCAGGAATTTACAATTAGAAATAATGCATATTGATTTTACGTCAATTCAAAAATTAAATCAGAAATTTAGGTATTATTGATCATAAGGGACTAACCACCCGAAACATATGTAGAGTTGATAGAGTTTCAATTTCAATTTATTATTAATATACTGCAACTCAACGGCTGGATTGACTTGAGTGGATTTTTGTATATGCATTTATTCGTTTATCCTGTTAGCTTAGAATGTCATGGCAGGACAACGTCTGTCGGGTCCGCTAGTATAGTAATATAATTAAGTCGACGTAAACAGTATGATTCCTGATTAAATCTATGAACATTTTTCGATCAGTGTATAACTATGTTTATAAGTAAAAATGAATAATCTCACTATACAATCGAATCTGTACATATATCTTAAAACAAAGCGACGAAAACCAAAATTTTATAGAATATGCAGAAAACAAGGATGTTTGTTGTCATTGCTAGTAATTATCGAAATAAATTTAATGATCTAATATATCAGCATGGCTTGAGAATTTGTAATAGGCGAAATAGAATGTAATTGTTGAATCTTAAAAGATAAACTTAACTTAAAATATGAAATTCCAAAGTTTCCTATTTTCAAATCCATTGTATAAATGTGCAATTTATTTCGCTCAGATATTCTGTTTCTTGAAGTATCGGGCTGAAACTGAACTGCCTAAAAATACATACTCGTATATGTACTAACACAAATGTATGTCATGAGTACAATCAATTGTCCTTATCAGCAATAATACATATATAGTAATGAATCAAGTATGGAAACAATAACTGACAATTCGGTTACTGACTTGGTTAATTCATTCTGTGACCTTCAGGTGATAGTTACGTGTTATTTTATTCAAAATATTCAGAAGTGAGTTCATACTATACATAATCTCTGATAGAACAATCATTTATATGTATTCACGAAAGTAATTCATATTCACTCATATAATTATGTGTGTATAAGTGTTGATATGTGAATGTATATGTATTTGTGTATTTAAATTTATATGTATGTATGAGTTTGGTCAGCATTTAAGTTTTTTTTATTCCTTTCATTATTATATTTCATTTCATCACTTGTAATTCATATCACAAACTCTTTCATTTAAAATGAAAGTCACTGAGATTGAATTCTCGCTTAACTCTTGGTGAAACATAATTGAGTATTAGAATAAATTGAACTCTTGGCTTAATGTTTCACGATTTATTTAACAACATGAATAGTCAACATGTTTCGAGCGTTAGCTCATTTTCAAGAATAAACTAATATAAGGAACGTACAACAAATTTATATCTACACAAGGGATGTGAGTAAGGAGGATAATTGAAAATCTACTTGTTCATTCACGATTTCTTCTTTTTTCTTCCAAGAACTGCTTATTTCAATTGCTTCCAAAAGGTCTAAACGTTTCCGTTTTAGATTATCTAACATTGATATATACAGAAAACCTACATGCACAGATACCTTAATTCCTAAAGATAGCAATAAACATGAAACTCAGCTCTTTTAATTCTTTTATACATAGAATTACGACTACCCCGCTTTCCGAAGAAAATTTCAACAAATAAGTGAAAACTTTGAAACTTCTAGCAAATAAAAACGGTTATGACGAAAATATAATAGATAATCTTATAAGAAGAAAGCAACGGAAAATTCTTTCAAATTCAATTTATCCATCTCAAATTATGAAAAACAAACAAAAATATCATTTTATTAATTTCATACCTCATCTGAGCGAAAAAATTTGTGAAAGATTAAGGAAGAGAGAAATGAAAACCATTTGTACCAACAAGAGAAATATTGAGTCACTTTTAGTAAATAATAAAGAAAAGATAAATGTTGAAGACAAAAGCGGGATTTATAAAATTTTTTGTAATGAATATCCAGCGTTTTATATCGGCCAAACAGGTAGAAAAATAAAAACTCGGGTTGACGAACATAATAGTTCGATTTTATATAATGTTAATAAAACCAGATTCTCAGAACATTGCATTAACTCTAATCACTTCATAGACTTTGAGAAAACTAAATGCCTACACGCAGGTAATAAAGGGAAACGTTAAACCTTTTGGAAGCAATTGAAATAAGCAGTTCTTGGGAGAAAAAAGAAGAAATCGTAAATGAACAAGAAGATTCTCATTTATCCTCCCTACTCACATCCATTGTATAGATATAAATTTGTTTTACGTTCCTTATATTAGTTAAGTCTTGAAAATGAGCTAACGCTCGAAACATGTTGACTATTCATATTGTTGAATAAATCGTGAAACATAAAGCCAAGAGATTAATTTATTTTAAAATGAAAGTACAAAATTGAAACTTTTGTACCACCAATTTTGTTTTTTGTATATGTTGTGTTTCCTATTTTGTAATTAGGACCTCTCCTGTAAAACAGTGTATGTTAAATAAATAAATAAAAATAAATAAATAATACTTATTATAATTATTTTTGTAAATATTGATTTCCTACGCTTTTAGAGAGTCCTTTTTTGAATTATAGTTCACGTTGCATGAAATTTAGTTTTCGAATTGTGAACTCAAGAAAAATTGACATGAAATCAACAAACACATAGTATTGCTCTATAAGTATTTCATAAATTTGATTTTCATTGAGTGACAGCTACGTCAATTCGAGTATTTTCAAATAAAATTCTACGAAAGTCAATAATTATACATCATTCTCATTGCAAGATCGACGAATTATAAATTTGAACTTGAATGTAGTACTCAAAAATTGATATACTCACTTGAAGTGATCGTAACAAATCCCATTGAAACCACAATCCGCCATATTACACGCATCGCTCCTGACGCCGCCTTCTCCGATCTCGTAAGTGGCGTTAAAACCGAAAGAATGTAGGTAATGATCCAAAACACGTAAATGGGTGCCATCCAGTGTTGGTAATTTCAAGCTAATCACCAGGTAAGTTTGATTTGTCTGAACCATTTTCGCATCCACGACGTTGGTCTCGTTCACCACCAGCAGATCGCGACCGTTGAAACGAAAACTTTCATCGTAAACTTGGTACTCGGTGAACTTTAGACCTGCGAGGGGAAAAATTGTGTTACAAAGTTTTCAGACAAGAACCGCAACTAATCTTTCCGGTTGGGAATTGAGATCTTCGTCCATAATGGAAAAGCGACGGAATTTCGTAAATTCTATCAAGGTTAGCGGTATATATTGGTCCCAGGCCGGTAGTGAGGAATTTCTCGAAAATATTTAATTATGCATTGAGTTATTCGGTTTTGAATCTCTTCAATTACCCATACTGATATAAGTCATTAGTATCATTAGAGCTCAAAAAAAACTCAATTACTTTGAATGAATTTTTGTTTTTCAATACGCTATGATACATTTCGATAACAATGAATCGAGTAATTGAAGAAACTCAAAAACCCGACAGCGGTTAAAGAATATCAAGCTTGAATGTTTCAATCATAACTTCATACCCGGTACGAAGAAAAACACAAAATGAGGAAATGAAACTGAGACAGTTCATTACATTTCCTGACGATGGGTGTGCTGTTAATGTTGATCAAGATGTTTCACTAAAATGGGCTGTACACCTAAAGAAGGATATATACGCAATCAAAACATTCCATCAGCGCCCTCATCCACTTTTCTGATAGTTTTCACTATTGAATATAAACTTAAATTCAAACCTTTGAACTTATGATTTACACTTTATTCACCACATAGCATGACGTGTTTCGTCGTTACAAATGACTTCTTCAGATGCTTACAGAATAATAACAACACTTTGAAAAACACAGGTATAAATATCAGGGAATTTGGGATTCTATGACTTCGCGTTTTACCTAAGATATTCCATTCTGAAATATAATTTCTATTACCCGAAAAGGTTCAACAAGGGTGAATTGTTCAATTCTATCTGTTCATTGAGAAAATTTCCAGAATTTTTAAGCCGATTTATTTCCACTATTTCCCAATAATCTAATTGACTACTTCTCTCTATATTGAATAAAATTTTGAAATTGTTCGTTTTAAATGAAATATTAAAATTATGTTTACTCAAAAAGGTTTTGACTTTTCGACTGACGGTTCCAAAGTATGTTAAACTATTATATTTACGATTTCTATCCGACTGATAAGGAAATACTAATCGTGGAGCTTTCCGATAGAGTATTTTGTGAAGAATTTTTGACACTATTTCGCTTTCATAATTCTTATTAACCGCAATCTGTTTAATGATGTTCAGTTCTTCATTCAACTTTTCTTCTGATAAAGGTATATTAGTTAATATGTGTAAATTACTCTGAAATTTTATGTGGATATGGGTGGCAAGAGGTTTCACTATTATAAATATACGTAAATATGGAAATGTTGAAAGTTTAGTAGCTGGTGATAACCATTTGCAAATCATGAATCGAAAGGAAATATTGGGTCCTGCTACTACTACTACTGACATGGTTCTCAACATTTGCATATTCTCATATTTGCACATGTGTTGAACATTTGCGACAGTGGACAACTGGAAAGAGCAAGTGCCTAAAGTTTGGTGTACCAATGGTTTGGAGAGAACCGCGGAACCATCATGACGACTGCTATTTTTGTCTCGTTAATATTAAAGGCATAAATAGAAACAATAGACACAAATGGACATATCCTGATCTAGATTCTGCAAGAAGGCCTGTAGTGCATTCGGAAGAAATACCCGTTCCATCATTCAGCAGTCTGCCTGAACTGACAGAAGATGATACAGAAACATTAACGTCTGACGAAGTTAAAAGAATTCAATCAGAAAACGACAGCGATTTTGAAGCAGATTTAGCAACTCCGCAGTGTTTCAGTCAAGAAGAACTAAACGATCTTATAAGAGACCTGAATCTCTCAAAGGAATCCGCTGAATTACTTGCATCCAGATTAAAAGAAAAAAATCTACTTTGTCGAGGTACTAATATTACATTTTATCGTAAAAGAGATAAGGATCTGCTGCCTTTTTTCACTCAGGAAAATGACTTGGTATTCTGTAACAATATAAAAGGGCTCTTAGAAAAAATGGGTTTGCCTGAATACACTCCAGATGATTGACGCCTTTTTATTGACAGTTCAAAACGTAGTTTAAAATGTGTTCTTTTACATAACGGTAACAAATATGGCTCAATTCCTATTGGTCATTCTACTACCATGAAGGAAGAATATGAAACAATAGCATTAGTTTTGAGAAAAATTAAATACGAAGAACATCAGTGGTCAATTTGTGTTGATTTAAAAATGATTAACTTCCTCCTTGGACAGCAGAGTGGTTATACAAAATATCCTTGTTTTTTGTGGCTTTGGGACAGCTGAGCTAAAAATGAGCACTGGGTTAACAAAAATTGGCCTTCAAGAGATGTCATGATTCAAGGAATACAAAACGTGATCAACGAACCTTTGGTTTCAAGAGAAAAAATCTTACTTCCGCCCTTGCATATCAAGCAAGGCCTAATGAAGCAATTTGTGAAGGCCTTAAATCGAGATGAAAATTGTTTTGGGTATTTGTCACGTAAATTTCCTGGCATTAGCACGGAAAAACTAAAAGCTGGTATATTTGATGGTCCTCAAATAAGACAACTTGTTAAAGATCCACAATTCACCACATCAATGAACGAGACTGAATCTAACGCTTGGAGTTCATTTGTTAAAGTAGTACAAAATTTTCTTGGCAATCATAAAGCATAGAATTGCGTAGAGTTAGTGGAAACTATGCTTTCAAATTTTAATATTCTCGGCTGTAACATGAGTATAAAAGTTCACTACCTCCACAGTCACCTAGATCGTTTTCCAGAAAACTTAGGTGATTGTAGTGAAGAACAGGGGGAAAGATTCCACCAGGATATTAAAACTATGAAAGATCGTTATCAAGGACGATGGGATAGCCACATGATGGCGGACTACTGCTGAAGCCTTCAGCGAGATTGCCCTAGTAAACTCCATTCTAGAAAATCGTATAAAAGACTAATGTAATTATGTAAATTAAGTTTTTGCAATAAATACTTAAATCCATGTGTCTTTGTTTTTTTAACTGTCAATAGTAATATTATATATTATAACAGTTATAACGTAAATTATATACACAATTTTTTAAAAAACCTCTAAAACTAGATCTGATAGACAAAATCTGAGAACTTTTTTACATTCTGCATACAAAAATTACTCAGGAACAGTTAAAAAATCGCAGGCACCAAAATGTGTGTTGGCCTGTGTAATCTATACAAGGATTGTTGTTCGTTCCATACTAGATAAGTTGAGTTTTAAATTGAATTACCTTTGAATACTTCTTCGTTATCATTTCGATAAATACTGAATAATTCATTTTTGTTTCTGTAGTGATATACTAATATTAGTTACAGAATCTATAGTTTTTGGGTATTTATATAGCCTCATTTTTCATAATTTGTGTTTACAGAGCTGACTCGAGTTATCTTGGTATCGAGTTGAACCAAGTGAACCCGATACATCATTACCAAATTGAGTATCACTGTCAAGTTTCGTATTCTTCTGAGAAGGACCGCAAAAAGCATGAAGTTTTCGGTTAAATAATTGCCCAATAAAATCAGGCTTACCTTCGAAGACAAACAGCTGCGTTAGGTAGACAACAATGGACGTGTTCTTGGACAGCAGATGTTGAGCGTCGATGACCCACTCACAGTGGATAGGTGTGGAGAACGGTCCCGGAAACCCCGGAGTTTGAATTACGCCTCTGGCAGCAGTGAATGAACCCCCACAACGGGGTCTGGCTGTCGCTTTCTGAACCCAGAGCAGGGAAATGACGAACAGCATTTTCGCTCTCATAGTAGACGAATATCAATGGGTTATTTCACACATGCTGCCCACGAATTCGGAGCTGTAACATTTCGAATGAGTGGGAATTACATAGGAGGAAGAACACAATTACAATAGGTATATTTGATAACATAAGGATATTGTAGAAATGAGGAGGATTCGGTTTCATTATGTGGATTTTCCATGTATATAACAATATCAAAAAATATTTGAATAAGACTAAATATAACGGGTGTTTTTTTTAGAGGTATAGAACTTCAAATTGGCATTACTGTTGAAGATGACGACCGATTTAACAGCTGAGAATTGATTTATTCTCAGTTTGGTTTGGCAATTCATCATGAATAGAATGAAGCCTGAACAACGCTTGCAAATAGTGCAATTTTATTTCGAAAATAATGGTTCTGGGCAGAATACGTATCGCACTACGTCCATTTTATCGTCGACAAAATCGTCCGTCAATTGCTACGTCAACAAACAAAACTGCCGCATTTGGAGTTAAGATAATCCTCAAGTGTATGTCAAAACACCGTTACATCCTGAAAAACTGACTGGTGCGCTTTATGGGCTGGTGGAATCATTGGTGCGTACTTCTTCAAAAACGATGATTGCCAGAACGTTACAGTCAATGATCATCGGTATAGAGCCATGATTAATAACTTTTTCATTCCTGAATTGCACAATCATGATGTCCAGGAGCTTTGGTTTCAACAAGACAGCGCAACATGTCACACAGCTCGTGCCAAAATCGATTTATTGAAAGACACGTTTGGTGCCCGCCTAATTTCACGTTTTGGACCTGTGAATAGGTCTCCAAGATCTTGTGATTTAACACCGCTAGACTACTTTCTGTGGGGCTATGTAAAGTCATTGGTCTATGCGGATAATCCACAAACGCTTGACCATTTGGAAGACAATATTCGACGTGTTATTGCCGATATACGGCCACAAAATTTAGAAAAAGTCATCGAAAATTGGACTTCCAGATTGGACTACATCCAAGCCAGCCGTGGCGGTCATATGCCAGAAATCATATTTAAAATGTAATGCCACCAGATTATCTTTCGAATAAAAAAAATTCTTGTCAATCGAATGATTCATCGTTGTTTTATTGCATTTTAAAGTTCTATACCTCTAAAAAAATACCTATTAGTAGTATTACTATAATAGTGAAAAGAATGAAAATTATTGGAGAGACCTTTGAGTTTTCAACACTGCGATGATGTAAGAAAAAGCGAGGATGGTCTTTCAATCATTTTCTAAACGATCAAAATGTTTCTGTCTTCAATATCCAGTAACTATCTAAATGAAATCATTCGGAAATTTAATTCAAAATGTAGCCTGTGGCGTGACACAAGATTTGCTAGGAATGGATTACGTGTTTCTTTTTTATTTTGGAATGATTTTTCCGAGTTATTAAACGCGTCTCTTTCACACTGTAGCATACAAATTGGGTACAGGTAGACGAGTTCAAGTAGCCTGCAGAATTTACTGTAATTTTCAAGTGGATACCCATAGCTTGGCAGGCAGCTTTCACGATTCATTCTGAATAAATCGTGAGCCGAGATGCTGACATTTTAATGGCGTTGTGTGCAAATCTTTTTGAAATTAGAGCAGAAATCGTATAGTGTTGGACTCGTTTCCATAACAAAACTTTGAAACTGCTGAACTGCGTCAACATCTTTATGATACATAAAAATGAACATAAATGGAAGGCATCAGAAGTTTCTAGTTGAATATCAAACTACTATTGAACACTCAGCAATGAACAATTATACAAGTCGGTCTTCGTGGCTTAGTCGAGAAATCACACGACTATGGTGCAGTAGGCTTCGGGTTCGAGCCTCGGTGAACGCATAGATCTTTGAGTTTGTCTATGATTTGAGTAGTTCAATGTATGATATATATGAAACGGCATTAAACTTTATGTACTTGCAGTTGTACTTCATACGTATATGTGATATAACAACATTAAGAAGAGGGAGTATTATTGAAACATAATGATTGTTAACTGCATATAGTTTGAGATTGTTAACGTCCGCACGATAGTTTTAAACCCATTGAAAACTTTATATTTTCAACAAGAAAGAGAAATTAGTGATATCAAGTTATATTATATAAGTTCTTTATTCTCAACAAGTATAATACCTACTTACAGAAAATAATAACATAATGTTGAATAGTAACGGAAAAATTGAAATGAAAAAGATATAAAAAAGAGCTCAATCTAATCTTAAAAAACAGCAAGTAATAACTACATTATAGCATTTCATGAAATATTACAATATCTACAAACAAAATAACTCCTAATAATAACTTTCATGGAGTCGAAGTGAGTGTCACAATTATTGGCAACACTGTTGAATGTAGACTCCATAAACCAAATGGAGGATTGTATTAGGGAGTTGGTCCTCGGTGTCTCTAGGTGGAATAATTCTGTATTACGAGAATTTTACCTAGGAACACGAAATTTCAAAGCTGACAAAAGAGGAGGACAATCAATACTATTGTGCAGTAATTTGTAGAAAAATTTGAGAGATGACGTTCCTCTCCTGCTCTGCAATGGGATTAAACTAAATCGTCACAATGATTGGTTATGATTGACTCGTCTCTCTGGATAAACTTTATCCTCCCTCCAAACTAGGAATTTCAAGAACCGTTCCTGAATGGCCTCAAGATGGCGTTAAGGCAAGTGTAAATAGGATGCCAGATCATGCTGACATACTCTAACTTGCTACGGATTAGGGTATTAAATAGCCCTATGAATGTTGAGGAATTATTGAGATAGTTGCCATTGCATATAACGAATCCATATAATTTCGAGGCAGATTAAATAAGTTGGGTGATGTGTTGTGCAAAAAAGAGCTTCTGATCGAAGACCACACCAAGATCTCTCACCTTATCAGAAAGAGAAAGAACCTGACCACCAGCGCTATAATCACAGTCAATTCGGTCTCTTTTCCTTGTGAAAGAGACAACATTACACTTTGACACATTCAAACTCAAATAATTGTCATCACGCCAACTAGCAACATGGTCGAACGCGAGCTGAAGTTTAACACAGTTTTCTTGTGATCTAATTTCGAGATATAATTTCGAATCAATGGCGAACATCATATGTGGAGAGTGAATATTATGCATCAGATCATTTGCTAACACAATAAATAAGAGTGGTTCAGGATTGAACCCTTGAGGTATTCCAGAGGTAGGTATGAACTCAGATGACTGTATACACTCCAGATGTAAGAATTGACGTCGGTCAACCAAATACAAATGAAAAAGGTTGAAAGGCCTATCAGAGAATCCAAATTTGTTGCGTATTTTCGCTACCAGGAGCACATGAGCAACTTCATCAAAAGCTTTCTGAAAATCTGTTTGAATCACATTAACTTGGCCGGTGGATTCGAGTACTTCAGAAACGTACTTGGAAAACATCATTCGATTGCTTGAACAATATCTGATTGACATGAATCCATGTTGCTGAATTTTGATGCAGTTTCTGACGGCTGGATATATAGCAATATAGACAACAATTTCGGAATGTTTCGACGAGTTTGATAAGATGGATATTGACCTGTAGTTGTTTACAATAAAAGAATCACCTTTTTTCAAGACAGGTACTATCTTGGCCGATTTCCACATTTTAGGAAAAGTGGCTTTGCTTATTATGAGATTAAATATATGTGTTGATGGATCCGAAAGTGCATAAAGACAATTTTTCACAAAAAACTTGGTTATTCATCAGGAGCAGACGTAAGTTTATAAGAGAGTTTCTTGGCGGTAATAATGATTTAATTTCGAGTTATTGAACCGATATATATCGCGTCATGACTATCAGAATGGTTCACATCACATGAATTTTTGTTCAAAGATGTATCATATACCGTACTGAAATATTCAGCAAATGCAATAGCTATGGACATTTGTTTATGATACGAACGCTCAACATCTCTCATCTCACCAAGTGAGTCACTTATGACTCATTATACTTCAATCAATTCTACGTTAAACGAATTGTCACTTCAGAATATGTGAACAATTCGGTACCCTATTTGCCATGTGACATTTTTGAAAGTTTCCTGTGAAACTTAATAATATTTCTGTCGTTTTTCACCTATTTAGCTTCCAGTAACCAACAGCGTTGTGGAAAACGTTCCGAAAATCAATGTCAAACAAAGCCGTCCGACAAAGAAGGTAATATTTCATTTTATCGCTGAATTAGCAGTCATTTTCTTTTATCATCTTTCAACAATAATGCCTCTACAACTTTTCTTCGTCTTCATTTTGTTCATCAGAATTGTTAGACTCTTTATTTAAAACAAATACGGCTGTGATACAAATAAAAAAGAGTCACTAAAACAATCGTGTTTCCCTCTTTCAATAATTCATCTTCGAGTATCAAACGACAATATCATCTACATATTGGTGAATCCGCCCGGAAAAACGCCTCTGCACACGTGTTACAAAACAGATTGAAATCTCCTCTCAGGCAAGAACTGGCAGGAGATCCATTCCCGGCTAAAAGAAACGGAAAAACCGAAGAAAGCGGACCGATTGACGTTTTCCGGCTTACAGACATGAATCAAGTCTCGCGGTGGCAATCTCGAAAATCACTCCAATCACTCCGGACATTTTCTTTCGCGTTATAAAACTCGTGCACCTGTCGAACACCAACACTGACGGGTAGATATGAAAATGGGCCCTCTGAGTTGAATGGCGCTTTACGACGTTTCTGTCTATGAACGATGAATTTTCTAGAGAACCTCGATTAGGGTTCGCACATAAATTCTTTTTCGATATTTGACAGGTCTTACCAATGAATAAGAAAATGCTATGAATAAAAAAGATAAATTGTGTTACTTTTATAGGACATTTTCTCCGATGAATTCCGTTATTATGAAGTGATAATTTATTATGGTAAAAAACGAACTATTTTTTATTTCACTACGTTTAATATCAGGAGTTAGTTATTACAGTGGATTGAATTTTCGCTCATCTCTCGGTGAAATAGGTAGTATACATATTGAAAAAATGCACTTCGGTTGGTTTCATAAAAATCATATTAGATTAGTGCTTGATAATTTTTATGGAGTATTACCAGATTTTCAAGAGCTGGAATTCTCCATCTTATGATAAATCGTATCACGCTTATAATGAATCAATAATAAGTTTGCGGGAAGTTATCATTTTATAATCGAATATTCCTTCTTGTTTTTGTAAAGCTGAATAGTGTGAATTATTGAAGCTTTTTCCACAAGTGCTCCCTCTCTCTTTCACAAAAGTGTACTAGAAGTAAATATCAATATTATGCACAACAATGACAATCAGGAAGTTGTGCATAAATAAAATACATACATTTACCTTAGATCTCTAAGGAACAGATTTATCTATTCCTAATTATTCCGAAAATTATTCATTTTAGTCAATTTATTCTGTTTACATAACTCCTAATAATAACTTCTATAAAATCAAAGTGAATTTCACAGTTATTGGCAACACTATTGAACGTGGACAACTTAAACCAAATAGGGGATTGTACTAGGGAGTTGGTCCTCGGAGTCTCTAGGTGGAATAATTCTGTATTACCAGAGTTTTGCCTAGGAACACGAAATTTCAAAGCAGGCAAGGGGAGGAGAATCAATACTATTGTGCAATAATGTGTACAAAAATTTGAGTGATAAAGTTTCTCTCCTGTCTGCAATTAGATTCAACTAAATCGACTCAATAATTCGTTATGATTGACTCCTCTCTGTGGATAAAGTTTATCCTCCCTCCAAACTAAGAATTTCAAGAACCGTCCCTGAATGACCTCAAGATGGCGTTGATGGCAAGTGTAAATAGGATGCCAGATCATGCTGCCATACTCCAACTTGCAATACGGATTAGGGTATTAAATAGTCCAATGAATGTTGAGGAATTATTAAAATATTTTCCATTGCGTATAACGAATCCATATTCGTTATACGCAACTGGATACAAACGAAAACTAAATAGTGTGAATTATTGACGCTTTTTCCACAAGAGTTCTCTCTATCGTCCACAAAAGTGTTGTTGACAAAAGGAAGTTGTTGGGATTCAAAATACATACACCTTAGATCTCTAAGAAACAGAATTATCCGTAATAAACCTAACGTTCTAACCTAACCTAACTGGTTTCGATTGATCGATTCTTTTCAATTCAACTTGTGGAAACGTCAAGTGAAGCCTGAAAAACACATTAATTATTCGATCTAATTCAGAATATTCAAACCAAGGACTGGCAAAATTCGACAGAATATGTCACTACTGAATCGAAAATATCCCCTTTATAGATCTTAACAAAGGGAAAATAGCTGACATTACGATTTATTCCAAGAAGTTATACCTGATAAACGCAGAAAAAGCCTTGAGTGTCTACGATCATTATGGCATTAGTAAGATAGATTCTAACCGGTTCAAACCAGATGTAAATTCTACAACACAAAGGGAAGAAGTACACTATTTTTAATGAATTATATTGAATCCAAGTATTAAAATCCAGAAATTACATAAGATTACAATCCTTGTGAAAATTTTCAATATTTTTACGGAAACATTGCAAAAACGAACGCTGATCCGAAAGTTCGATTACCACCTTATAAAATAGTCCATTTCATAAGGATATATTATTAAAAAATTGAAGGTGTATTCAATCCATATTTCAAAAACGGAATGAAAATCGGAATGTGAAACAACTAATAGGTACCTATTTGGATTAAAATTTTGACAAAGAAAGAACTTCAATTTTACCAAACGTAAATGTGTGGGAATACAATATTAGGTATTCAATCAACAGACTATTGATAACCAATTTTTTACATAATATTCTTATTATTTCTGTAAACGTCAACATCATTCAAATTTCATTAATAT
Organism: Henosepilachna vigintioctopunctata; assembly: GCA_030704895.1. Lineage (NCBI taxonomy): Eukaryota > Metazoa > Arthropoda > Insecta > Coleoptera > Coccinellidae > Henosepilachna > Henosepilachna vigintioctopunctata. The sequence continues at coordinate 296,227 of JARQZJ010000079.1, forward strand.
ATTATATTTTATATCACAGTATATTTTTGTATTTCAAAATATAAATTCGGTATAGGAAATTAATATTTCAGTATCATGATATACCAGAACAAATTACATTCAAAACATCTCAATTTGAAATATCAACATTATTTTGTTGTTTTGCGTTTCATGATTAGAAAAACAACGTCCACTGTTCGGTGTGTATTTCAATTCAGACTGAAATTTACATAACATAATTGTTCAATCAATATTTCACTTTGCTGAACTAATAATCACTTCAAATTGTACCGTCAAATTGTTAATTAGGTTTCGATATTTCGAGGTATATGGAGTATTAACCATTCCGCAAATTTTACAAAAGCAGTTGAGATGAAAACAATCACCTAGCCATTCATATCATTATTGCAGTATACACTACACCAATTAAGGTGAAAAATGGTGCTACCGCTGAGTATCAATGAAAAAAATTTTTTAGTCAACTATTGAAATTGGAACACTGTCATGCAAGCAAAGCCCTGCACACATTCAGCATATACAATCATCATGCAATATGTTGGTACACACAGAGTTCTTGGACTGCCACAACCAGATGGCAAAAGAATATCACCAAGCAAATGCTTTAAAGCTTTCAATATACTCAAAATGAATGAAATTCTACCTGATGATTGTAATGTATTGGTTTGTTATTTAGTAGGTAAAGAAGTTACAATGCGGCATTATCGCATTGCGTGAAAATTCTAACATCTATTTACCAGTTCCTGAAGCACTTATATGTGGAATCATTCAGTGTGTATTTATAGATGAATAAATATTAATATTAAAAGTATAAAGTTATTCTATAATAATTGAAGTGTTTAATCGAAACATTACATGGCGACGAGTCGATTTAGTATAGAGTTCAGAATAAACATATACTAAATACCCAAGCATATCGTATACATAGTTAAATAGACGATTCATTAATGTAAAGTGAAAATGGGGAACGATAAAAGGCGGAAAATGTTGGACATCCGCGGGAGTTCGATGTGATAATTACAGAGTGATCTATCTATAGACACATTTGAAAAATGATTTTATTGTGAACTGTATCACGGATAATATCCGAAAAAAAACAATTTTATTGAATTCACTCAATGAGGAGGCTAACAAATTAGTATATGATTTATGTATAGGTACCAGAAGAACCAGAAAAAAACGACTACGAAAAATTAACCACGTTAATCTCCGAGCATTTCCAGTCATCTAATTTAGTTTTTCCGGCACGTTTAAATTTCATGACGCCGAAAAATCAGTGAATGAGTCGTCTCGTGAATGGGTCGCGCGATTGAGGAGTTTAGCGGCAAAGTGCGAATTTGATGAAGCAATGTTACCGACTGTTTTGAGGGATATATTGATCATTGGTTATGATAGGGGGCCAAGAAAAGTTAATTTGAGAAGAAAAAAAGGAAGTTGAATTTGAAGATATAATTGCAATTGCGTATTTGAAATGCGCTGTGAATAATGGACGTAGTGCAACCACAGGTGGGTGAAAATGGAACCGGAGGTAATGTATGTGCAAGGTGGTAGAGGTAGAGGCCATTACAGTGTAAGAAATGTAAGTATGTCTTCAACTACGGATTGGCAACAATGAAAAGTTTGTGGTAGAAAGAATCATAGGTCAAATAGATATTTCTTTAAAGAAAATATCTGCTACCTTTCTAACATTCGAGGTCATTTATCTCCCATGTGTCCGACAAGGAAACAAAGGCAATATGGTCAGAACAGTAATGTTAGTGACAAAGGCGACCAACATTATGTATAAGTGCAAAATTCTGAACAAAATTCGTAAATTTTCAATTTTTTCGAATAGGAGGGTTATACCTTGTATAGCATACAATATTATGTTAATCCGATTTTGATAAATGTTCGAGTTGACAATGATAGATTTTTGAGTTTTCATCTTGATATTGGATCAAGCTACAGTGAAATATCAGAACATTTTTATTCAAAGAATTTCCAAGGTGAACATATCAAACCAACAAATAAAATTTTCAAATGGTACAATGGTGACAAATCGCGGCCAGTCGTTGAACTAATGTTGTCCTGGTTCGAGTCTAAGGGAGTTCTAACGTTTCGCTAGCTTCTTCAGAGGTCGTTCCATTTCTGATCCAGTCTACTTCCAGAATCAGAAATAGAACAACCTCTGAAGAAGTTCGCCACTCGTGCTAGCGAAACGTTAGGAAGAAATTCCAACCGACGACGGCCCTTAGACCCGAACCAGGACAACACTAGTTATACAATAGTGATCAAATAATTCCTTCAAGGTATATCAATTGTTTGAAAGATTTTGAGGATAAACAAGCTAAGTTATCGATTTATATGATTAAAAATGCAACAGGGCCCCCGTTACTTTCAGCTTAATATTCCTTGTTTAAATTTTGTGACGGTACCTGGGGATAAAAATATTTCAATTAGGAAATTTTCACAAGTGTTTTCACCAGGATTGGGCACTTTTACTGATGAAAAATTTCATAACAATAAAAATAGGAATATAAGTGATTTAGCAATGGATTGTTAATTTTAGTGATTCTGTCATGAAATTAAGGGAGGATGAAAAAGGTAGATAAGTTTTGGATTATATATGGCAAAATAAATGATTGAAAACTGGCAATTGAAAAGGACGGAACGAATTGAAATTATTAATAGAATTCAAGTGAAATTTATCAATATTATTTATGAAAATGAAATCAACTATCAATTATTCATTACGAAATAAAATATTTGATTACTGAATTATCCATGGTGATAAAGATTGAGTATAATTATTAGAAAAGAATAGATATAAATGATTACAAGTAAGTATAGAAATATGTGTGATATAATGGTAATGAGAGAGAAGTCATTAAATTCAGATTAAAACAAATGTATATCATGAATGTAAACTTTTCGAAAGTGATAAAAATAATGACTTAAAAGAAAGTGGATCTATGGAAAGGATGGAAGTGACAGTATCTCATGGTGAATCATATGGTGCGACTATTACAGCGAATCGCCGAAAAAGGGTTGTTAAGCCTATTGGACGATTAATATATACATGAGAAGACATTACGCTCATATTTATTTGTTATTGATTTTTCTTTTATTCTGCCTCTGTATTTCGGTATTCAATTTTGTTGTGGGGAAGAAGTGTGATGTATTGGTTTATTATTTAGTAGGTAAATGCAGCGCATTGTGCGAATTCTAATATCTGTTTACCAGTTCCTGAAGCAGTGTTAATGCTGAATTAATACTGATTAATTCAGCATTTGATGAAAAAGTTGTACCTCGAAACCTCGTCATGTGTATTTGTATTAAATTATAAAAAAATTCTAAATATTGTTCCATTATGGATATTAATTATCTCCAAGTATCGGTCTCATCAATCATCAATAAATAAAGGCTGTTTTTTTTAGAGGTATAGAACACTAAGTTGGCATTACTGTTGAAGATGACGACCGATTTAACAGCTGAGAAGTGATTCATTCTCAGTTTGGTTCGGCAATTCATCATGAATAGACTCAGGCTTGAACAACTCTTGCAAATAGTGCAATTTTATTTCGATAATAATGGTTCTGTGCGGAATACGTATCACGCACAATTTTGTTTAGCGATGAAGCGCACTTCTGGTTGAATGGCTACGTCAACAAACAAAACAGCCGCATTTGGAATGAAGATAATCCTCAAGTGTATGTGAAAACAGCGTTACATCCATAAAAACTGACTGTTTGGTGCGCTTTATGGGCTGGTGGAATCATTGGTCTGTACTTCTTCAAAAACTATGATAGCCAGAACGTTACAGTCAATGGTTATCGGTATAGAGCCATGAATACTAACTTTTTCATTCCTCAATTGAACGACCATGATGTCCAGGAGCTGTGGTTTCAATAAGACAGCGCAACATGTCACACAGCTCGTGCCACAATCGATTTATTAAAAGACACGTTTGGTGACCGCCTAATTTCACGTTTTGGACCTTTGAATTGGCCTCCAAGATCTTGTGATTCAACATCGCTAGAGTACTTTCTGTGGGGCTATGTAAAGTCATTGGTCTATGTGGATAAGCCACAAACGCTTGACCATCTGGAAGACAATATTTGCCGTGTTATTGCCGTTATACGGCCACAAATGTTGGAAAAAGTCATCGAAAATTGGACGTCCAGATTGGACTACATTCGAGCCAGCCGTAGCAATCATATGCCAGAAATCATATTAAGATTGTAATGCCATGAGATTATCTTTCGAATAAAAAGAAATTTTTGTCAATCGAATGATCCATCGTTGTTTTATTGCAATTTAAAGTTCTATAACTCTACAAAAAACACCCTTTATATGAGATTATTCAAACAAAAAACGAAATATCGAACACTTCACTATTAAAAACTATATGAGATTTTGTAATCATTTGAGTGAACGTAAAAAACATTTTATATCTATCAATAGCGTCTATAAACGTGTATAATTGTCAGTTTCCTATAGTTTTGTGAAATCTACAATTTCTTACGCGAAAATATGATTTTTTCAATGAACCTTTCTATATTGCATTTCAGATTCATTCGATAATCGATTTATTTCGTGTAAATTGACTCAAACATAAAAGAAGTTCGTTGAAATATATGTTCACAAAACAAAACCGTAGTTTACTTGAAATATTTGCGTCATCTCTTAACTGTGGTATACTACTCAAGACTCAATTAATAAATTGTTATTAATTGTTAAAATATATATGTTAATTGAAAAGTTATCGAATTATTTTCAATTATAGATGCATTTCGTTCGATTTGAACTAGTGAGTAAAGAATGCTGTTTTTAAATTAAAATTATCAATAGCAATTATATCAATTGTTGTTGATATTAATTCATACTCAAATTATCAGATGACAGTCTTTTCAACATGCATACAAAAAACCTGATCAAAATTTGAATTCATTCAGACAGTTACGCTCACCGAACTATAATCTTTCGGTACACCATGTACGATACTAATTATTTATTTCAATTATTAGAATCAGAAGGATACATAGATAAAATAAATATTCATTTTAATTGTATTGACATAATTCCTTCAGTTTGTGAGATCGTTACTATAAACAAACAGTTCAATAGATTGAATCAATCCGGATAAATCGAATTTAGTTGATAAAGCAACACGGATACTGCGTTTAGAGGATTGAGAGATTACGATACATACATCCAGGTATTTGTCCATTATCAACGGCCGAATAGAGGATATCCTTCGTGAATTATTCAGTAATACAAATAATGAGTCATTCGAAATGTGCATATACGTGTATATATATATATATATATATATATATATATATATATATATATATATATATATATATATATACATATATATTCAACCCAATGGCCTTTCGGAACCGGCGTTAAACTGTAGGTCCACTAAATTAAAAAAAAAAAAATATATATATATATATATATATTCATATATATATATATATATATATATATATATATATATATATATATATATATATAAGAAAATGAGCATTAGAACCATCATTTGAAAAATTCAAATTAGCCAAGAAAATGTTATAGTAGCGCTAGATATGTGAACGTGTACGATGTGATGTCTCCATTATCCTTCAAGGGATAAATGTTAGAGAAAATCGATGCCACACCTGATGGAAGTGCGAGACATATATATTTCGTTCTGCAAGGAACTCGTCAGTCGCACCACGTCCATCGAAGGAAGGCAACGCTTTCAACCTCCAAGCATCTTCTTGTGACTTCAAGTGGAAGATCGTAGAGTAATGAATACTCTACAATTCCATCTATAGAAATCAGTATAAAACACCTCTCTCAGATTACAGACACACCAAGCATCGAAATTTCACATATCTTTTATACCCGTAGGTATCTACTAAATTGCAATATCTATTTTACAAATATCATCGAACGATGTTTTTAAATGTCAATAGGTTGCGTTAGTAGTACGCTCGCGTTTATTCCCGTATTTCAGGGACCTATTCGGCGATATTTTTAAGGAAATGAAATTTTTTTGTGCTTATGGCACTGAATGAAATATTTAAGAAAATGAACACTAGAACATTCATTTGACAAATTGAAATTAATCAAGAGAATGTTATAGTAGAGCTAGATATGTGAACGTGTACGATTTGATGTCTCCATTATCCTTCAAGGGATAAATGTTAGAGAAATATTGAAATCGGTGCCACACCTGATGGAAGTGCGAGACATATATGTTTCGTTCTGCAAGGAACTCGTCAGTCGCACCACGTCCATCGAAGTGAGACAACGATTTCAACCTCCAAGCATCTTCTTGTGACTCCAAGTGGAAGACCGTGGAGTAATGAATACTCCACAATTCCATCTATAGGAATCAGTAGAAAACACCTCTTGTGCGTGGTCGTGGACGTGGTGCGACTGACGAGTTCCTTGCAGAACGAAATTTATATGTCTCGCACTTCCATCAGGTGAGGCATCGATTTTCTCTTACATTACAGACACACCAAGCATCGAAATTCCACATATCTTCGATACTCGTAGGTATCTACTAAATTCGAATGTCTATTTGACTCATAGTCAAATCAAAACATCATACGATGTTTTCAAATGTCAATAGGTCATTAGTAGAACGCTCGCATTTATTCCCGTATTTCAGGGGCCTATTCGATTATTATTTATTAGAGTAACAAGAAGATGCTTGGGGGTAGAAATCTTTGCCTCATCTCGATGGACGTGGTGAAACTGGAGTTCCTTGCAGAACGGAACATATACGTCTCGCACTTCCATCAGGTGTGGCATCGATTTCAATATTTATCTTACATTTATCCCTTGAAGGATAATGGAGATATTACATCGTACACGTTCACATATCTAGCTCTACTATAACATTTTCTTGGTTAATTTGAATTTTTCAAATGAATGTTCTAGTGTTCATTTTCTTAAATATTTCATTCAGTGCCATAGGCACAAAAATTTAATTTCCTTGAAAATATCTCCTAATAGGCCCCTGAAATACGGAAATGAAGGCAAGGGTACTACTAACGCAACCTATCGACATTTAAAAACATCGTATGATGATATTTATCAAATGGACATTGCAATTTAGTAGATAGAGGCAACTTCAATGAAATAACAAACTTGTAACGTAAAATTTTGTCAAATACGAGTATATATTGGTGTCCCGACTAGATGAAAGCATTTTAAACAGTTTTCGTTTCATGAAGGTGTCATTCAAAACATCCACTATCACTTTAGAAGCAAATCAAAGGTATTAATATAAGGAGACAGTTAAAAAGATCCATTAAATGGACCACTCTCTCGTACAGACAATATGGATTCCTTTCACCTTAGAATTCTAGCAGGCCATGGCTGACAAAGGTCTTATCGTGGAAATGAAGCAATAGTCTAGCTGAGAAACATGGAAAAAGGGATATTTCACACTTCGATGCTTTGCAAAGCCACTTCTCAAAGTCGGAGGGTGCCGTGACAACGGCAAAGAGGCTGCTGAAATATTCCCAGACTTCTTGAAACACGTTCGAGAGTCATTCTTCAAAACGTCACGGAGTGTACATAGTTTTTGTTTTAAGGTTACCTCATTATTGCTCATTCTTTCTTTTCAAATACGGTTGAACCCAAAGGGAAAAATTCGCTGGAAATTCTTTTCTACATTTCAGTCGGAATTTCCACCTCAATTTATTCGAACATTCGGTATATTGGATTAATGAACACTTCAATTCTACCTTACTGTGAATATCTTCATTTTCTCCGGTTATAATGGAACTAATTGGATATGTTCAAGGTTCATTAAATCGAGATAATTACGTATTCCTCAACATGTTTCATATTCAGTAAAAAAATTATTTCACAAATAAACGCAAGACCAAATGAACTCTATTTAATCAGTTGCATGTACCCTCATCTATGTTAGGAAAGAAAAACAAAGTTTCAGTATATTCTTTCCGATTTTGGAGTTGAGAAAAATAAATTTATTCATTATTAGAAATTCAAAATTTCGCTTATATTCTCAAAAGTATTTTTCTTCAACACTGGTTTAAATATGAACCACTGAGTAGAAGAAGGAATCATAAAATCATCAGTCTTGAAATGAAATGAAATGAAATTATTGAGATGCATAAAAACGGAAACATTAAAAGATTATGAAACGAATGGGATCAAAAGTAGAGAAGGATGTAGTAATTCGACATGTTAAGATGAGGATCATATAGAATGACAGACGGAATAGAAAGGAAATGCACTCAAAACTGAAAACACAACTTCCTGAAGGATTGAGAATGACAGAATGAATGAATATACGAGTTCGAGTTTTTTACATTCTTGATAAAAAGTGCGGCATACTGAAGCTCCTTTTACAAAAATTTCAAATAATTTCAAGAATGTCAGGATATGAAATAGTTTTCCGTTTTCTGCAGTATAATGGGATCTCTTAATTATCTTATCGGATAATCTGATAATGATCTGAAGTAATATTTCCTCGAAATAACGGTCTTGAGTTTGACAACTATCCTTTATTAAGAAATTAATCGACTAACAACCATATAAAGCAAATCATTCGGTAGCATTAGCATAACCTTCTTGCATAACATCCACCAAGAATGAATTCGTAGAATATGCAAAACAAAGGAGTCATTCATTGCACAGCCAACTGCAGTCCAATGACATTAGGTTCGGCAACCCTGCAATTTCTTGGGCCAATTCGCACAATCTGATAAAAGCGTCGAATTTACGAACATATGGATTTCCATAAGCTTGTTGTCTAGCTACCATCTAGAAAACCGGTGTAGTGTATTTTTACGTTACACTTAGATGGCATTATGGAAATGTACCACCTCCGAGCGTGCGGCATTAATATGTACATTTTGTTGCGCGTCGGACTTTTCCCACTCAGCCTGATTATCTACATTACCATTGCAAATGTTATTTCTCTTAAGACTGTCACAACCAACCGGCTTTTATAGTTGAGTTGTTCAATTTCTTGAGGGCACACTAGTGTCAGATTCGTTGAGTTGGATGGGCTGCTGTGACGTAGGCAATTTCGGGAATGTATCTCGCAAACTCCGTTCCTTTATCAGTACCCGATTTGTGTGAAAATTTTAGGTAGACGAAATTAATGAAGGGGAAAATAGTAGTATCGCATACACTTCAATCCAAGAGCAGCCTAAGGTTGTGTTCAACATCAAATGAATCTCTTTACGCATCCCACATTTATTGCAACTAGGGGGCGGTGGACTCAATTGATAATTTGTTCGAATTATCAAAATAAAACCATTCCATTGTTACAACAGATACTTCAAACGATTAGTTTTGAGGGAAAAAATAAAATTATCACCTATGTCTCACATGAAATAGAAGTATGTTCCGCAATTGAAGCTAGGAAAAACAAAGCGGACTAATCCCAAAGGTTTATTTATGGGATGATTAGCTTCGCAATTTCGACCAAAATTGACCTAAATAATGATTTCAATTATTATTATTTTGTTTCAATTCTTTTCATTTGGTAAAAACTTATCCAAATTGACATAATTTATATGAGGGTTATAACAACAGTTAATTATTCAAAATAATTAACCGTCATATCGAAAAATTTGCCTGTTAATTAAAATGGTGAATGTGATTACGGCAGAAAAAAATATGGCTTCTATCTGTCGATCAAGTGAAAAGGTTGCTTAGTCCACGGCACTAGTGATAGATATAGTTATCAATCAAGATCCAAATGCTGTGAAAAACTGAAAAACGCATTGTTGTGGGTAAGTCCACTTTGCTTTTCATAGCCTGAATTTATGAAGTTGGGGATCAAGTTTCAACACTACCCAAACGAACCAGTCACGTCACTCGTTTCTTGTCCTGACAAAAGGAACAATAATCCTCGTAAAGATAAGAATAAATTGAGTATTAAAGCACTATTTCAAATCGAAGAAATTTGCTGTGCAAAAAAAACAAAATTCAAAATTTCCACGAATTACGATGATCTAAGAGTGTTTTCAATGAAAGACTTATCGAATGGTGTGAGAACAACTGAATCAACTATCAACAAAGGGCTGATACAAACAACACCCCTAATTGAAAGTATGCTGTGAAAGAACGAAGCGATTCAGTATCTAGAAACGATGAGCTACAAAAACCGGTATACTATGACAGCAGAGATAGATAGAAGGACGACGTTTTTACAGCTGAAAATATTTTTAATTCTGGAACATTTTTCTGAAACTTCCTTGATTCTTCATTAGAGACAAGAAGCTAAACATTAACTTTTACTAGAATAAAGGAAGAATTTTCAAAAGGAGGCATGTATAGTTAATTCCGTTACAAATATTGCTTATGCGACCGAATTTATTAATCAGATTATTAGGTAATCCAGAATCCAGTTTCATTATATATATAGTGAGACCCTTAATCGAAATATTGAAACATTTTCACTATCACTTTCGAAAATAAATATTAAGTGCGCTTCGAAAAATCATTGATCTTCGTTGTGTTCGAATGAAATGTCTACGAATCCTCTACGTATTTTTACTAGTGTTGTCATGAGTAGGAATCTAGAACGCAGGGGAGAGTTTATACGTCTTTTCTTAAAAAAAGGGAGCTCATGTAATTGTTGACGAAGTTATGTCATGTGATGTCTCTTCATTCGGGTATACGACCTGTGGCCTTTTTGAGAGTCATCGATTCTCAATTAATTGATTAAATAAGGATTAAATAATTTGAACAATTGTATCCTGTCATCATCATCATCCAACAGGATCGATGATTTTTCGAAGCGCACTTAATATTCACTCTTCAAAGTGATGAATTCGTTCTCGTTGACAACATTTGTGTGGACAACTCCCTTAGAGTTTTATTTGAAATAGTCTTAGTATATATATATATATATATATATATATATATATATATATATATATATATATATATATATATATATATATATATATATATATATATATATATATATATATATATATATATATATATATATATATATATATATGTATATAATGATATTATTTATCAATTTTCGAGTGTTATTATTATTATTAAATATAATGTAATTTTGTGATGATTTTTTTTTTAAATTGACGATTGATTCTTGGAGAAAATTAATACAAATACGCATGAGGACGTTTCGAAGTACTAAGTACTTCTCTGTCAAATGCTGGATTAATACTCAGTATTAATTCAGCGTTTGATGAAGAAGTAGTACTTCGAAACGTTGTCATGCGTATTTGTATTAAATTATGAGAAAAGTCTAAATATTGTTTCATCAAAATTTTTTATAGAGAATTTTTAACTTGATATGAGTTGACTCTTCTCTCAAGGTGATATCTATTTTTCTTATTTATTTTAATTATTTTTAAATCTTAATTTCTTTAATGAATAATATTTCTGATAATTTCAATCTAACATACTTTAATTTCAACGAGAATTTAAAGAGAAAATAATAAACGAACTCGTCAACTTCCTACAAAATAAAATTTGAAATAGCCTTCTTAATGAAATTAATTGATTAAGGTACCTCTTTCTTCGAGCTCTCTGATTTCTTTGTACGCTAACACTCCAGACCTCTTCATTTCAATTTTTATAAATTTTATATACTGCTATTTTGCAAATTACTCTTCTTCAATCAATTTATTGTCTTCCAAAATTTTATTTCAACTTGGACTCCTCTCCCTAAACTCTTCTTCAACTTGGCTTGGCGTCTCTTTCTCGATTGTCCTTAATTCTTTTCGTCCAGCAATATTTGATGTCATATTTTTGAATTTCGTACATTAAGTTGACTTTCGTGATTCTCCATACAATTTCAATTTATATTGTCTATGGTGTGTTTCTGTCTCCGAACTTCATGATTGAGATTATGATTTTACAGTTGTAATCAAAATTGTATTCATAAATGAAAACATGTATGCAATATTTGAACAGTTCGAATAAACATCAATGTAAAATTATATTATTTGGCGAGATGGACTACATTTCAATTATGTCAATTTTATATATTTGAACTTTCAGGTTAGTATTCCAAGTTTTCTCCTCTTTAATATTGATTTGAGACTTGGATCGATTTCATGATCAAATTTTGGAAATGAGTGTTACAAATACATGATATGAATACTATTAAGTGACAAGAAATGACTTATACTAGAAATATGAATGAAAATAAATCAACATTACATATTTAACTACAAAAAACATACAAAATGTACTAGTGTTGAACAGTGAAAAACAAAATATACAACTTTATCAATTATATCAAATTAACTGATTATCAACTTAAAAAAAAATAAACTACATGAATTATTAAATTTATATTACATTATCAAATTGAATTAATTATATCTACAAAACTGTATGTGTGTCTAAAATCTTACATGATAAAGCAAAATTAATGGAATCAGTTTAGAAACCGTTCTGAAGAGTGCGAATAAGTTCGAACCACGTGTCAACGACTGCTCTCAAAAATATTCCATTCCATGTTTTTTCAAACTGAGAATTTTTTAAAAACAGATGGTAAATATGACTGACTAGATGTGCTGAATTTCTTTGAAAAAAATAAATTTTGGTGATATTCACAAAAATTTTTCATGAGGGTTTTCAAATTATCAGTCTAGACTTATCAAACCAATCGGAAAGCGGAGTTAAGAGGTGCCCGACATCTTTGTTCAGGCGACCGACTACAAGATTATAAAGAGGTTCGAGCTTGGGTCTTTAGCGTTTGTTTTTCGCAAACTTAAATAATTGCCTTATTTAGACTCGATAAAACTTTTCTCCGACCGAAGGAATTGTGAACTTTTTAAAGATGTTTTTGTCGAAAAAGTTACCGCAGAAATTTGCGTCGTATCTTGCCTAAAACGTCGTCCGAGAAATTCGCATAGTTAACATAATATCGGGACCAGTAAACCCCCAAACTGTTGACTTTCCGAAGTTTCGCAGGGGTTGACAAGGTTGGTGTAACCTCCATCGCTTTGGGAAATTACAGTTTATTTTCTTAGAGACGCTTAACAATTCATAAGAGATTTGCTAGCTTGTTATATAAAGCCTCATTTCAAACATATCGAGCTGATACGAATTAAACGCAGTTAACGTCTATAAAGAGAATTTTTCATGTAAGGATTTATATATATACATATATATATATATATATATATATATATATATATATATATATATATATATATATATATATATAATATATATATATATATATATATATATATATATATATATATATATATATATATATATATATATATATATATATATATATATATATATATATATATATATATATATAATGTCAAGATTCACAAATCATTCATACTAGTAAATACTGAGACTCTTAATGGAAATATCGAAATATTTCAAATGAAACTCTCAGGGGGTGTCTACACAAATGTTGTCAACGAGAACGAATCCATCACTTTCCAGAGTGAATATTACGAATGTTTCGAAAAATTCATCGATCTTATTGAATGATAATAGGAAACAATTTTTCCATCATTTTTATGAATCATCAGTCGATATTCAATCTATCAATCAAGAATCGATGACTCTCAAAACAAAAACGAGGAGAATAGTTTCAAGTGAGAATTCACGTGAGCGTCCTCTATCGGAGAAAAGACGTATACACTCTCGCTAGCGTTCTAGATTTCTACTCATGACAACAGTTACGCGAGTGTAAGGCTTTGTAGACATTTCATTCGAACACTACAGAAACTGTCCACAATGTGTAAGAATAGTCCCATGCTTAATGCTCCAGATCACGACCCGCCGGGCAGAAGTATAGCTTGTTTCAAGATTCACATCATTCATACTCAGACTCTCAATTGAAATATCAAAATAGTTCAAATAAAACTATCAGGGTGCTGTCTACACAAATGTTGTCAACGAGAACGACCCTGTAACTTTCGAAAGTGAATATTAAGTGCGCTTCGAAAAAATCATCGATCTTGTTGAAAGATATTAAGATACAATTATTTCATCATTATTATAAATCATCAGTCCGTATTTAATCAGTCATTCAAACATCGATCACTTTCAAAATGCCCACAGATCTTATATACGAGTGAGGTGAATACAACACTTGTTCCTACAAAGGTTATTATATTGAGGCAATTTTAAAGGAAAGTATTATGCATAGGCTTTTCAACATTCAAAGAATTCGCCTCAAAAACACGCAACATTGATCATGCTGATAAACATTGATCAGCTAGTTTAATACGAGTATCAGTTAAATTTCAAATGTTAGTTTTAGCCAATTCTTGTCCATTTGTTATCTATTAGTCAAGGTAAATAGTCCGAAAATGACACCAAAATTTTGTTGACGTCAATATATAATAATAAAAATAGGTCTCCAGTATATTATTTTCATTACGAATGCGTTATACGCAATTGCAAATATTTTAATTATTCCTCAACATTTATAAGACTATTTACTGGCCTAATCCGTACAATGTTGGAGTATGGCAGCATGATCTGGTATCCTATTTACATCTTTCGTGTCGGCATGATCTGCCGGACGCTGTGTGAACGTTATCAGCCAAGCAGAAAGTGCCGACGCCTTGCCCTTAACAATTATCCCTAGAAGGATAATGGGGGCAAAATTGTAATATGTAGAACAACGGTACAAATCAACGACGAAGAGGTATATGGAAGTTAATTCCGGACCTCATAAAAATTCAGTGAATCTTAGTATCCTATTTACACTTGTCATCAACGCCATCTTGAGGTCATTCGAAGAAATTTCTTGAAATTCTAACTTTAGAGGTAGGATAACGTTTATCTACAGAAATGAGTCAATCTTGAAAAATTATTGAGACAATATCATTATTGAGCAGGAGAGAAACTTTATCACTCAAATTTTGTACAAATTACTGCACAACAGTATTAGTTCTCCTCCTACCTTGTCTGGTTTGAAATTTCGTGTTCCTAGTCAAAATTCTCGTACAACAGAACTATTCCACTTAGAGACTACAAGTACCAACTCGCTAATACAATCCCCTATTCGGTTTATTCAACACAGTTGCTAATAAATGCGACATCCAATTTAACTCCATAGAAGTTATTATAATAAGTCATGTGACCAAGGAAATTGGTCACACATGAATAAAAACGAGTTCTTTGTAATATTTCATTCAATTTTATTATATAACCGTCGGACTCGGCGAACTTTGTACACCCATTTATTTTTGTCTGAATATTTTTCAAGAAACCTGAAAGACTTGTTTTTCTATTTGTGCTACACTATCTTGTTTTTAATATTTATCCCGTATGGAGCCAGAAACTCAGTCACTTATGAAGGGACTGCAATACTTTCTGCTATTACAAATCAAGTGAATTATCAAAAAATTCCTATATTAACACGTTTGATGTATTGACAGTAATAACCTGTACGTTCTATAGTTGAACGGCTTGTTCCTTATTTCGTGTCAAGTACTTGTCTCATATATCTCATCAATAATATATGGGATATTTGCTGTAAATAAGTCAAAAAATGTTCAGAATTGAGTCCATTAGCTCTGGTAGCTGTACCAATAGCGTCTATTTGAATTTAATCTTCGCGCAATATTTTGTCGCATCATTGTTAGTATTTTCTTATCAATAACAATTAAACTTTGACTTGCAATATTGACACACAACGTTCATTGGTCCAATAGCAAGGATTTGATGTGGACTGCAATATATTTCAACGTTATAAATGAATGCAGTTCGATAGGAGTTAAACAACACCTTTTCATATTGTTAATTTCGTTGCCATCGATTCCGTTCAACTTCATTCCGAGCTTCGAGTTGCTTGACAATTTGACTTGCTCTTTTATGTCTTCGACATGCTGCATTGCGAATTCTGCGACTTAAGTTTGCACATCTAATAGCTATCATTTTTAAAAACGAAATTTCAACTGTAAATTAAAGAAAACTATGTAGGTTCTTCTTTATATTCAAATATACCACGTGCTATGTTAGTAACGTGTATGTAAGTCTATTCAAACTTACCAAAATTTTATATTAAATGGAAGTTTTAATATTAGCCGTGATAGCTCTGAACTAACCAAGATGTGTGATGCGATATTCAGTTTTTTTACATCCTCTTTTTGAGAATTAATAATTATTTCTTAAATTAAGTGAAAGAAGAAACTTACATTGAAAACCTACACATTTTTTTTTATATAACAGCCGTTTACATATGTTTCAAGGTTATTGCCTATCGTCAGAACGGCGTAGTTCAAGTTAAAGATGATAGTACTCAAAGAGATATATAAAAAATTAATATATAAAATACGAAACACTGTTTCGTACACGCTTTATACACCCAAAACATATTGGGAAGAGTCAACACAACGTTGCAGACGACAATGAAATACCGTCCGGCTATTGTGAGACTTCTATAGCTTCTGGAAATCCCAGACAATCTTAACGATAAAAGAATTATTCTAAGAATTATATTTAATGCAGGCAAACTAAAATTAAGTAAAAGAAGAAATTTACGTTGAAAACCTACACATTTCAACGTAAGTTTCTTCTTTTACTTAATTTTAGTTTGCCTGCATTAAATATCATTCTCAGAATAATTCTTTTATTGTTAAGATTGTCTGGGTAGTTCCAGAAGCTATAAAAGTCTCACAATAGCCGGACGGTATTTCATTGTCGTCTGCTACGTTGTGTTGACTCTTTCCAATTTGTTTTGGGTGTATAAAACGTGTACGAAACTGTGTTTCGTGTTTTATATATTAATTTTTTATATATCTCTTCAAGTACTTTCATCTTTAACTTGAACTACGCCGTTCTGACGATAGACAATAACCTTGAAACATATGTAAACGGCTGTTATATAAAAAAAAATGTGTAGGTTTTCAACGTAGGTTTCTTCATTTACTTAATTTTAGTTTGCCTGCATTAAATATAATTCTTAGAATAATTCTTTTATTGTTAAGATTGTCTGGGTAGTTCCAGAAGCTATAAAAGTCTCACAATAGCCGGACGGTATTTCATTGTCGTCTGCAACGTTGTGTTGACTCTTCCCAATTTGTTTTGGGTGTATAAAACGTGTACGAAACTGTGTTTCGTGTTTTATATATTGATTTTTTATATATCTCTTCAAGTACTTTCATCTTTAACTTGAACTACGCCGTTCTGACGATAGGCAATAACCTTGAAACATATGTAAACGGCTGTTATATAAAAAAAAAAAATGTGTAGGTTTTCAACGTAAAATTCTTCTTTTACTTAATTTCAGTTTGCCTGCATTAAATATAATTCTTAGAATAATTCTTTTATAATTATTTCTTACTTTTATTATCAATTAAATTTTCTAATGTTACGCGCAATTTCTTAAATTTTTCCCCTGACAATAGCAAATACAACAACAAAAAAATAGTGAAATCGGTCCAGCCGTTGACTCCACATTTAAGTTGAAAAACGTTTGTATTTGAAAAAGAAATTGGCTATTTTTAGGATTTTCCTGCCAATTTTTCGAATTTTTATCGCCATCCTTGGACTTCAACGAACATTGTAGAAAAAGAATTGGCAAAATTGGTACACGCGTTCTTAAGTTATGCGTTTACAACACATTTTGCGTTTCATTTCTATATTATTGATTATGAGTTACTTTTTCAATTTTTTCAGATAAGATTGAGCTCTTTCTCATATTTCTTTTCATTTCGTTTAATAAGATATTATTCAACATTATGTTATTATTTTCTGTAATTGGGTATTATACCTCTTGACAATGAAGCACAGAAATAAAAACAAACATATCAACCTGTAAAGCACCATGAAATAAGGTAAAAACAATCTCAGGGCAAAGCTCAGATGATATGCAAACCATACTTAAAACCAGGATTAAAAATCCAAAAACCGAAAAATCAAATATATAACTGAATTAAACATGAATAGTTTAAACATGAAATGATGAAACACTAAAGCGAACCATTGATATGTAAATAACGAATTTCAATTTGAGGTACACTTGTTCTAGAATGTAAGAGAATGTAATTGATTTTCAAAAAGATTACAAATTACAAATTTAGGTACAGTTGCTGTAGCATGTAGGAGAACATGTAGCATGTTATTGATTTCCAAAAATATACTACCGAATTTTCCATCTAAATAAAGACATAGTCAATGTTTAATAGGAGAAATGCATCGATTGTAATATTTGTGAATTGAATATGATAAAGATCCCTCAAATGGCTAATTGGGGACAATATGATACGAGTCCCGTATTTCTTGTACTCCAATTGTGCACATCAGTCCTCACTGAAATTTTTCTATACCAGATTTTTCTATAGCCATTTTTCATCCTGTTACTGTTCATTAACAGTAATCATGTTATTATTGTTTATGTAGAATTTGTTATTTTGCCTCTGTAGCTGAATGTATATCTGTTGGGAATAAATGTATTATTATTATTATTATACAAATATGGTGGCTGCTTAGGTTTTACTATATTATGATATAGAACCAGAGCACCAAATTCGAATATTAAATATATCCTTCAATTCAAAGATATATTGATAATCGTGTTCATTGTTACACATTTGTATGACAGTTTTCTATTTGGCCGGAAAAATGACAGACTCGACTCCATTCAATTTCGGTCGTTCTTCACTGCAAGTCGAAACACAAACATATTCTACCATCATCTCCTATTCATCATTTCACAGCCTAGTCCATTATTAATTGGCCGTGATCGTGGGATATAAAAGTTTTTGAGAGAATTACATATTCAGTTTGTTGCGGATCTGTTCATATATTTCACATTGTTTCAGTTTCTTAAACTGATCGCAGGTCGTGATGCATTCAATGTCGAAATCGGGTTTTATAGGGGTAAATTTAAGCTCCCAATGATAGATTAGGAGCCAGCAGCGATATCGATTTACTGCAGATTTGTTATAGATTATCAGTTTGGAACTTGGGAATCTATTCGATAAGTCATCTCCCCAGAAACTATGAAATTTTGAACAAAATATGACTTCAAATTCAAATGAAAACAAACCATTTCCACACACTTCAATGAAACAACTCAAATTTTCAATGGCTGAGAGTGATTAACATCCATCATCGTAAACGCAGAAACGTCTTGTTCAACGGCCAGAACAATCCGGTGCAAAAACAAACTGACATTTGAATTTCAGATAGTATGGGAGCTTCCTGGTCGTATTCAGAGATTGTACATATTTCATCATTTTATTGCATCGTGATTTAGAGTTGAAACAGCCATTCAGAATTTCCATGGTAATCTCATATGCAGAATATACGTATGATTTAGAGTACACGGATTCAAAATGGATCTGGGTGTTTTTGAACTCGTTCTCTCATATAATATTCCTCGTGCAATCCGGACGCGATTTTGAAGGCGACGTGTACCATATTATCGCAGATATACTTCTCCTGGGGGGTTTTAAAAATTAAACCGAGAAACTTTCCGTTATTCGCTGGGTTATATTCAAGATTAAACCACGTCCAGTTGGAAGTAATGAGTATGAAATGAAACGATTTGTATGCTGAACATGGACTGTACAAATATTAATCTGTCCTTATGATAATAATAATAAGTTCTTTATTCTCAACAGGTATAACAATAATAATAATTTTGAAAACATAACTAAATAATTGAAATGAAAAAGATATAACAAAGAGCTCAATCTAATCCAAAAAAATAGTAACTTTTAACTACATTATAGCATTCAATGCAATATTACAAAGAACACAACCTGAATCAATTCATTTTAGTCAATTTTTTTTGTTTACATAACTCCTGATAAAAAATTCTATGGCGTCAAAGTGAATGTCACAATTCTTGGCAACTCTATTGAATGTAGACTCCATAAACCAAATAGGGGATTGTATTATTAGGGAATTGGTCCTCGGAGTCTCTAGGTGGAATAATTCTGTATTACGAGAATTATGCCTAGGAACACGAAATTTCAAAGCGGACAAGAGAGGAGGACAATCAATACTATTGTGCAGTTATTCGTACGAAAATTTCAGTGATAAAGTTTCTCTTCTGCTCCGCAATTAGACCAAACTAAATCAACTCAATAATTCGTTATGATAATCCTCTCTGCGGATAAACTTTATCCTCCCTCTAAACTAAGAATTTCAAGAACCTTCTCTGAAAAGTCTTAAGATGGCGTTGATGGCAAGTGTAAATGGGATGCCAGATCATGCTGCCATACTCCAACTTGCTACGGATTAGGGTATTAAATAGTCCTATGAATGTTGAGGAATTATTAAAAGATTTGCCATTACGTATAACGAATCCATATATTTTCGCAGCAGATGAAATAAGTTGGGTGACGTGTGTGACAAAGGAAAGCCTCTGGTCCTTGAAATAAACACACCTTATAGAATATAATGGCAACTCAAGTGAACACAATTTCTCGGTACACGTCCACTACAATTTTTTCTCAACTGAAAGTAACGAGAAACGTATTGGAGGGTCTGAATCATTTCTGTGACCATTGAAAATAATAAGAAACGTTTTATGTAGTTCGAAATCAGCAAATTTAAATAGTTGAGCTAGAGGGTTCCTCGAGGATAAGATGTCCCAACAGAGCCATTCTGTCGACATCAATTTTAATTGGTTAAATATACTCACCGAGCCGTTGTGTTCCTCCCATGCCTGAATAATATCAATCTTTCATCAATTTGGATTCAGTTTCAGACCACCCCATCAAATAACATTGTTTTTTACATTTTTACATACAACGGAATCATTCAACAGACAGTTTCAAACTGTCTTATAAAAGAAGAGCACATATTACAAATGATAATATAATAAACTGAACTTTTCGATATGTTCACCTTATAGAAATTTTTTTATACGCCTTATAGAAATATCTTACAAAAATAACGTTTTCGATGCACTTACTATTTAGATAATTTGATCTAGAACACAGAATACTCACTTCTACTGAAAAACTTTGAAGAAATATTTCATGAAAGGATAACTATATAAACTGATAATTATATTATTATCCTCCTCTAAATAAACTATTTTTCGAATGTCTCTCAACATGAGAGGGAGGTTTCACTTATATCTTGGTGAAACATTGTGTTGAAAGAAATATAATGAAATTAACACATTTCACTCAAGTTTCACTGAATATATCAAAAACTCTATATATTCGAGTCGTTAACCCATTATCAAGAATAAACAATATCACTGAATTTCAAATTTCAGCTTTCACTTGTATATCCTAAACCAAAGAATTTAACACAAGTTTCACGGAAAAATCCATCTGGTCATTGAAAATAGGTAAATTTTCCTTTTTGGCTGTCGCAATGTCCAACAATTCAAGGGTATCTAATATGTTGCCCTTACTACTTTTACTACCATTTCTTGAATCTAAGAAATAATTATGTTTAGCAGCGTTGCGAAAAACCCCTATTAGGTTTATTCAATAATATTGATCTATGTTCATCGATTCTTTTTTGTATAAAACGTCCAGTTTGACCTATGTAAAAACTATCACATTCAATGCAAAATATTTCATAAACGCTATTCTCGAAAAGTCAAGTTCGTCCTTGTTATTTACCAACAGTGAACCCAAAATCTTTTTGTTGGTTGATATTGTTTTCACGTTATTTTTATGTAATCTTCTACAAATTTCATTGTTTATTTAAAAGTTAAGAACCATATAATTAACTGAATGGAATATTTTTTTGTTGTTTTTTTAAGTGAATAGGAAAAATTTTTTGATAGTATCTTTCTCTGTTTATTTGTGTGATTAGTTTATCAATAAATAAAGGATTATACCCATTGTTAATAGCAATTGTTTTTATTATACAAACTTCTCTTTTAAAATTATCAGCAGACAACGGACATATTTATTTTTTGCGACTGACAACTTGGGTTGGGTATTAATGCGTCTAAATAAGTTAGCTTTCCTTAAATGTCCAAAAATAGGGAATGGAGGGAACGACTTATACGTAAATCCAAAAAGCTAATAGCTTGGTTGATAAGTGAAAGATGTACATTTCGAAATTCAGTAAAATTGTATAATCTTGCTAATAGGTTAGCTACCCGAAACATATGTTAAAGTTTTCAATATATTCAGTGAAACTTAAGTCAAGTGTGTTAATTTTTATTTATTGTCCCTCGAAAGTAATAAAAGTTTTGTTAGTTTTTCAATTAATACCTAACTCTCAGTTCCAAATATTGACTGAATTTCGTTTTATCTAAAATGAGACTACTTAAAACTTTAAGACTACTGAAGTTATAATTCAATACTTCTATTCCTTTTCCAATATAAATATGGATTAATAACAAAATATAGTTTGTCTCAGTTTTTTCCAGTTGGTAGGAATTCATCTACATAAAGAGAAATTTCAAATTATATAACTTCGAATTGTCATTCCGATTTTTTGTTAGATTTTCAGTTAGTTTGAATTTTTCTAATATTTTTGGAACATTCAAAACACTCCTCAATAAACAGCATTATTCAACATGTCAACTTCTATCTCTGTTTTTATTATATCAGCATTTTTGGAAACGTCCAAGATATCCCATCAATTTTTACGTATTCTGTTTGTACATAACAAACATAGAACTTTTAACATCAAATATGTAAACTTGAAGAAGTACCCTGATTTCGCAGAGTTTATATCTTTCACCGGATTTTATCTTTTATATGAGTTATGAAAATTGAAAATCAACAAACCGAAGAGGATAACTAGAACGGATGGGAGCAACGTTCCATTTATGATTTCTTCAAATTCAACACCGAGAAGAGGTTATTTGTTCTTTTATACTCGCTAGAAATACATATATTTGAAAGACGAGGTTGCCGTCAAAATTCTAGAAACGGATTCTTGATTTAACTGGCGTTTTCAAGCTAAACCAGCAAGCAATGTATTTACGTTCTACTGAGGTAAGCGATAACGTATTTTATGCACTTTATTCCGTCGTAAATGTGAAATAGAAAAATGAGAATACCGAGAATAGTGCATATATTGGAAGAAGTTGAATCCATCAAAATCAGCATATAAGGTGAAAAACGAAATGAAATCTTAAAAGTGTCAATGTTATGCTCTCCACAGCACTCCTGGTTGTTTTCATTGCATTTACATATGTAGAACTTAGAATTTTTCACATTTCACTAAATTGTCATGACTATATCAGCTTGTATGTTTATTATATATATATATATATATATATATATATATATATATATATATATATATATTTCTTGAAATTGATTTATTGCCTGTTTAAGATATTTTATTTCGAAAGTTTTTAGCAATAACAGTTTTATCCTTTTAGAATAGGTTTTATCCAATTTGTCTGCCTGGTCTATATTACATGAAGCTTAACATCATCAATCAATTAAAAAACAGAATTATAAACATTGTTCACAAAGATTACTATCAGAGCTCGCTGTCACGTTTGGAGGTCGTCTTGGTCGACAATGGATATCCAAGAACACTTGTGAGGAGATATCTATGTAATTCAGTCAATAGACCACCAGTTCTCATTTCTACAACAGATCTTGATATAGACTCTAACATGGACACACAAGCTCCAATAGTTAGATACAGATCTTTGCCTTATTTCCATTCTCTCACGGCAAAACTTTGTCACATTTTTAGTGAAATAGATGAGCTGAAAGTTGCCAAATACTTTCATCACTGGCAAAAGTGTTTTCACAAGGCTTAAAGATAAAATACCTCCATCTCTGAGATCAGACTGCATTTACAGTGTTCCTTGCTTAAATTGTGAAGGAGTATATATAGGGCAAACGTCTCAGACCATTAAAAGAAGAATAACTCTTCACAAGAGCGATGTTAGACTTCGCCCTGACAGATGTGCCTTAGCACTACATTCCTCACAACAGGGACATCGTTTTGACTTCGACAATGTAGGAATACTGGATGTAGCTGGGAGTTACCAGAAAAGGATTTTTTTGGAAATGGTCCACATTAATAATAATTCCAATAGTATTAATAAGAAGACGGACGTTTCCAGACTTAGTTGCATTTACAGTTATTTACTCTCCAATCATTTCAAGTAACTTTCGCAACTTCGCAGACATCTCATAACTTTAATAGACTTTTATGTGTTACGTGTGCAATATTACATTTGTCACTACGGTGATTTTACTCTCTCGCCTCTGTGTTTCGGTTTTCGGTGTCAATGTCTTCTCTGTGCTCCTGTCATTTCTATTCTAATATTCACCTATCATTGTTTTTAGTTAGTACATAAGAATATTTTTTACATCTATCATTTAATTCAGCTTAATTATTAAAAAGAGACATTCCTGTTTGATGGTTTTTGGCCATACCTTTTATACCTAGTTAGCCGTAAGTTGTTAAATCATAATTTTTATCAGTGGAATTGTAAAAACATCTTTTTCAGAGTCCTGATGAAGACTGTAATCACAGTCGGAATATTGACCAGGCAGACAAATTGGATAAAACCTATTCATAGTGGCCTCTTATTTTTGCCTATAACCCACAATAATTAATATATATATATATATATATATATATATATATATATATATATATATATATATATATATATATATATATATATATATATATATATATATATATATATATATGGTTTCAAGATTCATAAATCATTCATAATAGTAGATACTAAAACTCTTCATCGAAATATTTCAAATAAAACTCTCAAAGAGCTGTCTACACAAATGTTGTCGTCGAGAACGAACCCATCACTTTCGAGAGATAATATTAAGTGCGATTCGAAAAATTCATCGATCTTGTTGAAGGATAATAGGATACAATTGTTTCATTATCATTATGAATCATCATTCCATATTTAATTTATCATTCGAGAATCGATGACTTTCAAAACGCCATAGGTGCTATACCAGAATGGGGGGATAGTTCTCAGTGAAAATTAACGTTAGCTCCCTCTATCGGAGAAAAGACGTATAAACTCTCCATAGCGTTCTAGGTTCCTACTCATGACAATATCAGTGCGAATTATAATATTATATTCATATATTCCAATTCAGTTATTTTATGTTTATGCAAAGCCATGGTTTGCGTGTTCGTATTTTTATGGGTTTCATTATCAAATTCAATGATGATTGAGCTATACAGAATTTATTGCAATTATTGCGTGGTATTACATAAACTCTATGAGTTGTCCTTTGAGTCAATGTTTTGCTTTTTAACTTTGTGGTTCGTTTGATTTCATTGTGTACTATATGCAGTATCACAAAATCAAAAGTTTTTGATATTTTCGCAATATTTGTACTCTGTTTTGGGTATAAGGTGAAGACCTGAAATTATTTTCATCGGATATTTTTTTTTTTAATTGCAAACTATCATAGAATTCATGAATTCTTTTTTTCTGATTTTTTTGTATCAGCTTGTATGGATTATTAATTTTTCAAGAAAAAAACTTTTTAGAACATTCATTTCGGATACCAAACCATTACAAACAGTTCAATACATTTCGAAAATTTTCATAAAATTTGAAAGTGCAGTATTTTAGACTATAAGGATACATTCAGTTAACTACTTATTATATTCAGACCATTTTTATGAAAGTAGAATCGAACATTTATCTTACACGAGAAGTAATAATTCGAATACATTGTGAAATAATTCAAATACAATCAGTAGAAACCTTCGAACCGTACTCAAAGTACAGTTTAAACTGGAAAAATAAAAGAGAAAGACAAGCAACGATTTCTCTTAGAATAACAGATGGATAAAACTCTACTTTGCAATGATAACAAAGCAATAAAGTCCGTTAAACGAAAAATTCTCGCGATGAGAATAAAATTGCTAATCCGATAAAGGTAACTCAATCCGGTCTAGAACAACGGACGAGGAGATCGAAGAGGTCCTTTTACACCAATTAACGTTAATTTATTCCTGAGGCGAACTCCTGAGTGCAGCGTCATTTGGTTCGCAATCTCTTTTTTCACCTTTTCGGCCAAATCGGCCTGTAATCGAATTTTACACTATCCAATTTTCGTGGAATTGACGAGGTGTCTTGTATTTTTCTGCCTCAAATTTTCCTCTTCATGTATCTCTTCAGTTTGGTATTGAAAAACCTTCAGCAATTTTCAAAAATCCAGAAACTCGTCAAAATCGAATATTTTAGAATGTACTTTCATCACAAACTTGTATGATCATTCCTTTATGTAAAATATCTTCATGCGCAAACATCTGCTACTTTATTGGCGCTTATATATAACTATGTATATATGGGGTCCACCAGGGATCGATGTCGATGCCAATCAAATTTTAGACTCGACAAGGAATGATCAAAATCAAATAAGAAGAGAATTTCTTCAATTCAAAATTAAAGTAACTACGCTAATAGAATATATGCTGTTCCGAATATGATAAAAAATTCATAATAAATAAATAATAAAATAAATTTATTGAGAAACATTCTTTACATTGTAGAATTACATTCATTTCAATTGATACAATAATTACAACTAGGAAGAATGCTCTCAAAAGGACTGAATTCAGTTTTGACTCTGATCTTTCATTCAGCCCTCGAGCAAAAATATCAGTTTAAACAAGAATATTGGTTAAATTTATATTTACAATGATATACAACTTTATTCGAGAAGAAAAAAAAAATTACCTCAGAAATATTAACCATTTTCTTTAACATATAACAAACATCTATAAATATATAAACACGGTAAGGTGAGTATGTAATTATAAATGAAGATAGGTTTACGAGATGTTGATGAATATTGAATATTAATCGAAGTATTCGCTTCTGTGTAATAAACACCCTATTTATTTCTCTAGAGCAGGCCCACAGCAGAATATTATAATTTGGATGACTATATACAAGACTGTAATACACATTCATAACACAGTTTCTAGGTACGATGTTCTTAATTCTAGAGATTGCAAAAAATGAGTTACTCAATTTTTACATTAGACCTGAATGTGAGATATCCATCTCAAATTTCTGTCTACATATATTCCAAGAAACTTTGTTGTTTGGGATGATGATATAGTGTTGTCCCCATATTTAACATCCAAGATACTAATTCCATTGCCCTTCAAACAAAAATTAACACATACAGTTTTAAATATTTGATAGTGTTGGCGTTTATTTGATGTAAATCCATTATAATTGAATAT
Organism: Henosepilachna vigintioctopunctata; assembly: GCA_030704895.1. Lineage (NCBI taxonomy): Eukaryota > Metazoa > Arthropoda > Insecta > Coleoptera > Coccinellidae > Henosepilachna > Henosepilachna vigintioctopunctata. The sequence goes on from JARQZJ010000079.1 coordinate 323,326, forward strand.
AAACTCAAATTCAAACACTTGAACTTATGATTTACACTTTACTGACTACATAGCATGACGCGTTTCATCGTTACAAACTACTTCTTCAGATGCTTACAGAATAATTATTAAGATTATTAGATATTAATAAGATGCATTACAGAATATTTTTCTGTAAGCATCTGAAGAAGTCGTTTGTAACGACGAAACGTGTCATGCTATGTAGTCAATAAAGTGTAAATCATAAGTTCAAGTGTTTGAATTTAAGTTTATATTCACATACAGTTTTGTTAACGTTCACCATCAGATTGTAAAATATATGAAAATTTGAGGTGATGCAGCTCGAAAGAAACTGCATGCCTCATAGAAAATGAATATGCCCAATTTTTCAGTGGCTCCAAGAAACTTCACACAGATCTGTACGAATAATGACTTTCAGATCATCATCAAAACTGAAAATTTCACAATTACAAGAAACGTTCTTAATCAGAAGGTCTTATTTCGACATAAATTGATTTCTTAAAACCAACTTTTTCATCATCAACTGAGCTCAAGTAAAGTGAATTTCCAAAATTAACTTGTCTCAAAGACTTTCGCCCAAAATAATCTTAAAATCCATATGTGATAAAGATGTTATACATATACATACTGAAATCATTCAGGAAAACTATTTGTGAAGATTTCAGAAAGCCCTCATCAGATATTTCTGTGAATGAGCAATACAGTTCAAGATTCTTGATAAAATCCTGTCTATAATCCAAAAACTCCAAAATCATTACCAGGTAGTTTGTTGTTAAAGTTGTGAACATGAAGGATAAAATCAATCAACATACCCATTAATTTCAGAGCTGTAAAAAATTCAAAAAATTTGAACTCGAAGTGAATAAAATACATTGATGTGACAGCAACTTCGTGAAAATCCGTTTTGATTTACAAATTACACTGTGAGTCTGGGACTTCATGCTCCACTTTTTCACGTTCCATTGACCTCACATTTACTGAAAATGGAACGGATCCTCGAATACCATTTCCAGCAATGTTTGGCAGAAATGCCGGTGGAAAACAAAGGTTTAGAGCAGCAAGATATTTATACAAGCTGATACGTAGCATTACGTTGAATTTATACAGCTCGATTGGAGATACAAAAACATCCAAACGTTGTCTTTGCAATATATACAATTTGTTGTCGAAGCAAAATGTGGGTACGGCATCGAAGAATATATATATATATATATATATATATATATATATATATATATATATATATATATATATATATATATATATATACATAAACAACATTTGAGTCATGAAAGAAATCGGGATCGATCGAAAGACCAGAAGAATTAAAGAACAGGTTACTTACAGGTACAACTTCCTAGGTAAAATTCATGGGTGTAGTATCAGATCCCTTTGAAATAAAAACCAGTGTGCCGCAGGGGGCGTTCTTTCGCCAATCCTTTTCAATATTGTTTCAGAAAAGAGCATACAAGTGGATATCAAAAAAGAAAATGGAATAAATGTCAAATGTCTCGCCTTTGCGGACTATATTACTATCTTTACATACAATAGAACTGAAGCCATTCCCGCCGTGTAAAAACTACATGAAATTGAGCAGTCAACCGGGTTACAAATTTCTTATGATAAAACCAAAAACATGAAAAAAAAACCAAAAAATGAATCTTCTCGTATCACAAAACATGGTGAAATTCTACAGGTCGGTCATTTTAAATACCTCGGAAAAGTTAAATATTCTTCAAGATTAAACCGAATCGCGAATCGAGAATTACCAAGCTCCAAAGGGCTTACAAGCATTTCTAGAGACACCAAATTGAGGCATTATAAAACAACGATTCTTTCAGAAGCAATCTATGCATCTGAAACAATGGTTATTGTTAGTCATTCAAGAACTAGAATATATTTATAGAACTAGATAGAAAAACAAGAACGAAAAACCTTAGAAAGATTTACGGGCCAATCAACAGAAACGACATTTGTATAAAAAGTCCTCAGAATAAGCTTTATCAAAAGACAAATACGATAACGAAAGAAATCAGAAATCGACGAGCAAAGTTCTATGCACATGTCTACAGAATAAAACAGTACCGAAGAAACTACTCGATATACTTATGAAGAGTAAATGCGGAACAGAGTGGCTAAAAGAGGTCCAAACAGATCTACAACAAATCAATATAAAAAATCTCGAAGATCGCACTGAATATGGCTATAAAATCGCACATGGGAAGTTTCAGCAGAAATCAAATCGTCAACTTGGAGTAGAATGGGCAGATGAATCATAATAATAATAATAATACAACATTTGAGCTGATTTATATTGTTTTTCGATATGGCATGTCGAGTTAAATTCAAGTCAAAAATATGATCTCGAAAAAGGTTCATGTGAAATTGGTGAGTCAGTTGAAATTTTGTGAAAAAGCTCAAGAACAGGAAAAATTGATCCCCATTCAATCAGTGTATTGACGAAAAAAAATAACAAATAAAAAGTTCATTTTTCAATGCGATACATCCACTACAAGAATATTTTATTGGAAAATGATTGTAGTATTTCAACGAGAATTATTCACGTTCGTCCCTTCAATATGAGAGTTCCCCTCAGTATCTATATAATTATAATAATAATAATAATAATACTAATAATGATAATAATAATAATAATAATAATAATAATAATAATAATAAGAATAATAATAATAATAATAATAATAATAATAATAATAATAATAATAATAATAATAATAATAATAATAATAATAATAATAATAATAATAATAATAATAATAATAATAATAATAATAATAATAATAATAATAATAATAATAATAATAATAATAATAATAATGATAATTATAATAATAATAATACTAATAATAATAATAATAATATTTATAATCTTTATTTAAACTTCTCGTAATACAATTATATAGAAGAAACAATAGTATTCTAATTCTGAAATCTATCTTCTCAATTTTGCTACTTAAACAAAGATAATACATTTTCTCACAATGACCGTAGCTTGTGGTGAGTAAAAATGAATTTGGAGAGGGTAGTTTCAAGGGTAACATGAAATTTCATGGAAAATTCAATGAGAATGTTTCGGATTATAGTGAGCGCATCATCGCTATAGTCTATAACTCAATAAATAATGAAAAAATAACAGTTTAAATGATTGAAGTATTTCTAGCGGCAGAAAATAGAGACTGATACGATTGTTGAGTCGATTCCAACGCTGTAAACAAAGACCATTGTCTATAATTTTAAGTCGTTCTATAAGCTCTTAAGAGCTCTTTGGAGATTGTAGGAACTCAATGGAAATATATTTGAAAATTGATGATTTATCGTTATAATTCTATAAGTAAGGAATACTACACATCTAAATCTTCTTCTTCCTTCGATTTTGGCCGACTATGGACCACGTGAAATAACTTTTCATGAATATTTTTGTCCATTCTCTCTTTTCCTCCAATACACCTTCATTCGTTCTCCATGCTCTTGTTTTCTTTCTTTTGTCCATTCTGCTCCAGTCTTCTTTTTTTCCTTTTCTTCAAAAACCCCTGAATTCCTTGATCTTCTTCTTGAATTCTTCTCTCCTCTTCATATCTTCTCCATCGATTTATATCTCTTCCATGTCTTTTCTGACCTCCTTGATCCATTATGATCCGTTATCTGAGTCTTGGGGTTTCTATCGAAAAAATTGAAAAGTCTCTTGGTCAGTCTTCCTTCATTCATTCTTCTAATGTGTCCGTAGAAACTCACTCTTCTTCTCCTCATTGTGTCAGTTATCCTCTTTGTCTTTGTGTAGGTCTCTCTATTGCTCCTCAGTTTCCATTTTTCATCATACCAAGGTAAGACTGAGGCAGTCTTGATCTCAGTTCATTTCAAAAACATCTGGCCTTGTTCTTGATGTTCTTGAGGACATGGTCTATGCATCTTTCTTCTAATGCAATAAGTCTATCGTCTATTCACTGGATACTTATATTTTGGTATTCCATGAAGGAAAAAAAGTTGGATATTTCGAGAATGCCACCGAGTTTACAAATTAATCGAAAATTATTTAAAATCGATTGAAAGTATACACAGTATATTTAAACAATGTCGTCATTCGTTCTAAAAATATTGAGGAACAGCACAATAATTCAAAATTATATTCATATTAATTATTTTCTGCCGAAAAAAACCCTCAACTTTATTCTGAGGTTTTCAGCGAGTTCTCCTTGTATAAGTCAAGTTCCTTCATATGTGGATTAGAAAACTTTACAATGTAAGAATAAATTAATCATTAAAACTATTCAAAAAAGAAAAATGCATAAAACAATTTTACTATTCTTTTTCTTCCTTTCTATTTTAAATTCCTCTTACAGATGATACCTGCAAAAAAATCGTAACAAATTTTGAATGGTTATGAAAGGAGATCATAAAGAATCTGATTTTGATAGCGATATTCCTCTTCATATCTAATTCTTTCGTATATTTCACAAATATAAATAGCCACAACAAAAAATACCCACTCAAGTCAAATTTTGATTGAGAATATATTTCAATATAAATTTGCTTCACGTCACTTTGAAAATTTTAACACTATCTATTCACTTCGAAAATTTCAACACAAAAATGTTCCTCTCCTACTCGGTTTCGAAGGCATGACAGCCTATTATGTGACCTTACAACGTGTATCTTCATAGATATATAATGACTAGATAGTATTCATCTTGCAGCGAACCTCTATTTAGAAAACGAATAACAATATCAAAACCAAATAATATAAATAATAATGCTCAAAACATTTCTCATTTAACTGCTTAAGACTCATCAGTCTCCTATTTCTTCTCGTGCCAAACGCTTACAGCGTGTAGGCGATCATCCACTCATTCTATAATACGTAATTGCCCCTCCGTATCTAGTGCGAATATATCACCCACGTTTTTCACTTTACACCAGTTCCTGATATCCCGCAACCATGAATGCTGTTTTCGGCCTGGACCTCTTCTACCTTCTATTTTACCCATTAATATTAGTCTTAGGATATCATATTTATTGCCTCGGAGTATGTGGCCCAAATAAGAGATCTTGGGTTGTTTTATAGTTTTTAATAACACTCGCTCGAAGTCGGCTCTTCTAAGTACTTCCTCATTCGTTATTCGGTCCACCCAAGGAATCTTTAATAACCTGCGGAGTGTCCACATCTCAAAAGCCTCTATACGGTTCATGGATTTTATTTTGAGTGACCATGTTTCAGTCCCATATTAGATTATGGGCCAAATATAGCATTTTACCATACGAAGTCTTATGTCTAATGATACTTCTCTTCGACATAGATATCTTTGAAATTTAATAAATGCAGTTCTTGAAACCGCCGTCCTTTTTTTTATTTCCATATCGCTATCCAATTTGTCATTAATGTTACAACCAAGGTACTTGAATTTATTGACCCTTTCTATGGGTTCATCTTCAACCATTATTTAGGTCTGATTATGCTGTTCTCTGCTGATGATCATGAAATTTGTCTTCTGGGTGATGATTTTGAGTCCATATTCCTTACCTATCGTATTAATTTTGTTTGGAAATTGCTGTAGATCTTCCAAATCGTTTGTTGAGATGGCATTGTCATCAGCATAACGTATATTGTTTATTGGGATTCCGTTTATTTTAATACCTTTTTGCTAACTGTCTAGCGCCTTCTCAGTACTTATATACGTTGAATAGTAGCGGAGACAAATTGGCGAACCCCGTTTATTATTTCTAATTCTTGCGTATCTAAAAAAAGTTGTTAATACGAAGTATTGTTGTTTGATTCCAGTACAAATTCTGCATAACTCATCAGTCTAGCAGGTTTAATCTTATTCTTGCTGAAGTCCTGCAAGATCAGGCATGGTCTTGTTCCTGAAATCGAGACTTCAAGATGAAAGCACATTCTGGGGAACACTGGCTTGTTTGAAAATCGTTACATTCTCCAGAAATCAACGAATGAGCCCCAAACTTGTTGATTTACCTTTCAAGATTAATTTATGTTTACTGTTAGTATGTGGCGTTAATTAGATAGATTTCAATTAGATAAACATCGAACAAAATCACATCATGAGACATCAAGTATATGTCCCATAAATTAACATATTTAGGTGTTGGATTTCTATAACCGTTTTTGCAAGTGAAATCATTAAACTTCAATAAAGTTATTCTGCTTCATTTTTCGTCATACTGAAATAAATTGAACGTTTAATATCTTCAAAATAATTAACTTCATATAAGAAAGAACCTCACATCAGCGAAATTGTTCTCATAGCCTTCGGCTCACAAAGAAAAAATGCAGATCCCTTTTCCCGGAAAATTTTAAATTGACTATTTTATTACCTGCCAAGTTCTTTTGTAATATTGGAATTTCAATTTATTTTCATCGTAGCTGAAGAGATTTCACGCCTTGTCAGTTACAGATTTTTGCGTTCCTTGTATGAATGAAATATCCCATTATTACACTTTACTGAGCGCTTTGAATCATTTGCTCTTGTTATGAATATGTGAGAGATTTTTCCGCTAGGAAAAAGATGAGGGGTATGATCAGGAACTTAATCAATCTTGTTTTATTTCATGTTCGATAACCTAAAATAATTTACCAATTATCTAACGGAAAGTATAACTAAGAATCTCTTGAAAAATATTCAATCTATTTTTGGAATTGCATATAAACGTTTAAATATATATATATATATATATATATATATATATATATATATATATATATATATATATATATATATATATATATGTATATATATATATATATATATATATATATATATATATATATATATATATATATACATATTTTTAAAATATGTATATATATATACATATATTTCTTGAAATTGATTTATTGCCTGTTTAAGATATTTTATTTTGAAAGTTTTTCTGAAAAACTCATGATAAGCCAGGTGATTTTAATAAGTGTGATTTATATTTGCATATATATAATTACATATAGTTTTTCATACTTATCCAGAATATGTATATTGTTAGTTTATGTGTGTGAAACTGAAGGTAGATCTGGAAAAAATGAGTTTTGAGATGTAATATTTGTTGATTGTTGTGTGTTTATTTTATGAGTGTTATTTGTGAGGTTTATTAAGTTGTTGTAAATAGAATTGAGATGTTTTCAATGATTCATGATTTGTAATCAAAATCGTGTTTTTCTGTTATTTTATGTTTATGTAAGGCTGTTATTTGAGCTTTTGCGTATTTATGCGATTTGATTCTTTCTTCGAGATTTTGTGCTGTTTGTCCGATATAGCTTTTATTGCAATTGTTACACGGAAATAAACCGTATGAGTTTTTCTCTGAGTTACAGTTTTACTTTTTAATTTTGTATATATTTCTACGATTTGATTTTTGGCAGTATGTGCTATTCTTAAATTATAAGGTTTTAATATTTTAGCAATGTTTGTACTTAATTTTGGAATATACGGTAAGGGAATGTAATTATTTTTGTTAGATTTACTTTTTTTTTGAATGTAAAGTATTATATAATTTATGAATTATGTTTTTCATGATTTGTTGATTAAATTTAATGGGTAATTTAATTACTCATTACTAAATGGGTAAACCCATTACTAATTCGATTTTTCTAAAAAATAAGTTTGAGATTTGATATCAATAGTAACTCATAAATTCAATTATTCATTAGTTTTGACAAAGTTGTAATATAACAACGAAACGTTAACAAAAATAAACTTTTTCATATCAAAAAAAGCCTGTTATTGCTAAAAACTTTCAAAATATAATATATATATATATATATATATATATATATATATATATATATATATATATATATATATATATATCTATATATCTATATATAGAGAATACTGAAACCGATGCTTCGTTCTACAAGGAAATCATGAGTTCTTCTAGTCCATCGTCAACTAGCAAACGAACTTTAATTTCTGAGAGATTCGAGAAAATTGCCCAAGACGTCTATCGTTTGCTTCTGACTCATAGTTTTGAAATTGAATAAAAATCATAAAAACATTTGACTTGCTCATACTATGTTGTAAACCAGAAGTCATTATTCCTATCCCTGCCTTGTTTATAAAATTATCTCAACATCTAGTGCTCCATATCTCCATGAGAAGCTTATTTCCAGGGATTCAGTACATGGTGTGTCTGTTCGTCACAACTCGCTATTAACTATGCCTGTTCATCGGTGTGCAATATTTAATCGATCATTCACTTATAACGCGGTAAAGTTCGACAATATTCTGAATAATGAAGTCAGGAATGTGCAGTCTTTATCCTCATTTAGAAAAGGTCTGAAAGTTACATATAACTTTATCTGTTGTTGAAAGAACAGATGAAGTTATATATAATTGCCCTGATGTGATACATTGTTCCTTTCATTTTTCGTTTTTTGCTAGTGCCATTCGATTTTTTGAGATTTCTTTTTTTTATATTTCTTTTTTGTGAATTTTTTATCACATATTCAATGTGTATAATCTTATTCTAATGCCACATGCATTTTTTCCCCTTTTATGATTAAAATTCCATGTATAATTTCGTATTGGCTGCTTCAGTTTGTAAGGGGTTAGGTGTAAGAGTAGCTGATGGTAAATCTCGCCCCGTTCGATAAATTGTATGAAAAAATGATTTGAATAAATATTATTGAAAATATAATTTATTTATTTGTTTTTATTTGCTTCACTATTGAAATACAAGTATATAGAATGAAACACAGAAGTACCGGATCGAGGTAGTTAAGGAACAATTCGATAAAATGACCCATGATTTTTTGACCCTTGACATCAGAACCTCAGGTCTAATGAAAAAATCCAAAAATCTTGAATCGGACAAAATCCGAACTCATCATCATAAGATTGAATGAAGCAGTAGATAGCGATTTTCTCTCAGATTATTTAAATTTAGAAACAATTAGGCAAATCGGAAATGAAGTGAGGTTGAAATACAAAAACTTATAAGCAGTAGCTTGTAACTACTGTTGCTGCCACATATATAATAACTAGCCTATGTTAGTAACCTACTCCTTCAAAGTGAAAATATTGAAATGAAAAAATCATAAAAAATATCAAAAAGCTTGAGAATGTTAATGAATTAACTTCCTCTGATTATATTGAGTGCCATTATATTATTGAAATATTCTGTTGAAATATGAACATAGTCATAAAGACGAAAGCAGTGTTGCTTCCAAAAGAGCGATATTCTCACCTACTTGATAGTTTAGGCACCGAACTAGCTAACTGAAAAAAAATTATCTGCTGTGTTTCAATGAACAACTTTTATAAAGATGCAAACTTGATGAAATTCAGGAAAATTGTAATTATGTTAACTTCCATAAAGTGGTAGAATCTGAAAACTTCTGCTACATTGCTGTTTGAATTAGGATGAATAGCTATTTGAAGCAGCAAAGCTACAATCTCCGGTGCTAAACATTTCAAAGGCTCAATTAACTCAGCTGCGAATCAAGAGTGACAAACTTTTGAAACTAAGGAAAATCAAACTTGGTAATATGAAATGGAAGGAAACAACTGATAAAGTAACAATTCCAGATTATTTCTTGTGCAAAAATACTCACATAAATTTTGCGATTGAATAAAGCCAATTGAACTAGCCTTCGCCACTCGCGAAAGTTCGTTCTTCAGCAGCACCCCACGAAAATCGGAAACTTGGAATACGCGCCAACGAAACGGCGAGTTTCCGCGAATTTGGTCGTAAAACTCAATAGCCGGTGATACGGAAAAACCACTGCTCACGCACTCACTAACCGACGAAAACTGAGCAAGTTGCAAGCGGAGACCTGCTCAATGCCAGAAAAGGGATGCCGCATAAGACTTGTTAGGGTGCGCATCATTTCGGAACACTCCGATATCCCCGAATTTATGTCACTGGAACAACGGATGGGGTTGAGACTTAACCGATAAGTGTTTCCCGAATTGCCTGAAGCTTCCTGCTATTTATGTGTCTTGTAAGGATTTTTCCACCAACTTTCTTTACGTGCGGTGCTAATAGAACCTGTTGATGGATGGAGTTTTAATTTCCTAGGTTTTTCAAACAGTTAATTACAATCCAGGTTATGATAATAATAATAATAACTTCTTTATTCTCAAATGAAGTAAATTGGGTCTAATACCCAATCACAGAAAATAATAACATAATGTTGAATACTAACTAAATAATAAAAATGAACGTGAAATTTTATAGGTTGGAATCGTCGTTGAAATTGAGACGTGAGTACTTTGATATATGTTTCTCCTACAAATTACTTAATGGCCCAATAGTTTCCGCTGTATGTATGACCCTAATAAACCTTAATTCTTCTCCACATGTAGTAAGAAATCGTACAATACTGGTTTTTGGGCAGAGCAAAACAAATTATACGTTGAATTCACCCATCTATAGATCTTTCAATAGGCTAAACTGGATAAGTACAGAGACTAACTTGGATATTTTCTTTCCGAATTTTATAACTTTTAAGGGGCATTTGAAAAAGAGATTATTCAAAAGTCGATAATAGAATAATTATCAGTTTTTATAGAGTTACTTCTCATGATGTATTTATCTAATCTTTTTTAGTAGAATTAGGGGGCCATTCAAGTATTACGTAAGCAGATTTATTACAATTATTTACCCCCCATCCCCCTTGACACAAAAGAAAGCAAACTGCTTACCCCCTCCCACCCATGCTTACGTAAACATTTTTAAATTTATATATTGATTTTTTCAATGATTCATGAGCAGAAGTTATAATTCTAAACATAATAAAATAGTTTTTTTCATAGAGATCAGATTTTACTGATGCGGCATTCAACATAGAGTAAGGTACAAAAATATTATAATATTAAGTAATATTAGGAATATAAAATTGTTAACACATATTTATTGAAATTAACACACTCCTCAGACCATGATACCCGAATACATGATCCTAAGTTTTCGATCACATTGGATGTTTACTGCTCAGCGTTGTGAGTCTGCTCACTTTCATCCAATTTTGGAATGTCTACGTCATTTTCATGGAGTCGTTCAACATCATCGTGCTCTAAATTTTGAATAATGCACATCATTTCTTTAGCACGACGACCAGCGACTCTTACAGGTCTAACTTTCCTGTCAGTTAAGTGTGCGTGTTCACTTTTTACTCAAGGTAATTAAAACGTATGAATTATTTGAGGAAATCCCAGAAAATGCGTTTAAGTCATCAAGCAAAGACAAGGTGAGGGTTGCCATATGTGTAAAAAAGTAAATAACATCTGATGACGTAATCATCATCTAGACCCCCTGCCCCCCATGTCATCCAAAATAAGCAAAGCAAAGACCCCCACGCCCCCCAATAGTGCTGACGTAATACTTGAACGGTTCCTAGGTATTTTTTTTGTAAATGATAAGATTCAACTCAATGCATCGAAAACTTTGTTTCAATGAGATGTATGAAAAATTTCTAGTTATGAGATATACTCATTAGATATATAGTTTATAGGAACTTAGTTTATAGGTTATTAACATTTGTAATATGTGCTCCTCTAATATTGGACAGTTTTTAAACTGTCTGTTGAGTGAGCCCTTGTATGCAAAAATGAAAAAATAATGAGAATAAAATTTGAAAAATGAGAAATATATAACAAAGAGCTCAATGTAATCCAGAAAAATAGTACCTACATTATAGCATTCAATGAAATATCACACAGAACTCAATCTAAATCAATTCTTTTTAGTCAATTTTCTTTGTTCATATAATAATAATAACTTCTATGGAGTCAAAGTGAATGTTAAATTTTTGGCAACTCTATTGAATGTAGACTCCATAAACCAAATGGGGGATTGTATTAACGAATTGTTCCTTAAAGTCTCTAGGTGGAATGATTCTGTATTACCGGAATTTTGCCTAGGAACACGAAATTTCAAAGCGGACAACATAGGAGGAAAATCAATACTATTGTGCAGTAATTTGTACAAAAATTTGAGTGATAAAGTTTCTCTCCTGCTCTGCAATGAGATTTAACTAAATCGACTCAATAATACGTTATGATTGACTCCTCTCTGTGGATGAACTTTATCCTCCTCCAAACTAAGAATTTCAAATTCATAGTTTGTGAATTGTTAATGTTAATTCTTATATCGTTATACTGATATAAGAGCTATCATGGTTTTTCAAGCTGACTACTTCCAGAATCAGAAATGAAACGACCTCTGAAAAAGCTCGCCACTCGTGCTAGCGAAACGTTAGGAAGAAATTCCAACCGACCATGCCTCTTAGACCCCAACCAGGACAAGACTAGTTCAACGACTGGCCGCGGAAGCCTCAACCAATTTGTTCATTAAGAATGCCCTCTCCTGTAGTGGTTCCTTTTAGCTACTGTAAAGCAAGAAATTCCTCAGTAATAGTGAACTCTATTCATCAACACTTCGAATTAATATAGCCAGTTGAGTTGTCAGTCAATGTTGTTTTTATATCATTAGCCATCATTTCTATACGAAGGACAACGGTTCGTCTCGACAAACTGATTTTTTCAATTTCATTTTTCTGTTCAGGACACAAAACACTGCAAACTTCCAACATACACTCTTTGATTAATTGAAAAAATGAATGGATTCAATGAGTTCGCTAATTTGGAACTATCTAAAACTCGGTTTCACAATTATAAAGGTGTGTTGTTTGTTTATGAAACATTTACTGCTGTTTTCCAAAATTTGGGTAAGCTTTTGGGTTTTGTCTTTTAATTCAGTTAAGCTTAGTTGAGTAATGTCCATTTATATTGAATTCTTTCATCACTGAAATGGGTTACTTGCACTCAAAACAAAGAGGCTCATAATTTCGCAAGACAAGAAAGTATTCTTCAGTCCATTTTTTTTTTCACTAGACATCATTTTCGTTGGATAAAATACAAATAGTGAGCGTTCAAGATGCACACAAAATCACAAAAAAATTTAACGCCACTAGCAGTTCGCTAAGATATCACTTGTCGAAATTTGTCAACTCGGTAGCTCAAATAGAACTGAAGTTCGGGCTATCCAAGTCACCTGCTTATATAGGCAAAATGAAGGAATGGTATAGAATCGTCTAGTATAATACCCACAACAAATTGCAAAGCAATAATCTTTTTTTTGCGCCGGCGGTGAGGCGGCAAACAACAAAGGCTTTGATGTCTGCCGCCTCCCTCTTTGATGATCTGATAGCCGCCACCTGGTTTGCTCGCTCACTTGATTCCGTGAGCAGGTAAGTAGTATAATATTTTTTTTATTGGGTTTTTCAAAATGTTTCGCGGGCCGGACAACATTTTTAAAGCATATGTTGGCCACGTATGCTTTAAGGGTTTGAATACATATTGCACTAGGTTTATAGAATATTTATAATAATTTTAACGCAATTAATCTTTGAATCAGATTCATATATAAAAAAAATTTGTTGAAATTTCAACATCAAACTATAAAAAACAAAGTGTTCAGTCCATTTACAAATTTCAGTGAAACGAAATAAATTTTGTTTTGTTTGAGACTTTCGCAGTTTGATGTTGAATATTTTACGATTTCAGTTCTAATCCTCTATTCATCAATTTTCTATAGTGTAATATAGGTGCTAGTGAACATAGTTTGTGGATAATATAACATCAAATTATGAAAACGAAGTGTTTTGTGTGAATCGATTCAATCGAATTCTTATACCACTCACGTCAATTTAGCAACACCGCCGAACTACGCTCCTCATGGCCTGTAGTAAAGTTGGCCGTGGTACAACTTTTCCTTCTTGATTTTGTAGTCTGAAATTCAGCTCTTTAGTTCATTTGAAAATTTATACTTTGCTACATGGCGTCTCTTGAGTTTAAGTACAACTTTTGTTACACAGAGTGAGTGTTATGTATTGCGAGTAAAGATTCAATTCCTGAACAGTTTTCCATATGTAATGTCTTAATGGAATTTTAAGATTATGGATGAAACAAAATATTAATGCAATATTTCCTTTTCATCCGTAAAGAAAATAGTAAAAATTCAGAAAATATCTCTAATGTCATTTCAACTTAATGAAAGACTCTCTCAAACGGAAACGGCTTCGTTGAAACTGGAAGTGCATCACGTCATAATTACGTTAATATTAGATTTGAAGTGAGTCGACTAAATCAACTACACATCTTATTGTATCAAAAGTCGCGTATCGTCAAGTCCTTTTACCGTTGAAATATTCAGGGGCGTCTCGCAAAACTCATTAAACTTTCATACGGTCTGACGTGATGCAAATCGAAAACGAACTGAAGCAATAATTCTTTCCCTAGGCGCCGCGGTCCTGCCCAAGATTCCGTGGTCCATACAGAGTGGAAAACAGAAAGTCATTTATGCGTACAGGTTTTCCATCTCTTTGCCGAACCCAAAACCTATTTTCAGCATCCGTTTGTTCTGTTAAACTTTTTCTCGTTTCGTTCTGTAGCTTAAAATACGATCAGTTATAAAAACGCCTGTTTCAGGGGCGGATTCATATAAGAATGCTTACGCCCAGGGCTACGTTGATATAAAGGTTGTTTTTTTTTAGAGTTTTAGAACTTTAAATTGCAATAAAACAACGATGGATCATTCGATTGACAAGATTTTTTTTTAATTCGAAAGATAAACGTGTGGCATTACATTCTAAATATGATTTCTGGCATATGATCGCCACGGCTGGCTCGGATGTAGTACAATCTGGACGTTCAATTTTCGATTACTTTTTCCAACATTTGTAGCCGTATATCGGCAATAACACGGCGAATATTGTCTTCAAAATGCTCAATATTATGTGGCTTATCTGCATAGACTAATGACTTTACATATCCCCACAGAAAGTAGTCTAGCGGAGTTAAATCACAAGATCTTGGAGGCCAATTCACAGGCCCAAAACGTGAAATTAGGCGGTCACCAAACGCGTTTTTCAATAAATCCATTGTGGCACGAGCTGTGTGACATGTTGCGCCGTCTTGTTGAAACCACAGCTCCTGGACATCTTGGTTGTTCAATTCAGGAATGAAAAAAATAGTAATCATCGCTCTATACCGATCACCATTGACTGTAACGTTCTGGCCATCATCTTTTTTGAAGAAGTACAGATCAATGATTCCACCAGCCCATGAAGCGCACCAAACAGTCAGTTTTTCTGGATGTAACGGTGTTTTGACATGACTTGAGAATTATCATCACTCGAAATGCGGCAGTCTTGTTTTTTGGCGTAGCCATTCAACCAGAAGTGCGCTTCATCGCTAAACAAAATTCGCCTATGAAAATCGACGAATCTACGCCTTGCTCTATGATCGTTTGGCTTCAATTCTTGCACGAGTTGGATTTTGTAAGCACGCAAACCAAGATCATTCTGCAAAATCTTCCATAAAGTGGATGGACACAGATCCAATTCTTGTGCTCGATGGCGGATGAACTCATTCGGGTCTTCCTCAATGCTACGCTCTACAATAGCAATAGCTTCTTCTGTACGGCGGCTCTGGGAATGCGAGTTATCAATAAGAGTAAACGTGGTGCGAAAACGTTCCATGCTTAATCGAACTAACTGCTCTGATGGACGATTTTGTCGATGATAAAATGGACGTAGTGCGCGATACGTATTCCGCACAAACCATTATTTTCGAAATGAAATTGAACTCTTTGCAAGCGTTGTTCAGGCGTGAGTCTATTCACGATGTATTGCCAAACCAAACTGACAATAAATCACATCCCAGCTGTTAAATCGGTCGCTGTTTTCAACAGTAATGCCAACTTAAAGTTCAATACCTCTACAAAAACACCCGATACTAGTAACCTCCAGAACCCAACGAAGACAATGAAGAATATGATTCATTCAAAAATTCATTATTTCGAGAATTGTTCATATACAGTCGAATCACCTGCAGTCTCGAAAAAAACTTAGAATTGATTGCAAACGCAGGGCAGAAATATTAATGTATAATACATTCGTAATATAATCCATTATTTTGAAGATTATGTGAAAGATTATTCTGTGATTGTGTTCATATCTTAGCTCTTGGAGCTTTTATGTTTTGGATCTCCTGGATTGAAGAACTTCTTTGTGGTTCTTCACTCATCAATTTTTTTGTCGGAACTTTTGTCGGATTTAACAAGAGCTGGTGAACTAGTGAAAGAAGATTGTAACATTTTAGAATACTTTACACTGGTTGAAGAGACAAATGTTGAGACCGCATCAACACCGCATGGAATAATCGTAGTTCGAAATGCACCGATGTTCGAAATGCACTCATGATATATCCGTTATAGATTGATTCCGATATTGGATTTCTCGTATCGAGTATTGCTATTGATAAATTTTTCCGATTGTTATATATAATATCTTTTATTTCTAAAAATGTTTATTGCGCTTATAAGCGCTATATCCCCTGGGGTTGAAACGGGAGTTTCAAGTTAGGGTTTTAAAATATCCCCTGGAATTGAGGCTTCAGCATATCTTCTGGAGTTGAAACAGAGATTCAATTTCCACCCAATTTCGAGTGACTTTGAAGATTGGACATCTTATACTAAGACAGGGGATCCCAAATTTTTTTTACTACGCCCCCTCCTGCTAAAATGGAAACCATCCACGCCCCCCTTCACAGTAAACTTTATGGGCATGTGAAAAAAACCAAGAATTACATTGAAAACAAAACATGTATTTTCAATAAAAGAAAGAACAACATCTGAACAGTCAATTTAAATACATACTGTTAGAGAAAAACATAGACAAAAAGAACATAATAAACTAGCAAACTAGTGAGATGAGTGGATTCATTTTCAACTGGTCTTGTGCTCACTCCCCCATCCCTGACATATCTTCACGCCCCCTTGGGGGGACAACCCCCAGTTTTGGAATCCCTGTACCAAGGCCTTCTAAACAAGCAAAGAACATCCGCATTATATAAGAAAGATCCCCCATTCAAATTTGTGATCTTGAATCAAAATACTTTGAAAAGACGTTTTAAACATAAGTATCTACTGTCTTCACTACCTAAGTACTACCTAAGTATCTACTGTCTGTATTTCACTGTCTATATTGTGCATAAATCAGGTGAATTTATATACGTCTCCAAAAATATAAAAACTAGCCGGTCCAATCACCAACATTTCGTAGGGGATTTCGTTATAAGATAGATATATCTTTCATTTCAAAAACTTGTGCTTGTACGAAATTTGGACCTACAGTATACTGAAAGCGTTAAAAGGTCACTATACCGTCCATCTACTGAGCTTTAGAGATATAAGCACTGAACCTTATGCACCACAAATGTGAGGAAAAGTATCAGAACATATTATATTACAAAAATAAGATTGGTTGTTTTCTTACTTAATTATATCTCAGCTTTAGAGTATTAATAATAATAATAATGTCTTTATTCAGCATCATCGTTACTACAAAAAACAATAACAAGCAAACAAGTCCAGGCAGAACCATATATCAACTTATATACATATGTAATTCAATATTCACCATTTCTAAGTCGTTTAATACTTTTTTAAGTTTCTCTTGAATTCTTTGATATCCACACTGGTTTTTGAATCTTTTGGAAAACTATCAAACTTAATCAAAGAAAAAATTTTGATTAAAGAGTCTCATAATTATATTCAACAAATGATTTTTTTCATAGTCCTATTCTTATATCGTGTAACTTCTAAGCATATTATCAATACAAAAAATATTACAAAAATAATTTGATCAGCTCCTACAATCCCTAAAACTTCAATGTCCGCCTCTGTCTATTTGATTTTCAAAGCAGTTGGAAGACTTTTTATAAGCACATAATCTTGCGGTTTCCATCCTACTACTACTCCTTAGCAAGTTCATTTCTTAAAAAGAGAAAAATTGAAAAGAGTATTCAGAATTATAAATGTCATCGTATTGAGAAAATTCACACTATTTTCAGGGTTCATTTTGGGGATATCACACTAAGAAATACCAAAATAGACAAGAAACGAAAAATTTTGATAACTTCCAAATGTAGAAGATAAAGAAACTTTTCCATTATATATAAATTATTTTATCCACTGTATATAAATATATACAGTTCAGGTTTATTTCGTAATAACCAGAAATAACCATTATGAACGTCATCCTGCATCACTCGAATACTTTATAAATGGAGTCAATTAATGTTCCAATCGAATTATTTAATAATGGAGTGATTTGCTAATAGTTAAAAATACATGAACATATAGATCATAAATGAAATATCCATCAGAAAAACACTTATCTATGTTTCACAGACATTTGTTGCAGTTAAACCTTTCGAAACCTTTCGGGAGAAAATTGTCCAACCATTGAAAATGGGTAACACACGGAGTGTTACATTCGTTAGTGATACATGTTCAAAAAAGTGGACTCTTTGATTAACCAATAGATTTTGTAGAACAAATATTTTTTCGAATAATTTAGATAATTATCTTGAGACTTAATAAAAAAATTCGGGGAGTAATACACATTTTGAAAATGATCAAATCAACACATTTCATGCTTGGTACCTCTGTTAGCTACCGCAATCGGAGCTTAGTACAGAAAATTCTTGGGTGCCTCATCAAAATGAAGCTACTCACGCAAAATTAGCTTGGTAATCAAGTTCCAAAATGCTCCAGGGATCATAAACTATTCTATATAAATTATATATTTAGACTTTCATCAAATATCGGTCCAATCGATTAATGATCAATGCAATGAACTTCAATGGAAGGTATTTTTCCATATTTCATTATCTTTCACTTCAGACATCGTCTAGCACATTTGGTGTCAAGGGAAATTCGAACATCATTAGAAGCTTGAGCTTTTTTTAGGACCATTATACCCTTGGATCATATCTTCTGAGAAATAGTGAGACAAGTTGAAACAACAGAATTTCGCGTTTCTACGCCCACTATGTTGTTGATATATAGTAGACAGCCGCACACTGATAACTCCGAAACTTGTTTCCCCAAACGTACCGTATCATGTATTCGGTGAACTTATTTCTCTGAATTCGTAATTCCAGATAGTAATAGAGAATGGCTCTTCCAGTGAGTAGTTGTTATTCTTGCCGAGATATAAAGTTAAGAGCGGAGTTTTCCTAGTAAATTGCAGTAGAAACGTAGAAGTAATTTATCAAGACAACAGTTTCTTATTGAGTTAATTTGGTGCCCTTCTTGGAAAAGATACTTGACTACAATGAATCAAAAGCGGCGTGTTTATTCTCTCAATAAGACGCCGCCGTTCAACAAAAAGTCGAAAATTTATTTCGTAAAAATAAGAGACCTACTAAACGTTCACTGAGTTCCTTGACGGCATTGAGATGAAACGAGAAGAAACAAAGCTTCTACATTGGAAGTGTCTATTCCGATTAAAATTCTGACAGAATTAGAACGATTGGAACGTATGTCTGATGCCTCAATCAAAAAACAGATCGTTTATCCAAGCTTATATTTGTGAACACAGCAATATGTCTTTTATCTGCCTCAAATAAGAATATTTTCCATTCACAAAATATATTTTCGGCTTTTCATAGCACACAAAAAAAAAGAATGAGATAAAGAATGCTGATGAATGTTTTGTCAGAATTACTAATTCTTGATAAGCTTAATCATTGAAATGGAAAGTTACTCTAAAATTTCAAACCTATTCAAGCCTAACTACTTCAAAACTTGTTCGCATACTTTCATTTGGAGAAAATAATGACATTTCTCTCGTACAAATAAGTTCTCCGAATGATGCAATTGTTCGATAGAACTGTTCCCGATGTTCTATCCGAAATATTCTGAACTTCCAATGATGGTTGACAGAACTGAATTCGAAAAATACTTCGTGAGAGCGTGCATAACTTGTGAGTCTATACGCGATTCCCTACAAATATTTCCAAGTATTATTAAGTCCTTGTTTGATTCGTTCATGTTTACCACGTGTCAGAACGTGCTCCGGCAAAATTTCAGAGAATTTTGCATGTCCGCTTCCAGTTGAGCATTTGGAATAATTTGCTATTTATTGCGCCAGCTTTGGCATCAGTTTCAAAACGAATTGTGAAGTATTCACCAGATGGTGCTATTCGCCATTTCTTTATTTGTTTTCTTAGTGGCGATCAGTCCAAATCGATTATTGGAAGCTGATAGTGTTACTTTAATTTCTGTATGAATGAAATTTGAAACATGTATAATTTTATATAGTATAAAAAGAAATTAAAAACTATGTTACTTCTTATTATCAAATATTTTACGAAAATGCATTAAGATATATTACCTCATATTCTGGTGCTAAACTAATAGAATTCCAATATCGCCAACTCCATGGGAAATGAGTTTATGTTCCCTCGCCTCATCGGAAGCGATGTATAACAAAAAGCTATGATAACAACGAAGCCATCTCACTGCACATTTTTGAAACTCCATAGAAGTACTACAAAGCTATTTAGATTAAAGCACAAAACAGCACAAAAGTCATTGCAGTGCTCGCTTTTAGTGGTCGAGTTTCCAGGGTCTATTGTTGATAGAAATGCTCAAAACAAATCTCAAAAATCGCTATTTTTCATCTAAAGTTTTGAAAATTTTCCCAGTAAAGACCACCGGTTGGGCCCCTTAATATTTTTTATAAGTTGTAGAACTGTAGAATTCCATAGAGTTGATCATAGAATAATAATAATAATAAGTTCTTCATCCTCAGGTATAACACACAATTACCGAACATAATAACATAGTGTTGAATAATAACTAAATAAATAAAATGAAAGAAATATAAAGAGTTCAATCCAATCTAAAAAAAAACTAAAAATGTAACTAATAACTGATATTAAAATGATAGAACTAAATGAAATATTATAAAGAACTCAATCCAAATCAATGCATTTCAGTCAATGTCCTTTGTTCACATAACTCCTAATAATAACTTCTATGGAGTCAAAGTGAATGTTGCAATTATTAGCAACCATATTGAATGTAGACTGCTTAAACCAAATGGGGGATTTTATTAGCGCATTGGTTCTTGGAGTCTCTAGGTGGAATAATTCTGTAGTACGAGAATTTTGTCTGGGAACACGAAATTTCGAAGCGGACAAGAGAAGAGGACAATCAATACCGTTGTACAGTAATTTGTGAAAAAAATTTAGTGATAAAATTTCTCTCCTGCTTTCCAATGAGACTAAACTAAATCGACTCAATAATTTGTTATGATTGACGCCTCTCTGTGGATAAACTTTAACCTCGCTCCAAACTTATAATTTCAAGAACCTTCTCTGATTGGCCTAAAAAGGCGTTTATGGCAAGTGTAAATAGGATGCCAGATCATCCTGCCATACTCCAACTTTGTACAGATTAGGACATTAAATAGTCCTGTGAATGTTACTTAACCGCGAGCTGAAATTGAACACAGATGTCCTGTGATCCAATTTCATGATATAGTTTTAAATCGCCCGCGAACATCAAATGTGGAGAGTCAATATCATCCATCAGGTCATTCACAAACAGAAAATAACAGTAAATAACAGTGACCCAAGATTAGACTCCTGAGATATTCCAGAGATAGATATTAACCCACACGATTGTATATCCCCCAACTATACGAATAGTCGTCGGTCAACCAGGTAAGAAAGAAAAAGGTTGGTGAGGCTATCAGAGAATCCAAATTTCTCGCGCAATTTCTGTTTAAGGAGCGCAGGAGCATTTATCAAGCGCTTTCTGAAAATCTGTGTAAATCACAGGACTCCACTGGGTGAGTATTATTAGACAGTATTAGATTGCTTGAGCAAGATCTCATTGACATCAATCCATGTCACTCAATCTTGATGCTGTTTCCGAGAGCTGGATATATACCAATGTAGACTATAATTTCAATAAGATTAAAAAAGTTTGATTAGATGGATATTGTCCTGTAGTTGTTTACAACAGAAGGAACACTATATTTCAAGACAGGTACTATCTTGGCCGATTTTCATATTTTAGGAAAAGTAGCTTTGCTCGTTAGACTGGTCTGGTGGTCTGGTCCTGATGAAATACCAGAGTTTCTTAGCGGCAATAATGATTTGATTTCGAGATTCACATGTATCGATCCAGGAAGATCACATGTATCGAAAAAACATATTCGTTAAACATATAAACACAGCTAAATATCGTTTTAACATAGGATATCAATGTTCCAGGAAATCACTCTAAACTTCCATCAGAAATTCCTTGATTGAATTAATTACTCTATTAATATAATATAATTAATAGAGTAATATAACTAATTAATATAAAAAATTAACATTTTTAGAATAAGTGAAGGGATGATGCTATCAAGAGAATTTCAGTTTCTGAATCTGTTATATTGATGATTTGTAACATTATTTTCAAAATGATTTATGTGTTAGGGGATTCCAATCTGGATATTCACAATCATAACTGATATTTCACACGTTGAATGTTCAAAGTAATTCGCTGAATCATATAATTCATTGAGAATCATTGACTGTCGAGGGGCAGTACTTCATGACATTCAAAAATTCACCTATTTAATTATACCCCAGAATGAAAAAGTATATAATGATTGAGAAAATCTAAATTTCAATATGGCAGAGTTATGTGGGATTTCATTACAATATACTATGTCGTTGAGTTGAGCTTAGTAGAAAAAATAGAATCCAATCACAACAGAATATGATTGAATACTTAATGAAAATAACAAAATTCAATCGAATAAGTTTTTATGTTTCTAGACGTCAATTGATGTCAATCCATCTCAATAATTAAAATTGTAGCAAAAACACTGTCTTCTAGATTTTCAGACTTTCATAGAACAATTGTAACAGCTGACTGTCGCGTCGGTCAATCCGAAAAAGACTTCGTTACGGTGAAATGTACGTCACAATTGTTAATCAGAAATGTGCAAATTGAAAAAACAATGCTTCTCGTGACCGTTTCAGTTCATTTGAATAATTATTATCTCTTCATTATCGAAGAGGTTCCAATTGAACGTTCTATCGAGTTGACTATATTTTTCAACATCAGTGAAAATCCTCAATAATTTTACACCAGAAGCATAGCAAAAATTTTCGTTCATTATTTTTCACTTTATTCAAATTTTTAATGCACATAATTCAAATATAATATAAATAGAGTCCACAATAAATTGCCCCATTAAATATCATCATTTCGCAAAGAATGTCAATTGAATATTTCTAAATACGCCCTATATCAATTTGAATAATTCTTGTAACTTATTGAACTGGACATCCCGCCATAAAATGAAAATGAGTCGAATAAAACTCACAGCAGATAAACCTCGAAAAAAGTTACGTTCCTTTCATTTCTCGTTCGTAAAATAAGAGACCAAATCACACAGGTTTCTTTGTTGCCTAATCTTCCTTTTTTTCTTTGATGCCTTTGTATTGAATAATCGAACAAATTGGCCGAACTCTGCTTTACGGAATTCTTTCATTCGAAAAACTAGAAGCGTGGATGTTTGACCCCATTTATCCAATTTGGCAAATTGAATTAAATGTAACGCAATTATGTATACATCGTCCTGTGTTTTCTACTTTTGTCGGACCTAATTTTCCGTTGTATCAAAAATATCACTTAACAAACAACCAGATTCCGAGTGGTCCGAGATGACGTATATGTTATGTTTTGAATTATTTATATAAATCTGGAGCAGAACCGGACTTCAAAAAATGCCCTGATCTGTACTCTTCTGTAGTTCAACCTTATTATTATTATTGAATTTGCTCTGTAAGTAAATTTGAAAACGAAATGAAAATTATTGTGTTGATGCAGTTACGGTTTCGTGCGTGTTCTTCTTTGTTCAACTGGTCTTGGTATCCGACAATCGACTGAAGATGAACGAGAGTTCCAAACTGCCATATGATCAACATCTATCTCATTTGATGACAGTTCCCCATTCATTTCCGATGATAAATATAAAAAAATTTTATGAAAAAACTTTTATTCGATGGAATAGTATTATTATGTTAACAATATATTAATTATTCAAGTTTCTAGAGTGATTATCATTTTTTTTTTCAGCATGACTAGGCCTCATATATAGAAAATTTAATATGATTCTCAGTGATCTTTATTTTCTATAAATTAGTCAATTGAAGATATCTCATCTTCTTCTTTCGTTGAATGAAAATGAATAGAATTGAAAATTGAAAAATGTTGATCAAACTCTTGCCTTGATGTTTCACGAATATTCTTATACATAAATATAAGTTTATCTTATACATTTGTTATACATAATAATGTTTCACGAATATTCCTTTACATTTGTATAGAAACATTGAGCCAAGAGTTTCATTTATTGAAAAATCGAAGATTTTGCCCTTCGTCCTCAATTTTCATAGAAAATTAAAATATGAAATAGTCCCAATAGAATAAAATTTGTTTTAATTCCCACAGTGTTTAAATTTTGTGAAATATAGTAAAAATATAGTAAAATATTGCGTGAAATAATAATAAAATTTCAAAGAACTCTAATAACTTGCATTATTCGCTTCATTGAAAAGTACAGAGTGCTTTTACAGAGTGAAAAACATTACGAACTACTCTAGTTTCTCATCTTATTTTGCTTCGCAAGAGATTTGCTTGAATAGACAATGACCTTAAGAAGGTTCTCAATCTGAACCTAAATAATAGATAAGACTACATGAAAAGGAATATAAAGAAATACATGCCAAGTAGTATAATCAAATGAATAAAATAAATGAGCATATAATATTACTCACCACCTGTGATCAACTATTTAACAACACTACAGCATGAGGGCGTTCCAATCAACTTTGAACTCTCCAAAAGTTAATATCAATACAAAATTCTCCGAAAGTTCTTCAAACTTGGATGGACGATGTTTATCAAATAAAAATATGTTGGAATTCCTTGTATAATGAGTTCGGAATTCAGATGTCCCTATTACTCAAAAATTTGTACTTTGTGTACACTATAAGTAGGTAAATGTAAGCATAAGAAAATAAAAATACGCCAAATTCCAGAAAAAGATGGTAACAGATCTTCAATAACAGACAACAACGAATATATCATTGGAAAACGTCATTGCCTCACATCCTCTATGAAGTCAGGAGCTTTGTTGATAAATAATATGAATAAAAGTGAACCGAACACGTATCCTTGTGGTATTTCAATAGTATGTAAAAATCGTTCAACAAATCGTACTCAACACTCATCATTCCCTTCAGTCCATTTCAGAAGAGCTAATCGATAATTAATTCTCATTTCTTATCAACAGGTCATGATAGGTCTAAGAGAGGTTATTACAATTCCATTACAATTCCCGCTTCATCCATCTTCAAGTAGAATACTGTCTGTCGACTTGCCGACACAAAAACCAAGCTGACCATCGGAAACTTTGAACTTTGGAAATACTACAATTCGAAAAAAACTTCAAGAAATTAAAATTGTGGATGAAAAACTTTTACAAATTTCAGATTACAGGAACGACCATTTTGGAAGTTATGTGAATTCAAATCAGAATAAATCCAGAGCAGCATGGCAGATAATAAATCTTTCAACAAACAAAGTGGCAAACCAACCTTTTCTTCCCACTAAATTCACAGATCCAGAACAATAAGTTGAACGGTTTAATGATTTTTCTGTAAATGTAGCAAAAGCTGTTTCAAGAAATATTATCAAACCTTCTGTAACACCAAGAAAACAAAAAACGATCTTTTTTTGGTTTTGACATACATGAAACAGAAGTCATATCTGCGGTGAAATCGATGAAGAGCAAACCCTCCTATGGCCATGACCAATGAAGGTCATAAACGCTGCGATCAATATCTGGCTCATATAATTTAAAGATCATTCATTGAAGGAGTGTTCCCAGATCAGTTGAAAATAACCACAGTAATACCTATTTATACAAAATATGTTCAAGAAGATTTAGGGAATTACAGACTCATTGATTTACTCACCTGTTTTTCTGAAATATTTAACAAAAATTCTAGCTTATCTTCTTCTGAGTTTCATTGCAAAATTCAAGACAATATCCAAATGCCAACATGGTTTCCGTACATGAAGAAATATAGAAACAGCAATTTATGAGCTGACTGACTATGTGATTAAATCTCTTGAGAGAGGGGAAATATCTCTTGGACTTTTTCTAGATTTATCTAAGGCCTTCGATTCCGTCGATCATCACATATTGCTCAAATGGCTAGAAGATAGTGACGTCAGGGACAACCAGTTGAAACTGATAGATAGTTATCTCAGCAACAGAAAACAGAGAGTTAAGATGACGATTAGAGGTATCTATGGGTCTCTAAAGATGCAGAACTAAAATGGAGAGTTCCCCAAGGTAGTGTGTTGGGACTTCTCCTCTTTGTGATATACATCAATTCTCTATCCACGACTTGATTTGTTGTGAAAAGTAACCTCATCATGTACGCAGACGACACAAATTTTTTAGTGGGGTGAATGAATGTCGACTTGGCATTGACTGAGTCGGAAAGGGTGCTGAGTTTTGTTCGACAGTGGTGTACAGTTAATTGACTGCTGATTAACATGCAAAAGACTGAGTGTTTATTTTTTAATACAGACAGATCGAAAATTTTATTCCACACAGAAATATGTAGTGACAATAATGTTATTTTTGTGAAAGATTCAGTAAAATCTCTTAGCATCATAGTGGATATGCATCTAAAATGGAGACACCTTAGGCGGAAGCTTATTAGCGTTATTTATACCCTGTTCGTGCTCAGAGAGCAAATACATTTCAATATCCGGATGATTACGCAAACTTTCAGTTCATCATGTCTTTTGGAATTATTTTTTGGGGACGATCTCAATGTACAGAAAATATTTTCGTAACACAAAAACGGGCTTTGAGAACAATTGCCAAGCTCCTATACAGACAATCATGTAGAGGACTGTTCAGAAGGTATCCTGTTCTCACATTGTATGGACTGTATGTTCATCTGTTGCTTAGTTCCTTAGTTCCCAGTCTCATTACTTAGAACAACTAAAAAATAATAACGCAACCCGTAGAATGTGCAAATATCTGTATCCTATAAATTGATCAACGATGAGAGAAGGAAACCCAATACATGGCAATTTCACTCTTCAATTCTCTTCCTTGGCATATTCAGCTAATAGCTGTCTCGAGGCACTTTGGGAGTAAAGTTTACAAATTTGTGATGAAGTGTGAACCATACTCAATTAATACATTTCTTAATTTTTGTAAAGCGGAGAGCAGTACTTTCTCTTGTTAATTTTGTTTTTTTTTTTTTGACTTGTCTTTATTTTGATCCTCTTTTTGCTAGTACTATTGAAATGTAGAATTGATTTTGAGTTAAATAAATAATTATTATTATTAATTATTACTAAATTAAATAAAATATATTAAATATAATGTCTGGTACTCAACAAATAACCAAAATTCTGTCTGTATAGCGGATAAAAGTTTTCAGAAATTTTTTCTTAAAAGTTTGAGCTTCGAAGTTTGTCGAGGTTATTTCAGGTCAATAATTTATGTCGATTTCGAAGTTTTTAAATTTCTGTTACAAAAGAAAACCTCGCCAACAAAACGTCTATGCAGACAGTTCTATGGACGAGTATAACGGAAATACAAGCTGAAAGAAATATCGAAATTTCAGTTCTTTATAAATTAAGTTTACGATCCATTACTAATTCATTCGCAAATAAAAATCGAAAAATGAATTTCCTCGTCGAACCGATGCAACAAGTCGAGAGCGGCCGTTGACTCCTACAAAATAAAATTAGCTCAACCAAATGCTAATAAGTAAATAGAAAATATTGGTTTAGAATTGGCGTAAATTTAAAGTGAGTTTGTTCAATCTTTCACTCGAATAATTTATCATTATTTAGTTAGCCTGCAAATTGAAATTTTCTGTTGCTGTAGCATTTAATGAGATATATTTCGGGTATATAAACTTGTGATTCTTAATTGTGCGCAATATTGGCAATAATTTATACCGTACGTTAATAAGCTTGAGCTTATTAACGTACGGTAATAAGCTTAATAACGCTTAAAGCTTAATAACGTACGATGTAGCTTATCAAGTAATAAGCTACATCGGATACTAGTAACGACTCTTTGTGTAAAGTTGATTGAATAAGATTTCGTCGAGAAAGATAAAAAGGGTATTTGACTGCAATATAAATATAGATCAAAATGTAGTTAGGTTGATAGTAAATGTTATTTTAAACCATTATAGGCATTACATCCTTTTGAAATATATATGATTTTTAAAAGAAATCAATAATAAAATAATTAAAATTTCATATTTGATCACGTGATTGAAAACGCACTGGATTCGCTAAATTGCGAGTGACATCACCGTGTAGGAACCAAAGCCTACAGCCACAAGGGCTAACGTTCATTTCTATGATGTCTTCGTACGTGTGTGTTTGAGTGTTTATTTTCTGGTTTTTTTAGCTATTTTATTTGTTAGAGACTTGTTTGTCCACACAACTAATAGGCTCAGTTGTTGTTTCTTTGTCACAATAGGTTGGTATTGAAAAAACATAATATTTATTAGTTTTTCCGAATAACATGATAATAAAGAGTTACATGCAAATTACTTACCCATAAGTTCGTCAGACATTTCAGATATAACACTGTTATCATTCAGGGCGCTTGTTCCAGGTGGCACATCTGGTGTAGCTTTTTTTTCTTCATCAATATTGGTTTTTTACCGTTTGATATAGGCTGTTCGTAACATGGTAGGGTCTGACAGTCTTTTCTTGCGATCAAGCTGATATTCAAACATAGATGGCATAGCCCCGTTAACCATGATTATAGCTTTGCTGAAACCCATTTGATATTGTGTATAGTTTGCCATGTCTTTTTCCATCTGCAATAACAATTTTATCATCGTTAATTGACCTCTGGTTAAAATATAACTCAAATACTATTGTATGTGAGTACTTTATTAAATATTGAAGTTTCATTAATCTAAATATTTTATAATGCCAAAGTATAAAAATACAAAGATAGGAATAAAATCCATCTTATTCCGTTCAAGATCAACAATAACATACGTACGTAATTAATAACTTCAAAATATAGTAGAATGCATAGAGAAGACTATGACGAATATGTAATAAAATCAACTCGTTATGCATGTATGAAATATAGAGTATGATTTATTGCTTACGTTAATGTGATCTTCACACATGAAAGCGTGAGATTTTACAACTATATCTTTCGGGTTCCTACGAGAGAGAATTAACCACTTTTTCCGAATTTTAATGTTTGTTGGAAGGTTCACAAACATTTTTTCCGGGGTTTCAATAGATGTGTTAGTACATTGTGGCACCACGCACCATTTATAAGACATTTTAAGCCTGAAGTCCAATGACGTCAAGCATGTGACGTCATTGGACTCCATTGGACTATGTCCTTTCACGAAGAAAGCTTCGTGAAAGGACATAGTGATGATTTAATGACTTAACTCTATTTCATGACACTTGAACATTTCGAAAGATTGAAACAAAGGTGGTTGATTTGAAGCCGACTGTACTTCTTTTGTTATTAGATTTTCAGAAAATTCAGTTTGACGTTTTTTTCGATATGATCGTCGTTATTTTTGATATTCCACCACTTTTTGACAGTAAAATTTATGAGAGGTTTATATGCTGGCTTTTGACTTCAATGTTATCCCAACCAATCGATGTTTCACTGAATTTTTATATGTTAATCAGAAATAGACAATTACCACGCCCACCTTTAATACAGGCCATGAAATGAATATCTGTCATAAAATATAGTGGGCTAACAACCCCGCCATTAGTTGAGCTTATACTAATGCAAATAGGACGCTTCCCAAAACTTTCGCAGTTTGAAGTTAAATAATTTGAGCTTCTAGTATAAATTCTATATTTTCAGTTGTGTACAGTGTAATACATGTGTTGATGTTGAAAATTTGTCGAAATCTCAACATCAAACTGTAAAAAAAAGTGTTTAATTTATTTACAAATTTCAGTGAAACGAAATCAATTTTGTGTTGTTTAAGATTTTCGTAGTTTGAAGGTGATTGATTGTACGCTTTCAGTTCTAATTCTCATCAATTTTCATAATGAATTCATAAATGAAATCATCAATTTCATAAATTGATGAATTCAAATTCATCAATTTTCTATAGTGTTATTTAGGTGCTAGTGTTGATAGATTGTGGATAACATAACATCAAAGTATAAAAACTAAGTGTTTTGTGTATATCGATTTTATGTTATGTTTTGAGTACGGATTAATTACTAATAATTTTTTTGTGAAATATAGTGTAGAGTATAGGTACCTATTCCGTAGATGATTCAGTAAGTTTCAAGCTAAGATTTAGGTAGATCAAGGTAGATTTGGAAAAAATGAGTTTCGAGATGTGATCTTTGGTGATTGTTGTGTATTAATTTTATGAGTATTATTTGTTAGGTTTATCAAATCGTTGTTGATAGAATTAAAATGTTTGATGTCTGTCCTTTCATTTGCCAAATTTTTACAAACATTTCTAAAATTTCCCTACATTTTTTTTTCAGTTGTTGAAATTTTTGTATTGTTATAATCAAAATCGTGTTTTTCTGTTGTTTTATGTTTATTTAAGGCTGTTATTTGAGTTTTTGCGTATTTATGCGCAATTTGCGTATTTATTCTTTCTTCGAGATTTTCTGATATTTGTCCTACATAGAATAATTGAAATATATTAATATATATATATATATATATATATATATATATATATATATATATATATATATATATATATATATATATATATATATATTTCATTCGATTTCGGGATCAGAGGTTCGTTCAAAAATTTGAACTACCTCCTTTTCCAGATTTTCTTATTTCTTCTTCTCCGGAACTGCTTCTGAACTCCGGATGAAGGGATTCCTCGTTTTTGCCTCCGGAAAAAAAAGATAGAGTGTTTAGAATTTTATGGTGATCGTAATAATCTAGAAAATTTATTCGATGTTTTCCTCTCATCGTGCTAGATACAGCATGTTTTTATCTCAAGAATTTCAATATCAAAAGTTCAACTTATACATGAATTTTCATGAAAGTTCCATAAATATAAATTACTCTAACACGATAAATGAAGCTACGTTTTAAATCACATGGATGAAGTGTTACTAGGAAATGGGTCACAGCATTTGCTTTTCTATGAAATGCGTAAATTTGGAATACAGATTAAAACAAAGGACCGACTTAACGATTTCATATTCTCAAATAGAAAGATTGATTTTTCCTGTTACTCCATACTTTATTTCCATTCGAGACTTGTCTTTTTTATGTTGTATAATTAAAGTTTTAAGAGGTTAAAAGAATCGATGTTATCTTAGTATTTATAAGAGATAGTTTTTATAAGAGCTAGTCAAAATTTAACCTGAACATATGCACCATTCTAATTTCACTTCATACTGCAATAAACAATTTTATATTAATTTCTTCATTCAATATACTAGCAAAACAATATTTCTTGAAGAAAATTAGTTGAGATTCTTTGATTATTTCGTATATCACACTTACATATAACGAGTGATTTCTTAAGAGTTAAGTTTTTCAGGTTGGCGGCACTGGTTGTTAATGTATCCAAACGTCATCTGCCAAAGTGATAAATTTTCAGAATTCTCTGCCATTTCATCATGGAAAGACTCACAAACTAGCAACGATTGTAAATTGTTGAAATTTACTATCAAAATTCGTGCTCTGTACAAAATATGTATCGTTTGTTGCGACCATATTGCGATGAGGCTCATTTCTAGCTTAACGGATATGTAAATAAACAAAACTGTCGCATCTGGAATGATGAACAGCCACATGCCATACAAGAATTACCGATGCACCCGAAAAAACGAGAGTTTGGTGTGGTTTATGGGCTGGTGGCATCATCGGTTCATTTTTCTTCAGAGACGATCGTTGAAGAAACGTTACCAGCAACGGCAAACGATATCGAGCCATGATACGCAACTTTTTTTTGTCCCAGGTGGCCAAGTTGACTTGGTTGACATGTGGTTTCATCAAGACGGTGCCATATGCCACACAGCTCGTGAAACTATGGGCATGTTGAAGGATAAATTTAGTGAGCAGCTTATCTCACGAAATGGCCCCGTGAATTTGCCGCCAAGATCATGCGATTTGACGGCTCTGGATTATTTCGTGTGGGGTTATGTAAAGTTGTTTGTGTATGTGGACAAGCCGAACACGATTGAAGCCTTACAAGATAACATAACACGTGTAATTCGTGGGATACATGAATGCTCGAAAAAGTGACGCAAAATTGGACCTTCCGGATGTACCATTTGATACGGAGCCGCGGACATTATTCACATGAAGTTTTCTTTAAAATGTAAATGGCGAAGGCCAAGTTATCAATTTCAATAAAAATTTTGAATATATGATGCAAATTGAGTGTTATTAGATTTTAAAAAACTACGCTCAAAAAATCAGTCACTGCAACGAAATATGATTAAGCTATCTTGCCAACATTTACAGAGCATCATATATTTGATACTTTTGAACGGTGTCTCCCTTGTTTTTAAAGAAATTCAGTATTATTGAAGAATGCTACTTTTCTGTAATACATACGTCAATATTTTCCTATCCTTCTCTGTTTTTGAGATTAGAATAATATATAATAAAATTTATCACCTTCGGAATACCTTACGTTTATTCTTTGTTTTTTATTTATGGAAAAGTTAATCAAACAGTCCTATATAAATGTTTCTGTAGAATTCAGTAAGGGTTCACTTTGTGATTACTTCAACCATTTTTCAGCTATGAATCAAATATATGTTTCCTGAAATTTAATATTTATATTCATTGAAAATAATGTAAGCTTTTGTATAGTTTTATTCAGGGCGGACACTTATTTGATAAGTGGCTATTTCACAAGAGTATTTCTCATTTATATCGAACAAAAGAGGTTCATATAAGAACATATTTTTATATTCTTCAAAAATTAAGTCTTTCTGAAAATATATAGGTTTATTCTGATTGTAGGTCGATGCCGTTTATTAAATGCAGGTTATTAAAAATTTATTATGTTTTTGATTCAGCTAAATAACTTTTGAAATCAACCCTATAATTTAACAAAACTTGGTACTTTGGAGTTACTTGGAGTTTTTTATCATGAGAAATTCAGATTTGATATTTCTTTACCTCTTAGTTCTTCTCCTAAATGAACATTATTCTATAGAGAATTCATAAAAAATCATGAAAATAAAGAAGAAGGCTTCTGAAGAAGTATAGCTCTACTAAGGGTGTTATTCAATGAGTGGCAGATATTTTACAATAGCATTCTTCCATTATTTTGAAAGTAAAACGTTCATTCAATCATGAGTATCCAATAACTTCTTTTTTTCAATACAGATTTTTGAAGATTCATCTATTTATCAATTATACCTGAATACCTTCTTCAGGAAATACCAATATTTCAATCAAACTTGAAACTTTGGAATTCTTGAACATGACAAATTCAGATTTGATGTTACTTTGGCTATAAGTTATTTTCTTGAATGGACATTATTCAAAATATTCATCAAGAATACGTAAGCTTATCGAAAATGTATAGCTTCATTCAGAGTGTTCCCTAATTCGTATGAGATATTTTACACGAGTATTCGTCTGTTACATATTTACAAAAAATAGATCATCTTAACATGCCTCGATGACTTTAATTTTTAGGGATCAGTTTTTTGAAGATTCATTGTTTTTTCAATTTTTCCTGAATAAATTTTGAGTTAGTTCTAATATTTCAGCGAATGTTCTCACTTTGGAGTTGTTTTACAGATTTGATGTTAGTTTGGCTGTTGGTTGTAGGGTGTGCTACCTATAGATCTGTCGATCTTTTTACGTTTTTTTTTAAGAAGAAAAGTAATCTAACTAAAAGTCGCTATTCGACTTTGATGTCTTTAAAAATAAGGGAGATATCATGAGAATCCAATCGAAAAAGGGACACCCAGTACATAATGGGAAAATAACTAATTCATTCTTTGTTGAATTCATCCCAGGTAACTTTATCGATTCTGCTGATTCTCTCCGTGTATTGGATATATCGCACACGTAATTCCTAAACTAATGCTCGGCTCATTTATCCACTTGAAAACAAATAAACTACTCGCGAAAATCAATTTACCCGGGCATCATTAAAATAACCGTGTATTATTTCGATGTAACTGTTGCACGATCTGGCTTAGCTTGCGGAATTGATATGGACAGGTAGAGGGGCAATGGAAACTGGCATTCCCATTAAAGCATTACATTCGAGCATAGTTCTAATCGCTAATAGATCGTGGGGACGGGGAATGAAAAGCTGTTAATTGGAATAATCCAGCCCTTAACGATCCAGGTGTTCCCGCTGGATTAGCAGCAACTAAGCTAGATTTTGGCTCTCGACTGAAAAGTATCATTCGGAGTTCGGCGAATCTGCTGCGGTTTTAGGATCGTCGAATCCAACTGAAAAAATCGTTATGAGTGAATCTCATGGTTTGTTCGCCTTAGGAATGAATTCTAATATAACTTCACCTGAAATGAGAAATCAGAATTATTTATGATCCAAAATATACAGACAAGATTTTACATAAAGAATGTGAACTGAAACAATTTTAAATGCACTTCTTTAATTAAGGTTTCTACAGTTATACGACGTTTCTATGCATCAAGTATTATTCGCGATTTTCACTTCTCCTTCAACTGCAGTCAATAATTAATGGCAACATAAACAACGTATTTATTAGCTATTCATCACTCGATTTTGTCGGCAAGTAATTTTTCGAATGGTTTCGAAAAAGATGCTCCACTTCTTCACGAGGGTCTCATTTTTTCAATGAAATTCCAAGTCACTGCACTCTCTACATTAGCATTAGTCGATATTTTCGATGAACGTACAAAGATTCTACAAATTATGAAATATTTTAACGTGGCATTACAACAGATTTCGTTCTGTCGATAAGAAACTCTGGGTTCGAATCCGGGTTACGACGTGGGCGTTTGTTTCACAGGTTGAGTGAAACATTTGTACATAATATGTACTCAAATAAAATACACGTCTTAACTAGAATATGAAGCAGGTCTCACAGTCTTGAATTCTAGTACCTCACCAAAAACTTGTATGGTTCTGATTGAATTATAAATACTAGAATGCCTACCTTGAAATGCCCATCACCTTCTTGAGCTTGTAGCCTTCTTGGTAGCGAGTTAAACAAGCGCACAAGGTAACAACACATATACTCTGTACTACTCTGTGTTAGTGATAACTTGCTCTGTGGATAAGCATATGGAAGGACCCTTCTGGTGTTGTTTGCATTTTCGAAATATTTTAATGAGTGTTTATGTTCGTATGGAAATTTTGAACCCTTTATATATATATATATATATATATATATATATATATATATATATATATATATATATATATATATATATATATTTATATATATATATATATATATATATATATATATATATATATCCCGCAACTCAATTGGAAGCAGCGTTGACACGTGTTTCGAGCTCATTGGCTCTCCTCAGAACGGCGTAGCCAAGTTCAAGGTGTACAAACCTGGAGATGGAATCAACAATGAAAGAACACACCTGTAAAGGAAGTCTCCACTGCTAGGCCTCCACTTGAACTCTCCGGGTTTGGAGATTTGGTCAACCTATCGCCAATGTGGCGAATATTTATCCTTTACGGAGTCTTCAACCGACAAAGTTAAAACCAAATGAAAAATTTTCTTGCGGTGAAAAGTAGAAATGACAAATACACAACTCTCGGTATAGGCCTCAACTCAATTGGAAGCAGCCGTTGACACGTGTTTCGAGCTTATCGGCTCTCCTCAGAACAGCGTAGCCAAGTTCAAGGTGTACGAACCTGGAAATGGAATCAACAATGAAAGAACACACCTGTAAAGGAAGTCTCCACTGCTAGGCCTCCACGTGAACTCTCCGGGATTTGGTCAACCTATCGCCAATGTGGCGACTATTTATCCTTTACGGAGTCTTCAACCGACAAAGTTAAAAACGAATGAAAAATTTTCTTGCGGTGAAAAGTAAAAATGACAAAAAAACAATTCTCGGTATAGGCCGCAACTCAATTGAAAGCAGCCGTTGACACGTGTTTCGAGCTTGTCGGCTCTCTAAAGTAGAAATGACAAAAACACAATTCTCGGTATAGCATACTTTGTCCTTTACAGGTGTGTTCTTCTATTGTTGATTCCATCACCAGGTTCGTACACCTTGAACTTGGCTACGCCGTTCTGAGGAGAGCCAATAAGCTCGAAACACGTGTCAACGGCTGCTTTCAATTGAGTTGCGGGCTCTACCCAGAATTGTGTTTTTGTATATATATATATATATA
Source organism: Henosepilachna vigintioctopunctata (assembly GCA_030704895.1). NCBI lineage: Eukaryota > Metazoa > Arthropoda > Insecta > Coleoptera > Coccinellidae > Henosepilachna > Henosepilachna vigintioctopunctata. The sequence goes on from JARQZJ010000079.1 coordinate 359,598, forward strand.
TATATATATATATATATATATATATATATATATATATATATATATATATATATATATATGTATATATAGACCATTTACAGTCATCAATAATTTTTGCAAACACCGCGACAAGATTTCAAATAAAATGTCTCTTTATCACTCTGAGACAATAGGGACTGATAGTTGGAGAAGTAACTCATTATTAGTACAACTTATTGGACCTGATTCTTCAGAACCTCCAGTGTGTAAACATCAGAATTCAATTTTTTAATTAATTGATTCATATGGTTCTTCCATTTTAAGTTTGAATCTCTATGTAGGTACTCCGAAGAATTTTGCAGATGAAGCTGTAATATAGAAACATCGGACTTGAAAACTATACTCTCTGTTTTTTAGGTATGCAGTATTAAATGTTTTCTGTGCACCATTTATGCGTCTCAAACAGAGTTGATTTAGAGGCTAGTATGGAGGCAGCATTATCTGATGTAAAAACTAAGATTGTGTCATCTGCATAGGATATTATTTTCAGTGAATTTCCTTCTCTGTTAAAGTAAAATCATTGACATAAATTATTATTATGAGAGGTCCTAGCATACTTTCTTGAGGAACGCCCATGGTAACTGTCACATCTTCTGAGGTTTACGTCCTGCCATCAACTTCCACCTCGACTCTCCTTAGATTTCAATTGAAGATGACCAATTTCAAGAATTTTTGCCAAACAACTGTTTTGTTTTTAAGAAATATATTCTTTTATTTATAATCATATTGAAGTTTTGTGTGATTTGGTGTTACATTGTATGTAGATAGGTTGTTTGGAAATAAAAATGCGAATGTTTACCTAGTCCATCTCTTCTACGGGACGAAATGAAAACCATCCACATATCCCAACTCATTTTATTTCCGACTACCGAGTTATAGAGAACGAAACAGTTATACGTACAATAATAGGAGGAAAACCTATTTTCCCCTCGCATTCGCGAACTCTCAGAAGGACATATGTCGGTTATTTTTTCAAATTCGACTTCGGGGACGCGAGATGCACGTATTCGTGTCATCTTCTTCTACTTATGAAACTGGAGGCATTCAATATTCATATGCATGCATCGCTTTCTGTGAGAAATGTATTAAATGCTCACGGGAAAATGGAATCCGTACCGGAATATTGAATTCATGAAGATTTTCCGTTTATTCTACGAGTTTCCGGATGTTGCAACGTTACGAAAACTGGCTTTTTACTTGGAAATTCAGTACAGCAAGCCCGATAATGCTTCGAATATGTTGGATATGAATTTTCTCGCTACGGTCGATTCCTGCTCAACAACCAGCTTCTCTTAGATGAGCTTATCTAATTAACTGAAGGTGATAGGGTTGTATCCTGATGAATAAATAGCATACTTAGCGGAATACCCGGCCGACAGGTAGAATGTAGCACAATGCTTTTTGCATTGTTTGCTTTTTGCAACAGTTTTTCGACAATTTTAAATAAAAATTCACCTTTTTTGTTAACTTTCTGAAAATGCAAAAAGTTGAAAGATTGGAAATCATAAAATGTCTGCAAACATTTCACATAACAAAGTACTAATAGGCATTGTAGTCCGGTCAATTTAGACATTAAAATAATGGTCAAATAACAAAAATTTCCAGAAAGCCAAATTTTGGTGGCGAGCTGGGGTTTGCCAATACGAATGAAGTTTTAAAAATTTCCATGGATCCTATGTGTGCTTCAAAATTTATTCGGAGTCAAAATGTCAAAAGGTCAAAATTTTAGGTTTCTTGGATTTTTTCGAAAACAGTAAGTTTTATCAAAGAAAAACCTCAAACCAAAGTTGAAGATCTTAAAATTCTCTATGAAAATGGTCTTAACGGTTTTTTTCAAGAGTTACCAAGAAATTCTAAGAATCACATTATACATGATTGCAAGAGGAAGAAGAAGAAATCGAAAAAGACATGACGGTTGAAGTAGACTTTCAAGAGTATGAGCCTGATTAAAATATCTAAAAAAATCAAAACAAAAGTTAACCCAATAATCTATAGCAATATCAATAATCAGTATCAATAATAAGGTGATATCTACAACTTGACGGGTATTTTTCCTTAAATTATCATAAAGTTTGCATGGCAGATAGTAGAGCAGGTTCTTCAGGGGAAACCACGGTAAAAAAACGCCCCGAATACACTACCCCACAGGTGTCGTGAAAATGTGTGCATATCATGTATAACGTGACCTTTGAATCGCGATATCTTACGAATGGTAACTCTTTCATTCATAAAAGGGGAAAAAGTCATAAGAACCATTTGTGTAAAGCTTACCGTATTTGAGAAAAATCTAAAAAACCTCAAATTTTGACCTTTGACCCCGAATGACTTTTGTAGCACACAATGGATCGATGGGGATTTTTAAAACTTTATCTGTAATGATCAACCCCAGCTCTCCATCAATATTTGCCCCTACGGGAACATTTGTTATTTCAGATATCTACTTTGACCGGACTACGACACGATGTTGGAATAAAAAGATAACAATACACAACGATAAATAGAGGCAGAATGGGATATACCCTCAGCAGTAATATAACGGGTGATTTTTTAAAAGTTAAGTTTTTCAGGTTGGCTGAACAGGTTGATAATGGCATCTAAAGGTCATCTGTCAAAATGAAATATTTTCAGTATACTATGCCATTTTGTCGTGAAGAGACCTACAAACGGGCAAAACGATTGCAAGTTTTCGAAATTGACTATCAAAATTCGTGCTCTGTGAAAAATGAATATCGTTTGTTACGACCATATTATGGTCGTCATAATCGACCTGGTGAATCAACAATTCGTGTTGTTATCACCAAATTTCGCATCAAGTTCACTTTTTTGGACACTAAACTATTTTCTCGCATGCGTACGGTGCGTACTGAAGAGAATATTGCAGTCGTAGTGATCGTGAAATGTCAATTCGTCGCCGTTCTCAGAAATTGGGCATGTGGTACTAAACCACATGAAAACTTTTACGTGTTGATTTGAGTTTGAAAGCCTATAAAATCTACTCCTACAAAAATTGAAGCCGAATGACCTACCACAACTTCTAATTTTTTAATGGGCCTTAGAACAGCTTAATGAAAATCCGCTGTTTCATCGAAAAATTGTGTTCAGCGATGAGGCTCATTTCTGGCTTAATGGATATGTAAATAAACAAAACTGTCCCATCTGGAGTGATGAACAGCCACATGCCATACAAGAATTACCGATACATCCCGAAAAAACGACAGTTTGGTGTGGTTTATGGGCTGATGGCATCATCGGTACATTTTTCTTCAAAGACGACCGTGGAAGAAACGTTACCGTCAACGGCTAACGATATCGAGCCATGAAACGCAACTTTTTTTTGCCCCAGTTGGCCGAGTTGAACTTGTTTGACATGTAGTTTCATCAAGACGGTGCCAAATGCCACACAGCTCGTGAAACTATGGGCATGTTGAAGAATGAATTTGGTGAGCAGCTTATCTCTCGAAATGGCCCTGTGAATTGGCCGCCAAGATCATGCGATTTGACGACTCTGGATTATTTCGTGTGGGGTTATGTAAAGTCGTTATTGGATGTGGACAAGCCGAACACAACTGAAGCCTTACACTATAGCATAACACCCGTAATTCGTGGGATTTAACACGGATCCGCGGACCACATTTACATGAAGTTATCTTCAAAATGTGAATGGCAAAGGCCAAGTTATCAATTTCAATAAAAATTTTGAACATGTGATGCAAATTGAGTGTCTTTTTATTCGATTTTAAAAAAATTACGCTTAAAAAATCACGATTTTCAGAACTACAGAAAGGGTCGCATTGGAAACGACTATTTTGATTGAAACTGTATTCCACTGTAGATAACATTTCGGATTTTAATTGACATATCTGTATAACAAAGTACCTACGTTCACGCTTTTTTCAATTATCATTTATATAAATTATCATACCAATGTTTCCATTCTATTCTATTTCCTCTTTTTCTTCACTGTCAATGATTTTCACTACTGGTTTTCATACAGTGCTGCTCGTATAAATTTTTGGTGGTATTTAAGGCGTGTATTAGGACTAATCAATATAGTGCACATATAATGAAGCAGATGTGGAATTTAAATGAAAACTGTCAATTATTCATTACCGGATATCACAGTATAAAATGTGGCAAGCTTTTCCTATCATTATCGCCTCATATTCATGAACTAAATTTGAATATCAAAGGATATTCATGACAAAGAGCTCTGGTGTAAATAATAACAATGCGAGGAAAATGCACAGAGTTTTTATTTTGGACACAGCAAGAAATAAACCGTCAGAGCAAAACTTGAACTATTTTAGCGAAACATTATTCAATTTTTCACGAAATTATCATATATTTTTTGCTTATTTTCACGATTTTGCTTTGAGTAATGCGAATTGTTGAAGTCATGAATTTTGTTTGAGGTTTGTACGATGTGATACCTTCATTTTCCTTCAAACGTTATATGTTAGAGAAATATTGAAATTCATACCACACCTGATGGAAGTGCGAAACAGCTGCTTCGTTCTGCAAGGAATTTTTTTTTTAATTTTTCGAATGAAAGTTTTAGTTTTCATTTTCTTGAATATTTCTTTCAGTGCAACCAGCACAAAAACCTCATTTCCTTATATACATATATATATATATATATATATATATATATATATATATATATATATATATATATATATATATATATATATATATATATATATTTATATATATATATATATATATATATATATATAAAACTTGGTTCTCGGATGAGCCGCGTTCTAGATTTATATAATCTCGACGTTTCGGCTTCCGTTGTGGAGCCATCTTCAGGAGTTGGAATAAATTAGTAAAGGTAAGGGTTACTCGGTTACGTGGCCTCAATCTTTCTACTCCACGAACTGAATGAAGGAAAATGAGGAAACGTTACCTGGTTACGTGGCCTCAATCTGCCTACTCCACGAGCCAAATCGTTTCTAATAGTTAACTCCGAAGTCTCAACCTGCCTACTCTTTGGAGTCAACTGGCGTGTCGATCGTCTCGTGCCTGTATTTATATGTGGTGGGTGGGGCGGTTCAGCGTGTTCGTGTGTGGTGAGCGCTGATTGGGTGTCCCTGCAGTCAGTGTACTGACCAGAGGTTTCCACGCCACCGGTAGTCTGTGACTATCGTCTCGGGTGTTTATGAAACACCCGAGACGATAGAACATGTTACCGAGACACTGAAACATGTTACATTTTATTACTCTATATGGAAACAATTTGTCTTTTATTTTAAATATAGATATATGTCGCATAAAGTATTCTCTGGTCCAATGACATTAGTTCTAAGCAATATAACATGCTCTCGATTTATAATACTCGTAAGTGATCAGTTCACGGATGAATGTTCTGCTCATTCTGAAGATGGGACCTGGGCGTTTGAAAAACCATCGAAACAGGATTGTTTGGATGTATATATATCACTGAAGATTCCCAATAACGATGAAACAATTTTATGGTATTTCCACTCAACAAGTTCAATGATTTTTGCAACCCACTTAATATTCACTCTCGAAAGTGATGGGTTGTGTTTTCGTTAACATTTGTATAGACAGCTCTCTGAAATTTGTAATGACAAAATATGAAGGAATCGTGAATCTGGAACACTTCCTTCAAAGGAGTGATCTTTTATTGTTGATTCCAACTCCAGGTTCGCACACCTTGAACTTGGCTACGCCGTTCTGAGGAGAGCCAATAAGCTCGAAACACGTGTCAACGGCTGCTTCCAATTGAGTTGCGGGCTATACCGAGAATTGTGTCTTTGTCAGATATAGATATATATATATATATATATATATATATATATATATATATATATATATATATATATATATATATATATATATGTATAGATATATATATATATATATATATATATATATATATATATATAACAAAAGTGAACATTGTTGGCATATTCCGCAATTGGTAGCAGCCGATGATACGTGTTTCGAGTCACATTTCAGGCTACCGAGTTCTTACTCTCCAGATTGGGAGATTTGAAAAAGCTACTTCGCCCGTGAGGCGACCATATATCCTTCAAGGAAGCCTTCAGCTGATACACTATACACTACATGAACAATGTTCGATGCAGGAATATTTCGAACAAAAGTGAACATTGTCGGCATGTTCCGCAATTAAATTCATGTATTTGAATAGTTTCTTGACTGGAGGTTTCCTGGAAGGATGAAGGGTCTCCTTACGGGCGAGGTAGTTTTTTCAAATCCCCCAATCCGAAGAGTAAGAACGCGTTTGCGACAATGCTCAGTATTGTTTGAATATATATATATATATATATATATATATATATATATATATATATTCTTTCAACGTGTCTTCCTCTTAGTCTCCAGCCCATATTAATTATTCTAGGAGCACAATGAATAATTCAACCTAAATCTACATGAATTATCAGTTTATTTCCGGCTTTTCTGCTCGACTGAGGGGCCCGAAATCGGAAATGTCCTTAATGTCGAAATCAAATTATTTCAACATTAACTCGATGTTCGAACTTGGCAAACCTAATAATCGACCCTTCGGATCCTTTTGTCAGGAAACTGTTCTTGCGGAGATAGAGGTAATTTCGATTCAGTTGAAAAGGTTTTCATAGGAAATTCCATCGGAGGTAATTGGTCACCCCTGGCGGCAAAATACTCGCGCTAGAACCTTTTTCTGCGAGTTTGCGTTTCGAAGAAATAGTTGCGTCCTCAGTATTTCTTCGAAAAGACGAAGATTTCAATAACCCTGAAAAGTGCAGAAACACTTTACTGGTCTCATATAAGTGTTGTGTATGTATTATATACATACACATATAATTATGTGACTTCATTTATGGTTTTTGTACTAATTGCACTGCCTGAAATATTAAAGAGAATACTAGACTATTCATTCGAAAAGTTATGTATAATTAATAAATCAGTAAATATCTTGAATAAGAAACACTTGGCTTGGTTTCACAAAAATTATATTAATTGGTTGACAATAATTTCGGGTGTTCAACCGTTTTCGGGGTGTTAAACAATAAAAATTAATATAATTTTCGTGAAACCAAGCCAAGGTTTTCATTTCATATACTCTACATTGTTTGGCCAAGAGATTGGCGAACATTCAATCAAATTAGTTGATACTTCTTGGATTGTTGTATCTTTAATCTGAAAAAATTTTTTTTTTCATTTCTGCAGATGAAATTAGAAACTACTCATTATTTGACTGATTTCCTTTCTAGAGTCATAGTAGATGGAAGTCTTTACCTCAGTTAGCGATAGACGAGGCACAACTGATGAGTTCCTTGTCGAATGAAACAGTGTCTCCTGTACCATACAACAACAATCATATATATGTAATAGTGTTGATGTTTACTTGATGTGAATCCATTATAATTGAATATAACCTTGAATTCAAACATTTGAATTCATGATTTACACTTTACCGACTTAATGGAATTTCAGATGACCCATAATTCAAAGAAGGGAGTTTCAACGTTATAATAGATGATCGAAAATTCCCACTGTAGTATTATTTACATCTGTCCATGTTACAAAGAGAACACACGATTATATTTGAAAAAACGGGACGCCTTTCGAGATATATCTTTACGGACTGTCAAGCGCCATGATAAATTAGTCGGCAGTAATAAAAAACAGAATTAATATTTAAACTCGAAAAAAGAGGAACCTTCTTGCAGGATCGCCTCATATCGAGTGTGTTGAGGTGATATCCAACACGCATCGTCCAATATTTCAAAGGAACTAATACTAATTTTCACGAATTGTAACACAAAAATCATCACAAATAACTCGGTAATTATATTCATGTTCAAATCACAGTTTAGTTAATATTTCAAGATGTGAAAATGCTTAGAAATGTTCGACATGCTTGCTGTAAATATATTTTCTAACCAATAATATAATAATTGTATTTTTATTAGCTTTTGGCTATTTTCACAAAATTTCAACAAATTACTTCCTTATATGTACTTACAGCTATTTACTTAATAAAATATGATGTCTCATCGTTTTTCAAATAGGAATATATTTCTTTTATAACTCAACATACTCTGGTAATTGATTATATAACACGAGACCACCGACAGAAAGAGATTTACATAGTGTGCTTGTTCTATACTTTTCTATGTGATATTGTTCGATATTCCTCATTGAGCATTTTGGGGATATTCCTCAATTCGTATGATATCATAGTGGACCTTCTAACCAATTGTGCCAACAAGCATCTTGGTGCCAAATTATTTACAATTTTCTATATGAATATTAAGGTGGACTCATATATCAAACGTTCAACACTAAGAAAATTTAGTCTTCTCAACATATCTTGCACTGCAGTGTATCTATCACAACTTAATAATATTCTTATTCTGCAGGACTTGTAATTTACATATATCCTCGTTATTACATTAATACAACAGAGACATACAATATGTGAATTAGGGAAAGATCAATGCATTACTGATCAACCGTATGGTCCACCCTGTTAACTTATAATATAGCCTACTCAAAAAACAATCTTTTTACCCAGTTTTCTACAAATTATAATCACATGCTGACTGAGATTTGAAACTGACGTAGTTACATCACGCTGTTAACTTATAACATAGCCTACTCAAAAAATCAATCTTTTACCCAGTTTTCTACAAATTGAATTCACATGCTGACTGATATATGAAACTGACGTCGTTAGTTTCATATTTTTAGTTTTAGGTTGAGTTAGGTTCGGTTATACATATAAGAAATAGAAAAAGTAAGGATGCGCCCCAAATTATCTTGGAGGTCTAACAGTCATCGCAGACGATAACACATTTGCCCACTCAACACAAATATTCCAAATTTCGATGCATTCTAAGATAATTTTCAAATATATCGAAAAAAAAACATATGACAAAAATTCCGACACACTCCTTGATCTTAAATTAGTTCAGGTGATATATCAAGTGCACAATAATCATGATAGGTCCATTTTAATAAGAAAAATAGTTGACCATGTCGCAATTGTTAACTTCTCCAATCAACATCAGAAATTTTCTTACAAATAATAATACATAACTGAATATTCCCTCAACACAGAAAGTATGGTTGAGCATTTTGTGTATTCTATTTTTAAGTTCTTCTACAAAGTTTATCTTCCTAAAATTGTATAGAATTTTATATGAAGATATTCATCCAAAAATGCGTTGAAAAGGCTATTTTCTCATCGCCCTCACATTAGTCCTCCATAGAATGATTGAAGACACAAACAATAATAAAAAATATGGCAGTATTTTCCACATTCGAAATTCAACCGAAAAAATCAATTTGTCTGTCTACGAGAAATATCAGGATAGTATAATTAACAAACAGTATCGTCTCTATACTCAAGGTTAAAAGATCCCATGACTCTTCATGTTCCCAGATCAAGATAGATATTGAAATGTTAACCATAAATCACTCGAAGTGTCTCGGCTTTGAAAAGTCATATCTTGTCCAAACATCATTATGGCTGAATAGCAGATTAGGCGTATTTGAATGTATGAAAATATGTTCCATAAATAGAGGTAATTCAAAATAGTGAAATCGTCGAAAAATAATTTTAGATATGTGTTATCCAACCACGTAGTTCGAAGCTATCCAGAATAAATATAGACTTCAATTATGCATGATATATATGTAAAATATCAGAAATCTAAATTCAGAATTATTTACAAAAGAAAACAATACAATCCTATGGATAAAGAGAAAGAATAATAATTGAAGTCTGAATACGAGTTACTCACTAACTTTAAACTCAAGGCTACCTTACAACTGACAGACATTGGACGGTATGTATATTATATTTGTAACGACCCTAGGAAACAATACTGATTTAAGACCCATATAAACGTGTTAGTAAGCTTCTTTTTGCACTATTCAATTTTCTTTGAGTTATTGATAAAGATGATCACTTACTATGCTCAGGTTTCTCAACTTAAAGAATAGAATATAAATGTTCTGATTGCCTCGCAAGTTCAGTTGTCGCTGCGACGATTAAGTTCCATAGATATACAAAATTATACGTCCCTGGGTCAATCAAGATAACACTATTGTGAAAATATGGAATGAAATATTGTAGTGATAAAGATTCCAATTTTTGTGGACAAATGTGGACAAAGTAAACCAATTTCCATAATAGTTTTTAAAACCTATTTTTGAAAATTACAGCATGAAACCTTTGAAAACTATATATTGAATAGATAAATAAACAATATATTAAATAGATAAATATATTTTATATAAACTATATATAGAATAGAATTATTGGGTAGGTATTTGATGCAAGCTCAAAACTTGTCACATACCTCTCCTGATATACCCCAGTACGGAATTGCAAACCTGGCTGGTGAATAGCGGGGCTAAATCAACCTTTAAATTTTTAAAAATATTTATTCCTCAAAAATATGTTTAAGGCAAAACGCAATTTCTATATGTTGCAGTATATACGAAAATTAATGAATACGAAAAAAAATAAGCCAGACGATTTAATCGGCGTTTCAACATTGCCAGACACGTGCAAAAATATTTTCTGAAAAATTGTAAAAAATGTATTTGAGGCAGGTTGAAATTTTAATGCAGTATCATTTATAACTGAAAGATAAGTTTCCAAAAAAGACAGATCATTTTGGTAGGACTTTCCAGCTGCCAACCCCTGAAAATTAAGTGGTTGATTTAGCTCCAGTACTTATCAGTCAGGCCTGCAATTCCGTATTGGGGTATATCAGGAGAGGTATATGACAAGTTTTCAGCTTGCCTCCAATACCTGTCCAATAATATAGGCTTACGGAATAAAGTACTGAACTGGTTCAGGTCATATATGTCTGACAGAGTACAGAGAGTACTGTATAAAAACTGTGTGTCTGAGATATTAAGTGTGAATCACGGTGTACCACAGGGAACAGTTTTGGGTCCGTCACTATTTTTAATATATATTAAGACATAGTACAGGTAGCCACAAAATCTAAAATAACTTTGTTTGCTGATGATACGATGATGTATATAGAGGGGGACGATTTACATCAAACAGTATCGGATATGAACATTGAAATGAACAAGTTATTCGCGTGGCTGTGTGATAATAGATTAAGTTTGAATGCAGGAAAATCAAAATTCAGTATATTCGCCAAGAAATCACGAATGATAAATGTGCAGGTTGATAATATATATATTTCTGTAAACGGAGAAGCCATTGTTCACGATGAACATATCAAATATTTGGGTGCAATTTTGGATTCGAATTTGAACTTTCACGAACACGCAGATTATATAACGAGAAAATTTTCGAAAAAAGTTGGATTCTTATCACGAATCGGCAAATCTTTGTCTATGAGTACAAAGTTGTAACTCTATAAAGCCATTGCATTCCTCATTTGCAATTTTGTTGTTCCTTATTGCTCAATTGTCCTCAATATCAAATAAGTCGATTAGAAAAAACACAAAATAGGGCTATGAGATCTATATTAAAATGTAATAATAAATGATCCTGTCAATCCATGCTCAATGTGTTAAATATGTTATCTGTTAGCCATAGAGTTGTGTTTAATGTACGAGTGTTCATTTTTAAACTGATATATTAGTGATAGAGTTCGATTTTTTAAAGATGTACATAATTATAATACGAGATTCAAAACAGACTTCATCCTTGGAAAATGTAACACTACAAAAAAGCTAAAATCTATTTTGTATAAAGGTTTAATTGAATTTAATGGACTTCCTGCACATATAAAAAACTGTGAAACTTTAAAAGTATTTAAAAGACTTTCGAGAACGTTCATCTCAACCAAATGCAATACAGTTTAAAGTCAGTATAATTCAATTGGGCTTTGCTTCTGCTAGTACTTTAATTGATGTTTATCATGTAATATTAGTTAGGTGCTAAGTATTACATTTTTGTTTTTCTACTATATTATGTTATCTACATATATTGATACTTTACTTAATTCACAGTATTTTACTTTTCATTGTTTTAATTTTCAATTAACTTGTTATTACTATATTTTGTAATATGATGTAGTAATTCTGCTAAATGAATACATTATTAATAATTGATGTCAGCTCTCCTACTACAATATTGCATAGTATTATAGAGAAATATACGTTCTGTTTTTAATCAATACGAGTATATTTATCATATTTCGACAGCAGCTTCCTAGTAATACACTACGATTTCATATATAGTATAAATGCCCCATTTGAAAACTGGGTAACACCTCCAAACAATTATAAAGCAATTATTTATTAGAAGTTTTGTCAAACTAGATCAAGTGTTTTTTTTTTCAATTTAGTGGACTTACGTTCAACGCCGTTTCCGAACGGCCATTTGGCCTGTAATCAATGGACATTACCCAATAATTATCATCATTGAAATACTCAAACCATAGATAAACACAAACACCCATGCTTCCACCGGGGCTCGAACCCGAATTTTAACCCACCATAGTGGGGTGTTTTCTGACTAAGCCACGGAGACTGGCTAGGTCTAGTGATATTTATTCAATTTATCCAGTATGGAATCAACTTCACTACATTCAGCACATTGAGCACTTTGATCTGCTTGAAAATGTAGTAATAATACCAAACTGCAGTCGCAATATAATCAATATAAAGTAAAAAACAAAGTGTATTTCTCTTAATGATATAAAAACTAATTTTATGTTATTTTAAATAAATGTTTACCTAATCAAATTTCAATAAGTAGTTAGTTTTCGTTCATTTGTGGCTGCTTTAAAAATAAATCGTCCCTGAATTAATGTAGAAAGCCTGAAGAAGAAGAAATTACTTGCGAAACTAGGTTGTATGAAATGAATAGTTAATGTAATCTAATCTTATTATCAGTAGAAATCCCTAAAAACATTAATACCTTAATAGCCATCAAATAGAAATGATTTGGCGTATAACTTCAACCGAATCATTTTATTCTAGACGTCGCGTCAATTTCTCTCAGCGGGCGCAAACCACATTCACACAGGTCTGTACAATCTATTCATCAACAGGATCATTCAACACGAAACAAAACCGCATTGTCTATTCAATTCCGTCGAAGCAACACAAGGAAGACCTGAAGGGGACCATTTCGGCGTCTATAATAACCCGGTTTATCACTAAATCCATCTTGTTTCCCGGAGTTAATTTCTGTCGTAAAGTAAATTAATTAAAAGTGAAGTGTGCTCATTGTTTTTAATTAATTTAGAGAACTAGACCGCGCATCAAATTAGCGAAAACCCAGATGAGTTCCCGTTTATGGATTATCATTTCGTTCTCGAAATTCCTGAACGTCAGAATCAGGTCGCCTTCTCATTGTCCGAAAACAAAAGAGAATTTTGATGGGTAACACTCGCCTACTTCATGAAAGTCCGTGAGTAGTCCCGAAGTTTCATAAATTAAATCTGTTCCAGTGTATTAAAGGAAATGCAGTCGTCCGAAACGTTTTTATTGCAGAATACAGGAGAAGAACTGATCATTCTCTGTGAAAAATTGTAATCGCTGATCACATTTGTGAGACTCCCCTAGTGAGATGTCACATATTTTTAAACTTCATTACTAGTATTTATTGAATTTGAACCGTAATTCCGGAATAAGGTTTATTTCCATTTCAATTATTTTTTGATAATATGCTGTTCGAATTAATTGAAGGCTAAAAAACAATGTTTTCGTAAAATCTTACCCTTTAATGAAGTAAATACATACAAAATAGAGTATATTCTGCATATTGATATGAAGTATGTCCTCCTTACGCAGAAATAACGTCTTGAACTCGTCTAGACATCGATTCCACTAGCGTAGCGCAGATTTCCTTCAATTCGTCTCATGAAACCACACCTGACCTGCACTTATAATCAGTTTTTCGTTTTGTAGTGCAATCGATTTGTGCCAGTCGTTTCTTTAAAATATTCCATAAATTCTCAATAGGATTGAGATCAGGTGAATTCCCCGGCCAATCGAGTACTTTTACTTCATTCTCACGCATAAAGACCTGCACTTGTTTGGAATTGTATCAGGGAGCCAGGTCGTGCTGAAATGTTCCATCGAACGTTTCCATGAATAGAACAATCCTGGTGCGCAAATTTTCCATATATTTCACTGAATTCATCATTCCTGTTATAGGAGCTAATCGTCCAGTGCCATCAGTTGTGAAAAAACCTCAAAACATGTGATCAGGCTGCAAAATTTCCCCATCACTTTGTCTAACAACACTTGATTTGTACCCTTGTACAAACAAATGTGTCTCATCACTAAAAACCACCTTCTTCCAGTAGTCCACAGTCCACGCACGGTATTTTTTGGCCCTTGCCAGACATTTCTTCATCATTTTCAGGGTAAGCAGTTGATTTCTTCTTGGTCTTCTTGCCTTACGGCCAACCTCCAGCAGTCGTTGTCGCACAGTTGAGGTGCTCACCCCCACACCAGAAACAATTACATCCCTTCGAAGATCAGTGCTTGTCTTTCTCGGATTAATTTTGCTATTTCTCATCAACAATTTGTCTGTTCTTGGAGTAGTTTTGCGTTTGCGGCCTCAGATTCCCTTTCTTTTTGGAGACGATGAGCCACTTTCTTCAAAGGTTTTCAAAATTGTCGAAACGATGGACTTTTTCATTTTGGAACGCTTCCTCGGAGTGATATCCATCTTTGGACAAGACAATACAGCACGTATCAAAATTGAAACCACTAACTGTCGCACCGGTTGGCTCAAAACTGAATTGCTGGCGATATAAAACCGATTGAAATGTAAATGATGGTCAAGATCAAACCCTCACGTCACCTCAGGTAGTAAACAAGCAGTTGTGAGAGAATTTGGGCCACCCTGATACTCACATACTTACTACAGTAACTCAAACGAAGAAAAAAATATATTTGTCCCAATTAATTCGAACAGCATAGTATATCAACAAGTCAAATTATGATAGGATTAGAATTCAATTACTCAAGGCATTGTGCATGAGAATTACTCTGATTTGGATTTATTGCTACGCAACCACTGCGGTCATTTGGATTTCCAGTGAAACCTGTCAAGCATTGTCACTGACCTCTATGAACTCCAGCAATATGTACAGCATTGGTTGAGCATGTGAAATATCCCTAAACTAGAATACAATTAAGTATCCCAATTTCATTAGGTTAACATAAAGCTACAGATTGACACTATTTTTCTGTTTGACAATCGGAAAGTAATGTTTTTTCACGTATAGAGTTAACAGGATTCCAGACAGCCAGGTTTTCAGCCACATATGAATAATTCAGCTGATTTTCATTTTAAGATTGACCTTAGTGCTCATGATTTTGTTTAGAGATCGTTACAAAATTTTGAGAGAATCGATTTGTTTTTTTTTTGTCTCGATTCTCGTCTAATACTTTGATATCATTTGCTGTCAGATCCTATAGTCTAAGTTTTAAGTTTTTTTCCTTTTTTCTATTAATTTCGAATATTATATTCGAAGAAGCCGAATTACCTTGTGTTTTATTCCACTACTGAGAGATTTTGTTTTCCTTTGGATTGCCAACATCCACGAATTTGCTATTCTCAACATCAGCCCTAAAGAGGTACCAGCAAACTGAAACTGTAGGACTAATTTTTCTACCATCCAATACGTTGGACTTCGTCTGTCTTCAAGGCGGTAACGTACAATAAACCCTGTTATTGACGTTGAAAATTGTACTACTTAGGAATTTAGTTTAATTTTTGAAAAGTATTACCTTTTTTTTTACTTTAAATTTATAGTAACAAAAACGTTCTATAATACGTGAATCTCTCAATCGTTTGAAAATAGGTATATATTAACATTGAATATAACTTAAATTCAAACACTTGAACTTATGATTTACACTTTATTGACTACATTGCATGACGCGTTTCGTCGTTACAAACGACTTCTTCAGATGCTTACAGAATACAGAAGTCATTGTAACGACGAAACACGTCATGCAATGTAGTCAATAAAGTGTAAATCATAAGTTCAAGTGTTTGAATTTAAGTTATATTCAATTATAATGGATTTACATCAAGTAAACGTCAACACTATTAAATATATATTAACATATTGTAAGATTCTTTTTCATTTTCAAAATATTCATATATTCAGGATTCTAAATTTTATTCATTCGTTATAAAAACATTTGTGAACGAAAGTGATCACTTCCGTAAAATATAAATTTATCAATCTGGCAAAAAATATCATGTTATTGTACTCTACAGTAAATCCACTTAATTTGCCACATTTCTTTAGATTTGAAAACTTTAAAACTATACATACTAATTTAAGTCCAGAGTATATATTTTTTCGATATATTTTTTTCAATAAAAATATCGTGGCGCCCTATCAAGTATATTTCTCTTTCTACCAACTAACCCACCCTTTATTTTTGTTGAGCTAGATTTCCGGGACTATATGTGTCCTTTGTAGGTTGCACAAAATTATGTGTCCTATATGTAGGTTGAGAGTGATATTCTTTATTCTCAACAGGTATGAAACCCAAATACAGAGAATAATAAAAATGTTGATTACATAACTAAATAATTAAAATGGAAAAGATATAAAAATGATGATATCTAATCTAAAAAAAATAGTAACTTATAACTACATTATAGCATTCAATGAAATATTACAAAAAACTCTAAATCAGTTCATTTTAGTCAGTTTTCTTTGTTCACACAAAGATTTATCACTTTGTTCACAACTCCTGATAAATTCTATGGAGTCAAAGTGAATGTCACAATTATTGGCAACTCTATTGAATGTAGACTCCATAATCCAAATGAGGGATTGTATTAGGGAGTTGTTCCTCGGAGTCTCTATACCTCTTAAAAAAGCCAGCACGAAATTGCAGCAATAGGTTGGAATTTCAAATGAAAATACATTTTTGGATTCTGTACTTTACTCTATCAGTTTGCGACACGCAATGTGATAATATTTGTTAATAATGCGCAATTATATTCATTTATTTTTTCGATCATTAATACTGTTATAACAATTTTGCATAGACTCATATCTAGGATTCTAAATTGCACAACTTTCGTCTAATAAGGTGAGTAATGTAATATGTTATGCCTACATTTATTGGTAACGCCAGACAGTCACTGTTTCGTCCTACAAGGCACTCTTAATCTCGTCCAACAAACGATAGGAATTGACTTCATTTCTCAAAAATCCTCTTTTCAATCAGAACATTATTCAGTCTTCTGAAAATCTAAAAAGATGAGAAAATGAGATCAGAAGATATATAGTCGAATGCATATATAATGCATAGATTATTATCAATCTGAATCTTTTCAAAGGAATCAATTGAAAAAACATGAATACCTCTAACATTTTATGTTTCACATATCCTTATCAAATCAGACAATACATTTTAAAACTCTGGTTTATCAACAATTTTATCTAATTTTATGAACCAATGTCATCTAGGTTGCGGTAGGCTCGGTTTTACCTTTCTACAGGTTGCCATTTCCGTTTGTTTGACGAGGAGCAACTCTAGGGTGCCTTGAAGCACGAAAGACTAACTGTCTTGTGTTTGCAATAAATGAAGGCACCGATTTCAATATATTTATTAAATATATCCCTTGAAGGATAATGGAGACATCACATTGTTCATGTTTTACATAGCCAGCTCTAGTATAATATTCTTTTGAATAATTCGTAAAAATTTATCGAAAGAAAATTATACTACACTTTCAATATTGAATACAAGTTCGATGATATGAGAACAATAACTATAGAATTTCTTTTCTTTTTTGTATTTTTCATTTATTACTGTCATAGTAATAACTACGTCTAACGACTTCGTTCTTGTTTTGGGTTGTTATTGCCAGGAACACTCGTTGTGTCAACATCTATTTCAGCTAACCATAGAACATCATCGTCATCATTCAAACAAAGAATATCTTTGGCACGTCTAGCAACAATTCTTTGAGGACGAACTTTTGCAATGAACAAACTTATTGTTGACTCTTATGTGGTTGCTAATGTTGATTAGAAGCCTTGTATGATGCAAAATATACCACAAACTATGATGCACAGATTCCACATGATCGCAACAAGTATGTTCCGAGACTGAGGCAATAGCTATCAATAGAATATGGAACTTTCTTCAAATGTGAGGACGCTTGGAGATCCAAAGTTAGCTGAAGTTACATTGAAGCGAATTTACCTTGGTGGTACAAATAGAAATGTGAATATTTTTTAGATTTTCGTTAATAATGCAGAGTATGTGTTTCAAGACGTAGATTTTTCCTACCCCCTTGTCACATAATGTCACACTCCGTCAACCCTATCTCCCTCTTAATTTGTGACATAATTTATGGATGACCTCGAAAACGTTCGATATCAACGTCAACAAGTTCCTTTAAACGTTATTTAACGATTTCGCTTGTGAAACTTGTGAAACGTACACAGTGGTTAATAAATGAGGAACATACCAGAAGTTTAACATCGTCCATTATAGATATTCTGATGCATTAACGAATTATCTAGATGTTAAAATAATCATATCGCGATAATATTTGTCAAGGCCGTAATTTTCGTTATTTTATCATTTGCTTAGCGTTCGACAATGATATAATAATAATAACAATAAATAATAATAAAATAAAATTTATTGAGAAACATTCCTTACATTGTAAAATAACATTCATACAATTGATACAATAATTACAACTAAGAAGAATTTTCTCAAAAGGACTGAATTCAGTTTTGAGTCTGATTTTCCATTTAGCCCTCGAGCAAAAATATTGGTTAAATTTATATTCACAATAATATACAACTTTATTTGAAAAGAAAAAAAATTACCTCAGATATATTGAATATTTGCGACAATTTCACATGGTGAAGGACATTTGTGGTAAAAAATATACAAACATATGATACAAACCATTGATTCATACATTATTGCCTACATTCAAATCATTGAAGTACTCTGCAATACTGTAGTATGCCTTTGCTAAGAGCAGAGATTCAACTCTCCAGCTTTCAATACTTTCAAATTCGATGGCAAATGGTTGAAGATTTTAATACTCTGATAATAGAGAGAGTGCTCAAATTTAGCTGTTTTATGCATAGGAATAAGTAGCACATCACTCTTCCTTGTTGAATACTCATGATTACGATTCAACTAACATCTATAAATATATAAACACGGTAAAGTGAAAATGTAATTATTAGTGAAGATAGCTTTACAAGATGTTCGTTGATGATTAATCGAAGTATTCGCTTCTGCGTCATAAACACCCTATTTATTTCTGTAGAGCAGCATCACAGCAGAATATTATAACTTAGATGACTATAAGCAAGACTCTAATACATATTCATAACACAGTTTTCAGGTACGATTGTCTTAATTCTAGAGATTGAAAAAAATGAGTTACTCAATTTTTTTGTATCAAACATCAATGTGTGATGTCCATCTCAAATTTCTGTCTACGTATATTCCAAGAAACTTTGTTGATTGGGATGATGATATAGTGTTCTCCCCATATTTAACATCCTAGCTACTAATTTCATTGCCGTTCAGACAAAAATGAACACGTACTGTTTTGTCACCATCAGATTGTTCATTCAACACCAATTTACAAACTATCTCACATGCCTCCAGAAGTTCTTCAGGAAGAAAATGTGAGTATATGTGAAAGTTTAAATTTATAGAAACTTTTTCAAAGGCAACCGTGATTGACCAGTTTTATATCGAATGGTAAGGAAGTGGTTGACATTGTAGGCAAAAATCTTTTCCAATATCCCATGTACATTATAATGCCCAGCACTTGGCAACGTCGGTTCGTGATGCCATAAATCTGGTTAAGTTCAGCGGAATTACGGCAATACAAAGGGACTTCTGGGATCACTTCGCGGTACGGCTAACGGTATCGTAAATAAACAGCCCTTGCGTGCGGTGAATACATGAAGCCGGAGAGTTTTCACGCATTTGCGGAAAAACTTTTAATCCTTTAATCGACTTCTACCTCTACAACAACCCCGAGCTTTGTTGGGATATTTCGAAATTTTTTTACACGTTTTAGGTGTTGAAATGGATTTCAACCAGCAATCTGATTCATTATATTTTGGTACTATTCACTTTTGCCAAAAATTTCTACCCCGTTAAATTCGAATTTTTTACGTTTGATATGTGCGGAAATGCGTTTAAAAATGCGAGTGAGAAATTTTGACTATATTGTAACCTACTTCAGCTATCTAGTTATAGATTTGTATACATCTATTTTTAACCTCTGGTTCAAAACCTGAGTGACAGCTAAGCGAGAACTGAAAGTTAATGAATTGTACCACACCACAGTTAGCTACAGTGAAGATGGGGTAGGTTGATTAAGTAATAAAAATTTAATGCCAGGCGCCAGAGGTTTGAAAGTTCCCGGTACAATTCAATTGGTTTTCTGGAGGATCAAACAACAACTCCACCAGATCTAACAATTCTTAATCTTAGTTCTCCCCAACAGTAACTAATATTCACTTGGTTCAATAAATAATGATATGATTATATATAGATATATATTAAATATAAAAGAAAATCAATTCTCCTTTAGCTCAGAGGACTTAATCGTCACAATGAAAAATATATATATATATATATATATATATATATATATATATATATATATATAATGAATGTTTAAATAAAAAGGAATCTTCAGCATATAAATTAAACAGTTATTAAATTGAAGTAAACTCAAGGCTAATAAAATAAAAATAAATTGTCAAATATCAATTGTCTCTGCAAACAATGCACTGGAATACTCTCACCACACCGAGCGTACTCAATCTTTCAGCTTTAGGCTAAAAGATCTTCTACCAAACCTTCTCCAAATAGTGATTCTCAATAATTCCAGTACTCAAAAAAACAAAACGGAGAAATCCAAAAGTCAACGTAAAAATGAAAACGAAAAACGAAAAACCCTGAAACAAAAGCCTCCATGAAACAAATAATCAAAACTAAACTGAAAATACTTGGACTTACGCAAAGATGTAGAGTGCGGTTTACTGTCTATCGAGAACACGTGCTTTGATCCCCTGAAGCGTACTTCTTCTGGTCACAAATTCCAAATAACTAACAATGCCCGAAGAATTTAACAATCATCAAATAATCCCAAATATTGGATACTTCTTCTTTTCTTCAAAACAAAATACCATAAAAGAAAAAGTATATAATTGATGAACGCGTCAACACGTCTCCTATCTTGATCAAAATTAATATCTGATAACTTTTTCAAACTTTCCAGTCATCTTACAAAGAGCAAAACATGACAATCAGACCTAGTTAACATTAGGACGAAAGAGTACCAACCTAACTACACAAAACTAAACTCTGACGAAAATATGTGACACTTAACAAAATTATAACGTTATAATGTGGCTAGCTTATTTCTCGAAAAGAATGATATATGGTAGAATATAAGCCGGATCAGGATATTAAGCAAATGAACCTTATCGAAAAATTATCAGATCGATGGACTTTACGGAGAACTGTCTATACTCAGACAAAAGATATTGCGAGCCCTCTGGACCATACATTCCTTCAATAATTACGAAACAAAATGTGTGATTTCAGAGCCCACATGCTAATTTATGTGATACATTAAGATATTAGACTGAATTGTGTGAAACTTTGTTATTCATAAAGCATTAGTGAAAATTATTTTGGCAAAATAAAGAGAAACTCTTGGCTCAGTTTCACAGAATTACACTAATTGCTGGAAGAATGTTTCATGGTGTTATCCCATATCCGAAAGTTAATTTGAACGGCTATTCTCAAAACCAACATTCAGATATTTTACATCTTCACCTATGCTATTGACAATTTTCGATGTCTTACTCCATTTTCAAAAATTATACTGAACAATTATAATTATAATTATACATCTTCACCTGCATCTCTGCCAAGCGACTCAGCTAGAAAAGGATAGTTTTTTGACATAAATCCTAGTTGCGAACCGACTATTCCACCATGAGCAAGCCATTATTTCGGACATTATTTCTAGTATGTTTTGGACACGAAAATGTCGTTTCCTTATTTGTTATAAACATTTTTGACCAACAAATAGCACTTCTTTTGGTTTTTTGCTTATAACTAAATAAGTAATCAAGATAGCGTAATACAATCTAGATAAGTAAGTTGTAAGATGTAGATAACTAAATAATGAAGGGAATCATTTTTTCAACGAGTCGATCTGATAATTAGTAGCATAGAAAATTGGAAAAAAACCGGAAAATTTGGCATATTTTGAAAAATTCATAAATCCATTATTTTTAAGTTGGACAGCTCAACCTTTGAAAAAGTTAGTGCATTATATATTGTTAACAAACGCGAACGAGGCGCTATTGGACAATTGGTTTTAGCGTTATTGCAATTTCATTTTCATTTCATTTCATTTCATTTTTTGATGTCATATTTTGTAAAATAGCTGTATGCTCCATAGATGGTGCGATTTCAATTATTAAAACGGATTTGAAAGCTACAGAATCTACGCAACAAAACGTTTATTTTCATTGGTAACTAAAAAGCTGTGAAACTAGTGGAAAACTCGGTCAAAGGTCACTCCAAACCTCCAAGCGCGATCTGAGCAGAGTAGTGGGAGGAACGATGATAGGTGGAGAGGCAGGCAGCGTGGCTCGGCCGCTCGAGGCTCGGAATCGCCGAGTCGCAATGTTTTTGTTTTATTATATTGTTTCACATCTCTCCTCCGCTCATAGTTCCCCCCTCTACTCGACTCAGATCGCGCGGTCGGTGGTTTGGAGGCACTTTTGACCGCGTTTTCCACTATTTTCACAGCTTTTCCGTTACCAATAAAAATATACGTTTTCTTGCGCTGATTCTGTAGTTTTCAAATCCGTTTTATCAATTGAAATCGGACCATCTATGGAGCATTCAGCTATTTTACAAAATATGACATAAAAAATTGAAATTACAATAACGCAAAAACGAATTGTCCAATAACGCCAATCTTTCGGGTGTGTAAACTAGATATATTATGCTAAACGTTTTGCAAAGGTTGAGCTCTTCAACTTGAGAAAATAACGGATTTATGAATTTTTCAAAATATGCCTGATTTTCCGTTTTTTGACTACTTTTTCAGTAACTTTAGGTAACTCGATTACTTTTTTAGTTATAGACAAAAACCAAAAAAATGTTTATAACAAATAAGGAAACGATATTTTCGTGTCCAAAACATTTCAGAAATGATGTCCGAAATGGCTTGCTCATGGTGGTATAGTCGGCTTGTAACTAGGATTTATGTCATGAAAAAATACCTCTTACTTGGCCTAAACGTAAAATACAGAAATGTTAGTCTTGAGTATAGTTGTTCAGGTTAACTTTTGAAAATCGTGGCAGATTTGATGTTGAATCCATCAACATATTCGAAAACACGAGACTCTAAATTAATAACTCAGTTGAATTCGAAGAATTTCAAGCCCGATCTGAGGATGTTTTGTTACTCAAACCACTAACTAAAGGGAAAAACTTTTCAGAAATATATCTCAATATAACCTCTAGCGCTGGTTAATCTTCGAAGTTCAATTTTGGCACATTCAGATTGGTTGCTTCTATTTTCTAGTGGTTCTTATAGAAAAAAAAAAATATATATATATATATATTTGAGGATGTCATTAAGATACTCAATTCGTTCAACGAAAAATGTTCGTATTTTATGAGTATATTTCTTTGTAAGTGGGTCTAAATTATGGCGGTTGAATCATTTTAGCATTCGCAGCTAATTTTAGAAATGATTTTTTTTGCCAGGTCAAACGCTTAATTTTCTAATAAATGACACTGAGGATTCGCTTATCTCTTAGTGAATCATTATGTTAAACACAATAAATTAAAATTAACACACTTGGCTTAAGTTTCACTAAATATATTAAAATATTGTATACTCTTGATAATGGGTGAACCACCTGAAACATATGTAGAGTTTTTAATATATTTAGGAAACTTAAGCCAAGTAAGTTAATTTTAATTTATTGTATTTAATTTTCTAATTATTTCTACTATTATTATCTGGTAATGAAACAGGTGACAATTATTTTGTCAAATCCTCAATTCAATTTTACTCTATAATCCTTCACCTCGTTCCTGGCACAAAACCGATCAATAGGTTATCAGAATGTTGATAATGGGTAAATGGACCGAAAAATGAATGGAGTATTTAGCCGAGTGTTTTCAATTAAATCATTCATTCCAATTAAACACAAATTGTATTTCAATGAAATAATGACTGTCAATATGGAGGAAGATGGAAAAGAATGAATATGAAAAAAATTTATTGTTTTTCATTATGAACTTAGTTCAATTCTTCATCAATGTTTATTGATGTTCAACCACAAAAAACAATGTGATAATGCCACAAAAGATTCAAAATGTTCAAAATCTTTTGTTTCACTCAGTCGATAGCTCAGATAATGAGATATCAAAAAATAAATGAACCAACTAGCTTCCTCAGCATTCTAAATGATAACCTGCTAGCTATTGTGTTCAAAACTAGGGTACAAAATGCAGACAATCAGCACCATCCAGTTTCTCGTCTAATACACTAAACTTAAAAAAAAGCTTGTTAAGATATTGCATTATCAAATGTAAGCATGATGGATAATTGAAGCAATGAAACTGATAAAACAGCAACGTGTATCTCCAAATATCACGACAATAATCCAATTCAAATCGATGTACATTCGAATGTACCCAATGCCTACATAATAATCTCGGTAAGCCACAGCAAATATTATGCACACGAGGTGTGTTTGCAACAAGAGTAAACCTGCTGAGGGTATTGTACGGCCACAATGTACCATCCCTTGACGCTATGGCTGCGTGTTGGCCTATTCGCTATGCCATGTCCACATCATCCCTATCAGCCAATACAGATATATAACAATGAAGCTCCTTCTACATTAAAAATACAAGGGGTGGTTTTTTGACCATTTCTGAAATCCTTCTTCGTTTCAAACATTCAATCATGTTTTATACTTTTGAAAATTATTGATGTAGATAAGAACCATTATAGCGTATGATACTAGTAGAGAGCATACAAGCTGTTCATGAATTCATAAACACGCTCAAATTTTGTCAAATCAATTTGCGTGTAATTTGTTCGTTAGTTTTAGGCAAAATAAACTGAGATTGCTTGATTGGTTGATTCGAAAATCTACTCCGTACCTATCGTACTGCTAGATCATTGCTAATTATGCAGATTTTTTTTGCACTACTTTGTTGGAAAAATTGTGAAATATTGAAATGAAGCACCACAGCTTTTTGCATCTTTATATACAGCATCGGGTCTAAGTTCAGCTTCGTAAGGTGTTCTTCTAGCACTTTCGGAACTAAAATTATTATTATACCGCAAGTCTAGATTTAGGTTGTTGACATAATGTCTCAGAACTATTTTTTTCTTCATTTCTCTTTTTTGAAATATTTTCAAAACAGAAATGAAGTATGTGTTTACTAGTTGTCACTTCGAATGGATATTATAAGTGAAAATAAACCAAATCGAAAATTCAAACCGAAAACCAAGAATTAATAAATTAAACAAAATTTGGTAGTAATTGGTAATAATAAAAATTCATCATTGCTTTCCAAAATTTCCTATTTGTATTTCTGACCGAATTGGAATGATACGAGTGTGTCATAGGGACCGTTCAATTATTACGTAAGCACTATTTGGGGACGGGGGGGTCTTTGCTTTGCTTATTTTGGATGACATGGGGGGCAGGGGGTCTAGATGATGATTACGTCATCAGATGTTATTTACTTTTTTACACATATGGCAACCCTTACCTTGCTTTTGCTTGAAAACTTAAACGCATTTTCTGGGATTTCCTCAAATAATTCATATATTTTAATTACCTTGAGTAATAAGTGAACACGCACACTGGCAGGAAAGTTAGACCTGTAAGAGTCGCTGGTCGTCGTGCTGATGAACTGATGTGCATTATTCAAAATTTAGAGCACGATGATGTTGAATGACTCCATGAAAATGACGTAGACATTCCAAAATTGGATGAAAGTGAGCAGACTCACAACGCTGAGCAGTTAACATCCAATGTCATCGAAAAAAGAATCATGGATTCGGGTATCATGGTCTGAGGACTGTTAATTTCAATAAATATGTGTAAACAATTTTAAGTAAGTTTTAATGTTCGTAATATTACTTAATATTATAATATTTTTGTACCTTACTCTATGTTGAATACCGCATCAGTAAAATCTAATCTCTATAAAAAACCATTTTATTATCTTTAGAATTATAACTTCTGCTCATGAATCATTAAAAAATCAATATTTGAATTAAAAAATGTTTACGTAAGCATGGGAGGGAGGGGGTAAGCAGTTTGCTTACTTTTGCTGACAAGGGGGATGGGTGGGTAAATAATTGTAATAAATCTGCTTACGTAATACTTGAATGACCCCATAACAGAGAAGACAGAATTGTTAAATTTCATCTAACCCTGCTGAACTCCTCTTACATATGCTCAAAACCTTTTACATTAACGTTTATACAGATAGTTTGGAAAGTAAGAACGTGTTGAACTCTCGGGTGGAATCTAATCGGAGTTAAACCGAGCTTAGTTCAAAATTCAACATTTCCAACTGACTGGAGGACTATCTCACCATGTCCGTTAATCTCACAGTATGAGATTGCTTTGAATTATTCCTCTGAAGTTTTAGCATTGATAACTTTTATAAGGGCTGCCAAAAAGACTGGGACTTGATAAATGCCAGTGATGAAGGGCTACCAATCCAAAGAGTAAATTAGTTCACACCAGCGATTTTCAAAGTAAAATTTGAATCAAACTCTTGGCTCAATGTGTCACAAATATATTGAATTATTAGTATATTTATTATTATTATATTTATTAGGCTGCGAGTAGAAGATTGAGTCTTGATAATGAGCTGACCGCCCGAAACATGTCCACTCAACGTTGTAATATCATTATTCAATATATGTGTGAAACATTAAGCCCAGAGTTTCATTCAATTTTAATTTAATCAAGTTTCACTTCTGATTTCCAAAGTTTTTAATTAGATCGAAAGAAAGATTCACTAAATTGTTAGTTCTGGTAGATCCGGATAGCTCAGAAAAATCTCTTGCTTTCTCTCAATAACTCTCACGCATATTACTACACCAGCGTGTTCATGTGAAGGGTATTTTTTTAGAGGTATAGAACTTCAAATTGCAATAAAACAAAGATAGATCAATCGATTGACAAGAATTTTTTTCATTCGAAAGATAATCTTGTGGCATTGCATTTTAAATATGATTTCTGGCATATGACCGCGACGGCTGGCTCGGATGTAGTCCAATCTGGACCACCAATGTTCGATGACTTTTTCCAACATTTGTGGCCGTATATCGGCAGTAACACGACGAATATTGTCTTCCAAATGGTTTGTGGCTTATCCGCATAGACCAATGACTTCACATAGTCCCACAGAAAGTAGTCTGGCGGTGTTAAATCACAAGATCTTGGAGGCCAATTCACAGGTCCAAAACTTGAAATTAGGCGGTCACCAAACATGTCTTTCAATAAATCGATTGTGGCACGAGCTGTGTAACATGTACGCCGTCTTGTTGAAACCACAGCTCCTGGACATCATGGTTGTTCAATTCAGGAATGAAAAAGTTAGTAATCATGTCTCTATACCGATCACCATTGACTGTAACGTACTAGCCATCATCGTTTTTGAAGAAGTACGGACGAATGATTCCACTAGCCCATAAAGCGCACCAAACAGTCAGTTTTTCTGGATGTAACGGTGTTCTGACATACACTTGAGAATTATCTTCACTCCAAATGCGGCAATTTTGTTTGTTGACGTAGCCATTCAACCAGAAGTGTGCTTCATCGCTGAACAAAATTCGCTTATGAAAATCAGAAACAACGGCAATCTCGTTTTTCTATAAAATTGCACTATTTGCAAGCGTTGTTCAAGCGTGAGTCTATTCATGATGAACTGCCAAACCAAACTGAGAATAAATCACTTCTCAGCTGTTAAATCGGTCGCCATCTTCAACAGTAATGCCAACTTAAAGTTCTATACGTCTAAAAAAACACCCATTAGCGGTTATCAATGTGAACCACTAATGTGTAGTTGAGAGGTCAGAGGTGGGTCGAAACTATCATAAAACTAGAATATCGTATATAACAAACTCAGTGAAATTAAAGTCTCCTTGAGGAATTCCCAAATCTATTACCTACATTCCAGAAATAATTCTCCCTGTGTTTCTGAACAAAATAGTCGATCTGAATGCTCGTTCACCAAAAGTGCTTATTTTTAGCCTAGGAACACTTCTAAGAATATGAAACCACCATTTGTTTCAAATATTCCAAATGCATATATATTTTGTTAATGATATATAGGAAGTTGGAGCAAAATGAATACCTCGTCAAAGTTAATAGTTCCGACTACTCGCAAACTATTCGCTGGCCATCAACTAGTCATAATAACGTTCTGCCATCTGGTCTAAGTGGCATTATTCGACTAAGTGGTAGACATTTGCAGATGAGAGAATTGTGTTTACGATAATTTTCACAATATTTCTAGGATAATAATATAATTTTTTGTTATCATATTTGGGTGTACCATAGTTCTAGTACATGTCACAGTGCACTTTTATAACTTATTGGAAACAGAAAATTCCTGTTTTTGAAAAGTAGTTTTTGTATTAATTGACTTCACCGTAAAAGCGAATAGAGCAAATCAAATATTGCATACATATTATCCGGCAATACCTACCTATTCCTCTTCATCATTCAAAATCACTTCTTGAAGCATTTAAAGATCCTAGATGTTAAAACTTTCACTGCAGTCGCACATATTAAAACCAATATCAACCCTTATTAACGAATTGGAAGCCACTCAAGTATTACGTAACCAGATTCATCTCAATTATTTATCGCCCCTCTTCATTTGTCTCAGCAAAGATCTTATCTCTCTCCCAAGTTTATGTAAATATTTTTACCTATATGCATTTTTCTTTTTTTTTTCTTGATTCATGAGCAGCACTTTCAATTGTAGAAATTAGAAAATAGATTTAGGATTGGGGACGTTAATACATACAGTATTCATCAACATCTTGATTCAAATTTGAGGAAAGTGGTTCAACAGAACAAAAACATTTGCTTCGCTCAAAACACATCAAATCGTCAATCGTGTCGAAACGAAACAATAAATTGACGGAAGGAATTTAGACAAGTGAATAGCGCGCGGTAATTCCCCTACTGATGAACAAATTGATAAGGTGATATTTTAATTTGTAATTGTCTTCCCAAAAGTACCAAATATATTGAGGTATATCTGAAGGAAAAGAACATGACTGAAAAACTATACCCGTGAACGTCTACTGTGACCGAACATTCATCAGAATACTAGATCATCTAATATGCAAATAGGAACATTATCAGGCATTAATTCCTCTGTTCAATTTACATACATATATGTCTCACTTAGAAACGACACTGGTATGTTTGAAAGAATAGGGCAACCAATAATGAGAAACTGAAATGTTTCCACAGAATCTTCAAGAGATGTAGAACTCTACTGCCTTGAAACTTCAAAATGCACGTCTATGGTAATCAATCAGGTACCTTTAATGAGAATATTCAATGAGACAATGGCGTTTAGATAATAGGTCATTATACCCAAATAATAATCTGAGCTAACTGAAGATTTGCATAAAACATTAAAAATTTAGAATTAGGACGAAATAATGAATGATAAAAACTTTAATTAGTTTGAGCTGCCTTTAAATACCGTTGTGGTAGAATAAACTTTAGTATAAACCTCCAAAATGTTCAATACATACGTAATAAAACTTGTTCTTTCATGTTCAGTAGTTTTTGGTCAACTCAATGCTGTAAGTTATGCGAAAACACTTCCTGCGCCAATCAAGTATGGTAAGTCTGGAACAATTTCTGGTCTATTTACTTCACTTATTCAATATTTTTTTTGTAAACGCTCTATTTCAAATTAAATTACGTCAATTGAATCAGATAAATTGAATACAGAAGAAAGGTAATTTTTCAAATTACCTTTCACAAATTGCTCTCAGTAAATCAGAAAGGTTGTACATATTTCGGAAATAAAATATCAAATATTGTTTTCTTGAATATGCAATCTTCTCTCACTCGAAAATGAAACTGAAATGGTAACTAAAAAAAAAACAAACATAAAATCTTCTTTTCAATATTCAATGAGTAAAACCACCAATGAACGATAGATAATAAACATAATAGGCATTGAATGATACTCGTATTTTATCACAAACTTTTTATGCATCAATTACAAGGACAGATTTACCCAAATGGTCACAAATATACATACAACTCCATAGGCATAGATGGTATTAGTAGCATATTACTCACATTCGAATGGAGTCGTTCACAAGAATGTTTTGAAGTATATTCCAAAAATATACTTCAAAACATTGAACTGCAATATCATTGAAATGTATTTCTATGATGAAACAAGAATACCTTTTCTACTGATTTTTTTTCTCCCCAGAAAAAAAACGGTCTGATGATCTACAAGTTAAGTCAGCCTTTTCATTTCCGGAGGGGACTCCAACTATATTTCCAATTAATGCAGGATCTTCTGGGACGAATAACTTTGGAACAATGCTTACCAACACGTTCAACACTTTAACAGATTCTCTCAACTCTAACAATTTGGCTAATGTGGTGAATGGCACCATGAATGTTAACGACCTGGCAGATTCGATGAATTCTGTAAACAAACTTTCGGATATGATGAATGGTACCATGAATATTAACGACCTGGCTGATTCCATGAATTCTGTGAACAAACTTTCGGATATGATGAATGGTACCATGAATCTCAACGACCTCGCAGATTCGATGAATTCTGTGAACAAACTTTCGGATATGATTAATGGTACCATGAATCTCAACGACCTGGCAGATTCGATGAATTCTGTAAACAAACTGTCTGATATGATAAATGGTACCATGAATGTTAACGACCTGGCAGATTCGATGAATTCTGTAAACAAACTTTCGGATATGATGAATGGTACCATGAATATTAACGACCTGGCGGATTCCATGAATTCTGTCAACAAACTGTCGGATATGATGAATGGTACCATGAATCTCAACGACCTGGCAGATTCGATGAATTCTGTAAATAAACTTTCGGATATGATTAATGGTACCATGAATCTCAACGACCTGGCAGATTCGATGAATTCTGTAAACAAACTGTCTGATATGATAAATGGTACCATGAATGTTAACGACCTGGCAGATTCGATGAATTCTGTAAACAAACTTTCGGATATGATGAATGGTACCATGAATATTAACGACCTGGCTGATTCCATGAATTCTGTCAACAAACTGTCGGATATGATGAATGGTACCATGAATCTCAACGACCTGGCAGATTCGATGAATTCTGTAAATAAACTTTCGGATATGATGAATGGTACCATGAATCTCAACGACCTGGCAGATTCGATGAATTCTGTAAACAAACTGTCTGATATGATAAATGGTACCATGAATGTTAACGACCTGGCAGATTCGATGAATTCTGTAAACAAACTTTCGGATATGATGAATGGTACCATGAATATTAACGACCTGGCTGATTCCATGAATTCTGTGAACAAACTTTCGGATATGATGAATGGTACCATGAATCTCAACGACCTGGCAGATTCGATGAATTCTGTAAACAAACTGTCGGATATGATGAATGGTACCATGAATATTAACAACCTGGCTGATTCCATGAATTCTGTCAACAAACTGTCAGATATGGTGAATGGTTCTAACATGATTAACAGTGTAACAAGTATATTGCCAAGCGGTAGCAACCTTCCAACAAATCAAATTAATATTGGTGTGAAAGGAAAAACTCAGAAAGCATCACTTGTCAAAAAATCGCTGTAATTTGAAATTGAATCCGTAAGTTAGCCTTCACTTTCAATTCGAAATAAAATCTTAACGAATAATATCTAACGAAATAAAATCTAATTGAAGTTTATTATTCAATGTACCTTTATAAAGCAATATGAATAATTTCCTACTATATGTATAATTAGGTTCATATCTCTTTGATATATTCAAAAATCAGTTAGTGCATTTCAGTGTTTTCTGAATAAATGAATAATTCGAATTGAAATTATCATTCAGAGCGTCTTCCTATCCTCATTATTGAACATCTCTCAACCTACTGTTTCTGGGAATGTTGAATTACAATTTTCCTGATTTACTTAAATACTCAAATTGATTAATTACCATTCGTTTTACAGTGTCCAGTAAATTTGAACCAGACGTTTTGAAATAATAAGATGGAATACACTATTCTGCGAAACTATCATTGAAAATTAATGAAACTACAATAAAATTACACTGTTTTTGATTTCGTTAAAACACATAGAAAAAAAATTCATCTGTAAAAGTATTGCTAGCACAGGTTAGATTTTTGCTTCGAAAATAAGATGAGAAAAAATAATCGTTTCATTCGCATAAAACTAGGCAGAAAGAGAACCACATACAGACATCAACGTGAGTGAAAAGAAAATAAAACGTTTTTTGAACTGTTAACAAAGTGAAGAGTACCTATCAGAATATCAATATTCATAATTCGAAATAAATTCATTATTAATACCGATTATGTACTAATCATAAATTAATATTCAAAATGTAAATGTTCAGGTTCTCCAGGAATACAAAATTTTTGTGATTTCCGGGAGTAGCATTTCAGGAAACCAATATTCGAAAAAAAATCGGTTAGTTATTGGTATAGCCAGCATCTGGAAGAAGCTGTGTACACGTGTTTTATTATACACGTCGAGCTTATTGGCTCTCTTCCAAACGGCGGAGTCCAGCTCAAGGTGTACGAATCTGGAAAAGGAAAAAACTACTTCGTCCATGAGGCGGCTATCTACCTTTTACGGATGGTCGAAAACCAACTACTTCACCCTCGAGGGCGACAAAGTTGGTCCAATTTGTGAATCCAGAGAGTTCCAATGCGGAAGCCTGAAATGTTGCGACACAGAAATTTCTCTTTTTCTCGTTTTTTTCTATCTCCAGGATCGTACACCTTGAAGATGACCACGTCGTTCTTTTAACAACATTTGTGTGAACAGCTCCCAGAGAGTTTTATTCGAAATATTTCGATAGTTCGATAATTATTTTCGAATGAGAAATTTTCTTGGGGGGCAAAGTAGAAACGACAGCAAAACTATAATTCTTGGTATAAGCCGCAACTCAATTGGAAGTAACCGTCAACACGTGTTTCGATCTAATTGGCTCTCCTCGGCACGCCGTAGCCAAGTTCAAGGTGTACGAACCTGGAGATAGAATCAACAATAAAAGAACACACCCGTAAAGGAAGTCTCCACTGCTAGGCATCCACGTAAACTCTCCGGGATTGAAAATTTGGTCAACGTATCGCCTTTGTGGCGACTATTTATCTCTTACGGAGTGTTCAACCGAGAAAGTTAACAACGAATGAAAAATTTTCTTGCGGGGAAAACAGGTGTGTTCTTTTTTTGTTGATTTCATCTCCAAGTTCGTACACCTTGAACTTGGCCACGCCGTTCTAGGGAGAGCCAATAAGCTCGAAACACGTGTCGAAGGCTGCTTCCAATTGAGTTGCGGATTATACCAAGAATTATATTCTTTCTGCCGTTTCTACTTTTCTCCGTAAAAAAAACTTTCCATTCGTTGTTAACTTTCTGGGTTGAAGACTCCGTAAAGGATAAATAGTCGTCATAAAGGCGATGCGTTGACCAAATCTTCAAAGCCGGAGAGTTCACGTGGAGTCCTAGCAGTGCAGACTTCCTTTACAGATGTGTTCTTTTATTGTTAGTTCCATCTCCAAGCTCGTACACTTCGAACTTGGCTACGCCGTTCTGGGGAGAGCCAATAAGCGCAAAACACGTGTCAACGGCTTCTTCCAATTGAGTTTCGGGTTTTTGGCATACCAAAAATTATATCTTCGATGTGTTTCAATGAAATTATATATATATATATATATATATATATATATATATATATATATATATATATATATATATATATATATATATATATATATATATATATATATATATATATATATATATATATATATATATATATATATATTCGAGATTCATCAGCTCTGAATCGAAATATTCCAAACACAACTCTCAGGTAGTTGTCTGAACAAATGTCAACGAAAATATTTTTCTAGGATGAATATTTAGTACTTTAGTCGAAACCACCTTCTATTTTCTGCCAGTATTTCTTCAAGTTTACATCTTGTCATCAATTGACTCGCTTCATCAATAGGAAAAACACTTCAAATGCGTCACAGTTGGTCGACCAAATTGAAACTATAATGATCATAATATGAGAATTGAACGTGGTTTTCCTTCAGATGAGAAGAGCTAGTTGTAAAGTAAGTAATATAAAAATTTATTTCATACTTTGTTTTTTAATCATGAAATTGAAAGTACTTTCAAATTAATACGTTATAATACTGCAATATTCATATCTCAATGAACATTCACTAGTTTCACGTGCATTTGCATAATTAAGATACAAAATTATCTTAAGACTAAAACAAAAATATATAAAAAACACAAAAAACCATTTTATACAGAAATATAAGGTTATAATAAGAAGTATATAAAAGAAGTATAGAAGAGTTATTTGTTCTCCAACCACAACAATGAAATTAAATATCTGTCCATTTGCAATAAGCACTGAAAAAACAAACGCGAGTAAAGTTCAGGTAAAATATAATTGTGATTCATAAATATAAGAGCATTCGTCCTATATTTCAAAAGCCATACTTAACTATTCAATGATGCTAAAATACTAGATAATAAAAAAAACAAAAATTAAGAAATTTATGCCTGAAAGTTCTCATAAGATACTACATTTTCAGTAATCTTTCAAATTCAAGACAGTTGATAAAAAGAAGAGTAATTAAACATAAACATACAGAGAGTGAACAGTGAGAGCAGTCGGTATTTGTACAATTTATCTTGACGAATAAAAAGTACATTCGGTAGAGATCATCTGCACATATTTGTTGTGATGTTTGACCTCTTGGTTTTGATTATAGTAAAAATAAGTAGTTAGCCGCTTTTTCACTACTCTCGAGGAATGAGACGGTAGTTCTTCAAATGTTAAATTAATACTGAAAATATTAATGTGTTTTCAGTTTGGAAGACCTTTTCGTACATGCATTTAAAATATAACGAGTAGAATATTTTAGAGAAACTAGAAACACAATTGTACATAACATGATGAATATAATAACGTCGAGTAAAAGATATTGGTACCAGTATAAATTCAAGGAAGCAACCCTCAAATGCTGAGCACCTTTGTGTCTTGCAACATATTCAACCCAAAAAGTCACAAGTTGTGAAGCGGACTGTGGTTTATCACGCATAATCCTAGATCGGTATTTTGCATTTTCCGAGTATCTGAAAATAAAAGCAATATTTTAAAGTGGACAGAAAAGACTCAAAAATCATAACACCATAAGATTAACTCAAGTTTCAGTTATTTAGGATTCAATATAGGCTGTTAGAAAGAAATAGGTACGTCAAATTTTTGAAACTATAATTTAAACAAAATGTGATATTGAAACAATTGAATTTTCAATCGGATAATCTTGAAGGCTATCTTCAAACTCAAATAAATGAATCGAAAATTCGCTATTTCATGCAACGAAAATGTTTCGACTTTACGTCAAAGAATAGATAAGCTTCAAGTGTGATTCATTCCATAAACGAATATTTAATATAGTTGATGTAAGTACATTATAATTGAATATAAACTTGAATTCAAACACTTGAACTTATAATTTACACTTTATTCACTACATAGCATAACGCGTTTCGTCGTCACAAACGACTTCTTCATTATTTAATAGTGTTGACGTTTACTTGATGTAAATCCATTTTAAATGAATATAAACTTAAATTCAAACACTTGAACTTATGATTTACATACTAAATTGAATCAAACTCTTGGCTTAATGTTTCACGATTATATTTAACAATATGAATTTGTCAACATGTTTCGAGCGTGAGTTCATTTTCAAGACTGGCTTTTCAAGAGTTTTGAAAATGAGCTCACGCTCGAAACATGTTGACAAATTCATATTGTTAAATATAATCGTGAAACATTAAGCCAAGAGTTTAATTTAATTCAATATTCAATTATGTTTCATCAAAAGTTAAGCGAGAATTCAATCTGTCATTATGATTTACACTTCATTCACTACATAGCATAACGCGTTCCGTCGTTACAAACGACTTCTTCATTATCTAATAGTGTTGGCGTTTACTTGATGTGAATCCATTATAATTGAATATAAACTTAAATTCAAACACTTGAACTTATGATTTACACTTTATACACTACATAGCATGACGCGTTTCGTCGTTACAAACGACTTCATCAGATGCTTACAGAATGATTATTCTGTAAGAATCTGATGAAGTCGTTTGTATTACAGAATAATTATTCTGTATCATCTGAAGAAGTCGTTTGCAACAAAGAAACGCGTCATTCTATGTAGTGAATAAAGTGTAAATCATAAGTTTAAGTGTTTGAATTTCAGTTTATATTCGACTTCTTCAATTTCTGTAAGCATCTGAAGAAGTCGTTTGTAACGACGAAACGCGACATGCTATGTAGTGAATAAGTGTAAATCATAAGTTCAAGTGTTTGAATTGAAGTTAATAAGCAACCATAAATGAATGTTCTATTAAATTCGTTTCATTGATTTTAGCAGCATACACAACATTTCAACGAAATCGATATTTGTGTCATCTTACTTGGGATTATCCAGTAATTCCCTAACATTCTCTTTCAATGTTTCTTCTGTAATATCAGCGAATTTGATCCATTTAGCGTATCCATAAGTTGTTGCTCGTTTTGCGTTTAAGGCTTGATCCCCGAAAATTGGTAACGTCAAACATGGTACTCCATTGTACACTGCCTCCATTGTGCTAAATATACCACCGTGCGTTATGAAAAGTTTTATATTCTTGTGAGCTGAAAGTTTTAACATGTTTATAATAATTGTTTACTGCTGACTTTACTCAAATTATTCTTAAGTTGGGACAATTAAATTTTTACTGACCTAATAAATCATTTTGAGGTAGCCATTTGCGAATAACTATATTATCCGATTTACCAAATAAATCTTCATCTTCCCATTTCCAGAGGACGGTCTCTTTTAATCCAGAAAAAACTTTCATAATGGCAGCCAATGTCTCTTTAGGCATATCTTTGCTTTTGATATTAGAACCCATGCTAAAATATACAACTCCATGCTTTGCACCATCCAGAATGGCTTGAAGATCCTCAGGTAGCGGTTTTGGAGGTTTTATGTGGAACCCTCCAATATCAATCATAGAAGGAACCTAAAAAGAATATGCTCACTTTTTAGTTAATTCTGATGGCAGGCTGAGAACAGAAACTTTCAAAAAGTTGAAATCAATGAAGTAAAACGATACTTGGATGTCGTCTTTAACTACATTTTTCGCATATTGCCGGATAAACACTATAACAAGTATATTCTTCGAGCACAATTCATATTATATGATAGTGGCATGTCCTGCAGTAACACATGGCTCCAAATGAGGATTGAAAGGGAAAAAACAAATTCAAACAACGAAAATAGAAATGAAAATATCAATATCATGTTATAATAACGTACAAGGCAATGAGCGATACAATAAACGGAAATTGAATACTAATAAACTCTGTAAACAGAAAAGTGGAAAATATATCTCAAAACTAGGCTAAAAACAGTGAACCAAATTAAAACAAAGTCAACTAGAAAGACGAAGTTAATTCTTTCGTTATAGCTTCAGCTGCAAAACAATTTGGAAGCAAGGACCTCTAATCAGCTATGTAATGATTACTCTCCATTACATTTATTGCTCGCTAAAGTATGAATCTGAGACTAACTGCAAATGTTGTACATAAACTCTATAGTGGAGTTTGCTCCAAGAATCATAGTTGAATTGGTAAGACCGATACAAACACATAACTTCGGAGTGAGTCAATAAATGTACGAGTTTAATCGTAAAATCTTCTTGAACTTGGTCCGGATGTATTATTCGTATACCTTTATCGCCTAGACCAATTTTGCGTAGGTTCCTACACCTTTGCGTATAATTAATTATTTAAATACTGAAAATATCAAAAGAATCACCTTTGGTACTGGATCATTCACACCAGAAACGGCATTCAGCAAAACCAAAGAAACGTTATGGTAATATTCGGAAATGTCTGGGGCTTGAGGAAAATACTTCTTTATTATACGGTTATGAGTTGGTAAGACCATAAAGTTTCTGACCAGCTCATTGAGAAGAAACAGAAAAGAATTTTCTAGTCTGCCAAAAAACGTCATTTCTCTTGGTCCAGACACGCTGAGTTCTGGAACGAAAGATGGTGGTGCAGGATTACCAACAGCTGGATTGGTCCAGGAGCAAGAATCCATTGCGCTATAAAGAATCAAAGGTGCTTGCAAATGCTTCCCTAGATACCTCAGCCCTTCAGAATAGAATTGTTCCAAAATGATAACATCATATTTTTCTCCAGAATTGAGAAGGTCCTGAAATTTAGGATGCGATAAAACCATCTCCAAGAGATCAGGGCCAAGCATATTGTAGACGATGGTCTGCAGGTATGGATGCAAGTCAAAGCTGTAGAAATCCACTTTCATCTCTGTAGATAATGATTTCAGAAAATTTTCAATGGCCTTTGACAATATATAGGAGTTAAAAACCTGTAATTATCCTATAATCGCAACAATTTTATATAATATATATATATATATATATATATATATATATATATATATATATATATATATATAATATATATATATAATATATATATATATATATATATATATATATATATATATATATATATATATATATATATCACGGATAAAAATATAATGGTATATTGTTCCGGGAATACATCCGTTGGTTTGTTGAGTGCCTGTTGGGAACAGGCAGACGTTTCGTCAAGGTCTCACTTGACATTATCAATGCTTCAAATGATGGTTATCGATTACTCGGAGTCTGGTGACTGAATGAGAGATCGGTTTGCTGGCTACCTGTATTTATACGTTTTCGTCGCTGTCGGAGATTATATCTGTCCTGATTGGTTAGCGGTAGCGGTGGCTCCGCCTCCTCAACTGACTGGTCTTGGATATCTCCTCTTGTCTGTTTTGATCTTTCCGTAGGTTGGTGAATTTCGGTGTGTCGTCTCATTATTGTTTTCCAGGTACTCGGCAACTTCAGGGTATCGTCTTTCTTGTTCAAATGACCAATCTTCTCTATTTCGATGGCCTCTCTAATTAATCGGGTTTTGTAATTTTCGACGTTTGCAATTTGTTTACCACTGTCGAAGTTAATTTTGTGGCCGGTTAGGTGTTCGTGTTGAAATAGAGCCGATGATAGTTGTTTGTTTCTTATGGAAAGTTTGTGTTCTTCTAACCTAGAGGAGATTCTACGGTTCGTTTGGCCGACATAGCTTTTGTTACATGTTCCGCATGTTACGCTGTACACATGAGGTACTTGTTATGAGAGGTGAACATGGCAAATTGGAACACACTGTATATAGGAAACCAACTCACACTAATAGATACCTAAACGCCGAATCCCACCACCATCCATCGCAGATACAAGCTGTTGCAAACACACTGATTTCCAGGTCACTGCGTCTTACGAACAACAACCACAAAGCCCAAGAACTTGACAAAATTACCGCAGCCCTTGAACAAAATGGATACAAACAGAAAACAATTAAAAAAGCGATTGATCTGCAACAAAATCTAGGAAATAAATCAAGAGAAGATTCCGAAGGAAAATTTAAAACCGTCCTACCGTACATCAAGGGAACAACTGACAGGATTGGACGGATTCTTCGTAAATGTAATATATCAACGACATTTAGACCACTTGAAACTATCAGAACAAGATTGAGAAATCCTAAACAGAAGATCCCACTAGAAAACCAGGGTGTGTACAGCGTAACATGCGGAACATGTAACAAAAGCTATGTCGGCCAAACGAACCGTAGAATCTCCTCTAGGTTAGAAGAACACAAACTTTCCATAAGAAACAAACAACTATCATCGG
The DNA here is from genome assembly GCA_030704895.1 of Henosepilachna vigintioctopunctata. NCBI lineage: Eukaryota > Metazoa > Arthropoda > Insecta > Coleoptera > Coccinellidae > Henosepilachna > Henosepilachna vigintioctopunctata. The sequence goes on from JARQZJ010000079.1 coordinate 399,790, forward strand.
CTCTATTTCAACACGAACACCTAACCGGCCACAAAATTAACTTCGACAGTGGTAAACAAATTGCAAACGTCGAAAATTACAAAACCCGATTAATTAGAGAGGCCATCGAAATAGAGAAGATTGGTCATTTGAACAAGAAAGACGATACCCTGAAGTTGCCGAGTACCTGGAAAACAATAATGAGACGACACACCGAAATTCACCAACCTACGGAAAGATCAAAACAGACAAGAGGAGATATCCAAGACCAGTCAGTTGAGGAGGCGGAGCCACCGCTACCGCTAACCAATCAGGACAGATATAATCTCCGACAGCGACGAAAACGTATAAATACAGGTAGCCAGCAAACCGATCTCTCATTCAGTCACCAGACTCCGAGTAATCGATAACCATCATTTGAAGCATTGATAATGTCAAGTGAGACCTTGACGAAACGTCTGCCTGTTCCCAACAGGCACTCAACAAACCAACGGATGTATTCCCGGAACAATATACCATTATATTTTTCCATCCGTGAATCTCTACGTTCAAACATTATACACCTCTACGGGGAGGAGACTTTCAAAGACACCAAATTTTATGAGAAGCTGAGAGTAAAAAGAAGTAGTCTGCTGTGCAACCTTAGTTTTCTAATAAGCTGTCGCAATGAAAACATTCGCCCAACTTTCACCCAACTCTCTTACCATACAAAGACTAAGAGAACGCAAGCCATACTCGACAAAGCCAGCTCCGCCCTCCTGAAAGAACAAATAAAACGGACTCGCCGGGACATTAGTGAATTAGAAACGCAACTTTACAGACTCCACTTGAAAATAAGCGACCAAATTCACAACATTCTATGGGACCGCCTTGAGGTCTTAACACATTGGCGCACCGAAGTAGAAAGAGAAATGACATCAAACAAACTACAGAAAAAACTTAAAAACCTCCAAGCAAAGCATAAGAAACAACCACTGAGACCAACATTTGACAACAGCCCTACAGTACACAATATATCAGATTATCACCTTTCTGAAAATGAAATAAGCGTTTTAGGAAAAGGGTTCAACTATGCGATTGCCCCGAGCAGAATACCAGTTGAAGAGATCATCTCAAACGTCGAAACAAGTATCTCAGCATTGGACGAACAAACAGCAGAGCAAGTACGACAAGATGTCACAAGGATCTTGAGATCTGCTAAACCACCCAAACCTAACATTACATATCAAGAGAAGCAAGCACTGAAAAAACTCAACAAAGAAAAGACCATCACGATTTTACCAGCTGATAAAGGTAATGCCACAGTCGTCATGAATTCGGAAGACTATACCACCAAAATAATGAAACTTTTAGACGACCCAAGATATAAAGCTGTCTCCAGAGACCCCACTACATACTTGGAAAAGACAACTAAGTCCAAAATCGTTGAATCGCCAATAGACGAACAAACCAAGAAGAAACTCATACCTAGGGAAAAATCAAGCAGATGCCCAAAATTCTACGGCCTCCCAAAAATCCACAAAGACGGAGTCCCTCTTCGACCTATCGTCAGCGCTTTCAACTCTCCAGTATATAATTTAGAAAAATATCTGGCTAGTATACTACAACCCAAAGTGGAAGGAGCAGATTCTTATATCAAAAACTCAGAGCACTTCACTCACTTGTTAGACTCTCTCACCATAGATCAACATGACATCATCGCAAGTTTCGACGTCGAATCTCTATATCCGAGCATACCGGTAGAGGAAGCCCTACAACAAATAGCAGAAAACGAATCACTTCCAACGCATATCATAGAGCTGTCCAAACATTGTTTGAATAACGCCTACTTCATGCACGATGGCCAAATGTACCGACAAGTTGACGGAGCAGCAATGGGATCGTCACTGTCACCCGCAGTAGCCAATCTATTCATGAATTATTTTGAAAAGAAAGCTATACAATCGACAAATCTAAAACCAAAAATATGGAAAAGATACGTCGACGATGTGTTCGTCGTATGGTCGTTCGGTGAAGACAAACTTCTAGAATTCCTGGACCATCTGAATTCAATCCACCCACGAATAAACTTCACTATAGAGCTTGAGTATAACAACCAATTACCCTTCCTCGATGTACTTGTTATGAGAGGTGAACATGGCAAATTGGGACACACTGTATATAGGAAACCAACTCACACTAATAGATACCTAAACGCCGAATCCCACCACCATCCATCGCAGATACAAGCTGTTGCAAACACACTGATTTCAGGTCACTGCGTCTTACGAACAACAACCACAAAGCCCAAGAACTTGACAAAATTACCGCAGCCCTTGAACAAAATGGATACAAACAGAAAACAATTAAAAAAGCGATTGATCTGCAACAAAATCTAGGAAATAAACCAAGAGAAGATTCCGAAGGCAAATTTAAAACCGTCCTACCGTACATCAAGGGAACAACTGACAGGATTGGACGGATTCTTCGTAAATGTAATATATCAACGACATTTAGACCACTTGAAACTATCAGAACAAGATTGAGAAATCCTAAACAGAAGATCCCACTAGAAAACCAGGGTGTGTACAGCGTAACATGCGGAACATGTAACAAAAGCTATGTCGGCCAAACGAACCGTAGAATCTCCTCTAGGTTAGAAGAACACAAACTTTCCATAAGAAACAAACAACTATCATCGGCTCTATTTCAACACGAACACCTAACCGGCCACAAAATTAACTTCGACAGTGGTAAACAAATTGCAAACGTCGAAAATTACAAAACCCGATTAATTAGAGAGGCCATCGAAATAGAGAAGATTGGTCATTTGAACAAGAAAGACGATACCCTGAAGTTGCCGAGTACCTGGAAAACAATAATGAGACGACACACCGAAATTCACCAACCTACGGAAAGATCAAAACAGACAAGAGGAGATATCCAAGACCAGTCAGTTGAGGAGGCGGAGCCACCGCTACCGCTAACCAATCAGGACAGATATAATCTCCGACAGCGACGAAAACGTATAAATACAGGTAGCCAGCAAACCGATCTCTCATTCAGTCACCAGACTCCGAGTAATCGATAACCATCATTTGAAGCATTGATAATGTCAAGTGAGACCTTGACGAAACGTCTGCCTGTTCCCAACAGGCACTCAACAAACCAACGGATGTATTCCCGGAACAATATACCATTATATTTTTCCATCCGTGAATCTCTACGTTCAAACATATATATATATATATATATATATATATATATATATATATATATATATATATATATATATATATATATATATATATATATATATATATATATATATATATATATATATATATAAAAGATGTGATGTCTCCATTATCCTTCAACGGATAAACGTTAGAGAAGTATTAAAATCGATGCCACACCTAATGGAAGTGCGACACATATATGTTTCGTTCTGCAAGGAACTCGTCAGACGCACCACGTCCATCGAAGTGAGGCAACGATTTCAACCTCCAAGCATCTTCTTGTGACTCCGAGTGGAAGACCGTAGAGTAATGAATACTCCACAATTCCATCTCTAGGAATCAGTAGAAAACACCTCTCAGATTACAGACACACCAGGCATCGAAATTTCACATATCTTCTATACCCGTAGGTATCTACTAAATTGTAATGTCTATTTGACAAATATCATCATACGATGTTAAATAGGTTGCGTTAGTACGCTCGCGTTTATTCCCGTATTTCAGGGCCTATTCGGCGATATTTTTAAGGAAATGAAATTTTTTTGTGCTTATGGCACTGAATGAAATATTTGAGAAAATTAACACTATAACATTCATTTGAGAAATTCCAATTAACAAATATAAAAACATAAATATAAAATGATCAAAAATGTATAAACAAAAATATAAAATATCTTTATTTATTCAAATTAAAGTGGTGCGACTGACGAGTTCCTTGCAGAACGAACATATATGTCTCGCACTGCCATCAGGTGTGGCATCGATTTCAATATATCTCTAACATTTACCCGTTTAAGGATAATGGAGACATCACATTGTACACGTTCACATATCTAACTATAACATTCTCCTGGTTCATTTGAATTTTTCAAATGAATGTTCTAGTGTTCATTTTCTTAAATATTTCACTCAGTTTTATTGTCATAACGTTACGCGTCTCGTAGGTATAACCATACAAAACATATTCTATTAACGTTTGAAAAAGTTGGTTATGCCGACGAAACGCGTGAGGTTATGACAATAAAAATGTAAATCACATTCAATTGTTTGAATTATCCCTTAGTCATTTTTTTTCATTTCATTTTTGATACAAAATGACATCGTAGTCTGTATTCATATGAATATTACATAAATTCTTAACAGTATTATGAAAATATTTTTTATGAGTATACAAAAACATATATATTTCCTACTGTTATCTTCAATTAATTAATAGTTAATTGATCTATTTACATCACATTTTCGAAAACCATTTCGAAAATATCATTTCACAATGCATACACAAACGAATTAATGCATTTTTTAAAACTCATTACAAAGGGAAAATGCAAAACGTGGCAACTCCGCAACCATACAACATTGAGCCATTGCTTCAAAAGAATTTGGAATTATATAATCTGTATCTCCATAAACGTTATAGGGACCATTCAAACAACATAAAAAACTTATAATATATATACAATTATCTACTCAATTTAAAAATTTAAAATTTAAGATGCTAAACCATTATAATTCAAAGTTTTTCAATTATTTTTTTCATATTACCTTGTTCTTTTTGAGGTGTCAATACGATATTCTTCAAATTTTTCGGCAAATTAGCGAGGGATAGTGCACTAACCATAGTTACATCGTTGCCATTTTCAGCTAATATTCTCATAAGCGTGGATCCAGCCATCATGTGACTTGTTCCAGGCACTGGGAAAATACCTAGAATCCGTACACAATTAGACAACGAAATTAGACACAACGAAATTAGAGTAATAGCTTGTAATTTGAAGTGAAAATACATTTTTAATTTCTCTACTTTACTCAATCAATTTAGAAACGCAATGCAATCTAAAATCATAGCGGTTATTATTTGGTAATAATGCGCAATTCTATCGCATTTTCTTCAATTGATGATACCGTGATAACAATTTTAGATAGATTGATATCTAAGATTCTAGATAGCACTACTTTCGTCTACGAAGATTAGTGTAAATTATTATTATCTAAATCTTAAGCTTGGATTTGAATGGTATTCAAATAATTTTTGAATAAGTATTCCAAACATGCAGCAATTTGTGTTTGATAAGGTATTAATTGTTAAGGTATTTCACCAGTTATATAAGATATAATTCTTACATCATATCAATTCATTTTTTTTTCATGCATACCGCGCCATCCATTAACGAAATTACAAAACATACTATGTCGGTTACAGTTATCTACAGGATTCCAGCGCTGTATAACAAGGCCGAATTATTTGCTATTATCAAAACGCAGAAGTGCTCTTCAAAGGAATGTGTATATCGTTTGAATTCAATATTATTTTCACATCTCACATCGACAACGCATGGCGTTATCTATCGGACGCTGTATGAACGATATCAGCAAAGCACAATTCGCGAACTCCTTGAACGGAAACAGGTCTTTAACAATAATTATCCCTCGAATCGGAGGATTGAGAACAGAACAATTGCAGAAAAAAGTGGTGAACTCGAAGATGAAAAGGCATAGGGAAGTTAATTCCAGGCTTTGTCAAAATTAAGGAATGAAATCAAGCATAATAAAGCTTTGACAACTTGTGACAATTATTTTTGTTAAAAAAATTATCATTAATTCGAAGAGATATAAGATGCTTATTTTTGCCTTTAATGTAACAAAATAAAACGTAGAATCACAAATAGTTTGCTAGAATCTCTATATAAATGGAAATTACATTGCATAATAATAATTAGATTTTTCGGGTACGGCTGTTTTAATTATAAAAAAACATAATTTACTATTATCTATGTTTACATTCTGATAGATAAAATTTATCACTACTATAGTAATAATCAGCCCTCCCCGAGTAGTGGAAACTGTGAATGTTTATCTAAAAGAAAATTGAGATAACGACTAGATTAAAAAACTATTTTTCCTAAATTCTCGTATCGACTTGAGTGGTGTTCTAATCTACAGATGATATTTTCATTTTACCACAGCACTATGTACGATGAATATATATATATATATATATATATATATATATATATATATATATATATATATATATATATATATATATATAAATTCAATGGACGATGAATCTACTCTGTGATAGTTCATATTTAAATGAGAGGTAATAATAAAAACTTGTCTAAAAATCAATGACTGAACAATTCTTTATTTGACTAGTTTCGCCTTTTACAGCATTCTTGATAATGCTGTAGAAGGCGAAACTAGTCGAATAAAGAATTGTTCAGTCAGTGATTTTTAGACAAGTTTTTATTATTATTATTACCTCATATTATATATATATATATATATATATATATATATATATATATATATATATATATATATATATATATATATACTGATGGCAGTAAATCTACCAACTCAAAATCTGTAGGGAGAGCACTCGTCCCAGAGTACGCAAGTATCAGTATTTCAAGCAGTTTAAGGAAAGGGGTCTCATTTTTCACTGTAGAATCTGTCGTAATTCATGAAGCCACCACAGTAATGATAATAATAATAATAATATGTTCTTCATTCTCAACAAGTATAACACCCAATTACAGAAAATCATAACAATGTTGAATACATAACTAAACAATAAATAAATAATTAGAAAAAAGATTTGACTAAATAATTTAAAAAAAGATTTAACAAAGAGGTCAATCTAATGTAAAAAAAATAATAACTTATAACTACATTATAGTATTCAATGAAATATTACAAATAACTCAATCTGAATCAATTCATTTTAATCAATTTCAGTTGTATACTTAACTCCTGATAATAAACTCTATGGAGCCAAAGTGAATGTCGCAATTATTGGCAACTCTATTGAATGTAGACTCTATAAACTAAATTGGGGATTGCATTAGGGAGTTGGTCCTCGGAGTCTCTAGGTGGAATAATTCGGTATTACGAGAATTTTTCCTAGGAACACGAAATTTAAAAGCGGACAAGAGAGGAGGACAATCAGTACTATTGTGCAGTAATTTGTATAAAAATTTGAGTGATAAAGTTTATCTCCTGCTCTGCAATGAGATTAAACTGAATCTACTCAATAATTCATTATGATTGACTCCTCTCTGTGGATAAACTTTATCCTCCCTCCAAACTAAGAATTTCAAGAACCTTCTCTGAATAGCCTCAAGATGGCGTTGATGGCAAGTGTAAATGGGATGCCAGATCGTGCTGCCATACTCCAACTTGCTACGGATTAGTGTATTGAATAGTCCTATGAATGTTGAAGAATTATTGAAATATTTGGCATTACGTATAACGAATCCATATATTTTCGCAGCAGATGAAATAAGTTGGGTGATATGTAGGACAAAGGAAAGCTTCTGGTCGAAGACTACACCAAGATCTCTCGCCTTATCTGAACGAGAAAGAATCTGACCACCGACACTATAATCACAATCAATTCGTTCTCTTTTCCTTGCGAAAGAAACAACATTACACTTTGACACATTCAAACTCAAATAATTGTCCTCACACCAACTAGCAACATGGTCCAGCGCGAGCTGAAGTTGAACACAGTTGTCCTGTGATCTACCTTCATGATATAGTTTCAAATCGTCTGCGAACATCAAATATGGAGAGTGAATATTATCCATCAGATCATTTACGAACAGAATAAATAACAGTGGTCCAAGATTAGATCCTTGAGGTATTGCAGAGGTAGGTATGAACTCAGATGACTATATAGCCTCCAGCTGTACGAATTGACGTCGGTCAACCAAGTAAGAATGAAACAGGTTGGTGAGACTATCAGAGAATCCAAATTTGTTGCGTAATTTCTGTACCAACAGCGCATCAGCAACTTTATCAAATGCTTTCTGAAAATGAGTGTAGATCACATCAACTTGCCGGTGGAGTCTAGTACTTCAGAAACGTACTGTGAAAACAGTATTACATTGCTTGAACAAGATCTCATTGACATGAATCCATGTTGCTCAATCTTTATGCTATTTCTGACGGCTGGATATATAGCATTATAGACCACAATTTCAAAAAGTTTGGAGAAGTTTGATAAGATGGATATTGGCCTGTAGTTGTTTACAACAGAATGATCACCTTTTTTCTTGGTACTATCTTGGCCGATTTCCAAGGAGTCACCCAAAGAAAAACTACAGAATCTTTGCTGACTCTCCTAATGTATTAAAAAGCATAAAAGAAAATAAGCTAAATAATAAAATCAATCCTCAATTTTTTTCATAAAATATCATTTTAATTACATGAAATTGACGAATAATTCAGTCAAAATAGAATTCTACTGTGTACCATCTCATATAATAATAGTAATATACATGGAAACGAAAAGGAAGAACTCCTAGCTGAGAAAGATATCAAGTTCTTCTTGAGCTATCAGAAACAATCTGATATCAGCATTAAGATACCCCAAACTGAAATCCTATATTAACACAATACAACGAAATAAATGCACAGGAGGTCTCAAGCGAGCATTTTATTTGGAAAATTTCATTACCCAAAATATCGAGCCTTGGTTCTAGAAAAAAAATCTCTCTAGAAAACTAGTAGTCACTGTCAGTTTTAATCGTTGTAAAAGCAACCACTACAATTTAGCTACGTCATTAACAAGAATTGGTATAATGGAGAAATCCTCATGCTCGTGCAGTTCAGAAAATTACGACCTAAATCATATACTTTGGCAATGTCCTTGCATTAACATTCAGAGAATGTATAACAATTTAGCAAAAATTAATTTCTTTTCTCCCTTCAACACTAATTCTTCTTTATCAAATAAAACATATTTTCAAATATCTTGAAGACTGTAAATTGAATGCATAAAAAGAAATAATGAAATAACTTCTGAATCAACTGAAATGTAGCAAATTAAGAAAGAAGTACTTCTTTTAAATTAATTTTGTATTGTAATTTTATTTCTATTGTACAGCTGACGAGTCCCATTCGGGACATTAGTAGGCTTAATAAAAAAAATTGAAGAATAATTTATACTAGTGTTAATACGCACTATGCGTAACGTTATAATTATTGAAAAATTGTTCAGTGATTGAATGAACTCAAACAGTATGTACAAAATGTAGAAAGATAATTCTATCTTTATTTTAAAATGAATCACACACCTTTTGCAAATTAAAAATATGTAATTGATTTCGACTAACAAAATATTTTTATCGTATAACGAAATATTTTTTACTCATGTATTCAATGAACTCATGCATTACAATGAGTAAACAAAAAAGAAAATATTCAATATTTTACTTGAATTATTGTATTTTCAATATGTGCTGAAGTATATTAACAATTCTTTAGTAGTAATATTTACTTATACTTTCGTGTTTATTTCGAAATGATGAATAATATTTGAATGCCTTCTATCTAAAAAGATGATTATTTCCGATGAAGTTATCTCAGTATTTCATAAACCAATTCATTCAATTTGATTTTTGTTTGCTGCCATTTATATAATTATGTATATTCAAAGTTCAATTGATTTCTTAATGTTTCTTTGAATTGAATATTGGTACAAGAAAAATATCAAATATTAGATTTTAAATACTAGTACGTGTCTTAGGCATGATTTTCAATTACAGGAAAAAATATATCATTAATTTTCACTGAAAAATATTAATTTCAAAAGTTTGTTGGCTTTATCAAAAAACTCATATGCACTCAAAATATTTCAAATAGAACCAAGCACATGAATTCGATTTAACAGAAGAGAAATCTTCAATTGAAAATGACCTTTACATATATTTAATATAAAGTCTGAAATGGAAAACAATATCTTAATGTTTCATTTATTTTTCGAGCACCTAATCGTATTTAAAAATTTTTTATATTTCCAGTTCAGTTGATTGTTTGCCGCCTGTATGCAGAAGAACGCATTTAATTTTAATTTCTGAATTTTTGGCTCTAGAAGTGCCAATTTTTTATATTATAAAATGTTTTTTCATCATTCATTATTACTTTCAACTGTGAATGTAAACAGAAATTAAATACAGAGATCAAGTGATATACAATTCACACATATTTAATGGATCACCCTGGTAAACACTAATGTTATAGTTATTCAGAATACGATGAACAGTCTAAACGGGTATCTTATCTGGACAAACTATATAGGCAGCTACATGTATATTTATATAACCGTAGCACTTTCCGTACAATTGAATATCAAGCGTGTTAACGGACTCGAAGATTCAGATAAGAAGATGATACTCTTTCAAAAACTAATTATTTACCTAATGTTAGCAAGTTTTTTCAAAGCACAATGTGCGAAAATACTTGGCATTTTTCAAGTAGCATCTCACAGTCATTATACAGCACACAGTACCTTAATGAAAATTCTCGCTGAAAATGGACATGATGTTACCATAGTCAGTACTCATAAAGATAAAAACCCGCCAAGAAATTACAAACAAGTGATCCTGACCGAAGTATCGGATAAGATGAAAGGTAAAAAACCTTATTATAATCTTGAACGTTATTTGAACGATAATTTGAAATCCATTTCAAAAATTGAAATGGTAACGAAAAATAATGTTTCCTAGATCTACACACTTTAATTAAACAATTGTGACGTATAACAATTTGAATGTTCGAAGAAGTTATCTTGAAAACAGTGTTTTTCATCACTATTTTAATTTTGTAAGTTATAGTGTTGATATAGTTACAAACTTGTTTTTTTTTTTAACTTTTCGTGTATCCATCGATATAATTCATTTCATCGAATACACGAATGAAAATACCTGGTTATAGTTTTTTTTATTAAAATAAATTGAACTCTTGGCTTAATGTTTCATTTTCAAGACTGAGTCTTGAAAATGAGCTAACGCTCGAAACATGTTGACTATACATATTGTTAAATAAATCGTGAAACATTAAGCCAAGAGTTTAATTTATTTTAATATTCAATTATGTTTCACCAAGAGTTAAGCGAGAATTCAATCTCATTCATATGGTTTTTTTTTTTCAAAATTACGTTTTTTTTAAAGGAAAAGAATCTGCAGAATAAGTATCACAAATAACACAAAAATTTACCTGTATCACCTATTTTAAATCAAGGATTAAATTATTTTTCCATATTTTGTCTGATATACCTACATTATTCTTGGTATATAGATATATATATATATATATATATATATATATATATATATATATATATATATATATATATATATATATATTCAAGAAAATGAACAGTAGAACATTCATTTGAAAAATTCAAATTAATCATTTGTTAATAGATTTGTTAATAGAATGTTATAGTAGAGCTAGATATGTGAACGTGTACGATGTGATGTCTCCATTATCCTTCAAGGGATAAATGTTAGAGAAATATTGAAATCGATGCCACACCTGATGGAAGTGCGAGACATATATGTTTCGTTCTGCAAGGAACTCGTCAGTCGCACCACGTCCATCGAAGTGAGGCAATGATTTCAACCTCCAAGCATCTTCTTGTGACTCCAAGTGAAAGACCGTAGTTATAATAATAATTAATAATTAGTAATTAATAATTTATAATTAGTAATCTCGCACTTGCATCAGGTGTGGCATCGATTTCAATATTTCTCTATCTATATCTCAACATTTATCCCTTGAAGAATAATGAGATTCAAATGAGCGATATATTTATTTTTTTGAACGAAGATATAGGTACATAGTTGATTTGAATATAACTTAAATTCAAACACTTGAACTTATGATTTACACTTTATTGACTACATAGCATGACGCGTTTCGTCGTTACAAACGACTTCTTCAGATGCTTACAGAATAATAACAACATTTTGAAAAATACAGGTATATATATCAGGGAATTTTGGTGTTTTATGGTTTTGGTTTTACCTAAGATATTCCATTCTGAGAATAATTTCTATTACCTGAAAAGGTTTAACAAGGGTGAATTGTTTAATTCTATCTGTTCATTGAGCAAGTTTCCAGAATTTTTAAGCCGATTTATTTCCACTACTTCCCAATAATCTAATTGACTACTTCTCTCTATATTGTGTAGAATTTTGAAATTCGTATCAAAAGTATGGTTTTCTGTTAATAAATGGTTAGCATAATTCGAATTACTTTTATTATGGGCGAAGCTATATTTATGTTCCTGTATTCTAGTACCGAAATTTCTGCTAGTTTTACCTATATATATATATACCGGGACATGTTCCACAATTCAATTGGTAAACACCTGATTTGTCTTCTCTTTTAATTTTGTTTTTATTGTTCTTAATGTGTCTCGATAAATTGTTGTTCGTTTTAAATGAAATATTAAAATTATGTTTACTCAAAAAGGTTTTGACTTTTTGACTGACGTTTCCAAAGTATGTTAAACTGTTATATTTACGATTTCTATCCGGCTGATAAGGAAATACTAATCGTAGAGCTTTCCGATAGAGTTTTTTGTCCAGAATTTTTGACACGACTTCGCTTTCATAATTATTATTAACCGCAATCTGTTTAATGATATTCAACTCTTTATTGAAATTTTCTGCCGATAAAGGTATATTGGTTAATCTGTGTATCATACTTTGAAACGCTGCCATTTTATGTGGATATGGGTGGCATGAGGAGTTATGGATTATCGTATCCGTATGGGAAGGCTTGTGAAATATGGAAAAATCAAATTTATTATTTAATCTTGTTATTGTTAAGTCTAAAAAATTAATGGAGTTATCAGATTCTATTTCGGTTGTAAATTTTATATTAGGATGAACCGCATTAATGAAATTCTCAAAATTTTTTAATGAACGATCTGTGCCAGTAAAACAAGTGATTATATCATCTACATATCTATACCAGAATACAAAGTGTTTGAAATTCGGGTTGTTTTGAATACTATTTTCCAACTTATCCATAAATATCTCGGCTAAAAGAGGACTTAACGGATTTCCCATAATTAGACCATTCTTACTACTAAAAATCTTATCATTGAACATAAAGTAATTTTGGCTCAAACAAATTTCCAATAACATGATTATTTCAGATTGAACTATTATATTTACGTTATTTTTAATAAGCAAATCTTTAATTATTTCAATTGTATCGGAAGGTGGGATAGAGGGAAATAGGTTAACTACATCGAAGGAGATAAGTTTACAGTTACTAGGCAGTGTTAGCTTTTCAATTTTATTGACTAATTCATAGGAATTTTTGATGGAAAATTTTGGTTTGAAATTACAATACGATTTTATAATATCTATAAGCACTCTTGAGATTTTAGTGGAAGGAGCTGATGTGAAACTTACTACTGGCCGAATAGGGAGATTTTGCTTATGTAATTTGATAAGTGAATATAGTTGCGGACATTGCGGGTTGGTAAGAGTTAGTCTATGTTTAGTGTAATCATCTATTAAAACATTAACTTCTTTTAACGCATTTTTTATTTCTAACTGGTATTTTTTCGTTGGATCTTTCTTCAATACGGAATAGTCTTGGGACTCTATAAAGGTGTTTGTTTTTGAAATATAATCAGATTTATTTATAGCAATAACTGTATTTCCTTTATCCGCTTTCGTGAAAATAATTTCATTATCCTGGGATTTCATTCTGATTGATTTTATTAATTTAGTCTCAACGTTTGACAACTTTTTATTCTTGTTCGACTGATTCTTGATTAACTGTGCCGTTTGATATTTAATATTCTGATCGGTATGTTTTGTTTTAAGAGTTATTTCCGCCTCGATGCCGATTTGTTCTAAACACTTTTGAGACACGGGGGTTCTAATATTATGTTTGAATCCTTTCGATAATAAACTTTGTTCATCTTTCGTAAATTGTGTATCTGTACAATTAACAAATCTATCAAAAAACTTATGGTTAGAGAATTTCGTTTCAGGTCTGACGGAATGTGTTTTAAGTTTACTTTTAATAAGTACATCTAGTTTGCGCTTTTGTCTGGAAAATTTGCTATGAACGATACTGTTAACTCTAGATCTAGTATTACTATCTAAACTCTCAAATTCTATATGGTGTAATCTAAATGATAATTCAGAATGGATTACCTTAAGATATACATTTGAAATATCTCTCTGATTGTACTGGATTTTGCAGTCTTCTTTGATCCAAGTTTTCATTCCTTGAATGGCCCCTCTACTTGCAGAACTGCTGGTGTTATCTGTCCTCAATTTGATGTATTTGGGGAACACTTCTTTCTTCAGACATGTTGTTAAAAACCATATATTTTGCGTGTTGATAGCACTTTTAAGTAACAGCTTAAAGTACCACCGTGCCAAAAAGCTGTTGTCAGCTTCTTTTAAATATTTAATAGTGTTGGCGTTTATTTACTGAACGGTTATAGAATACATGAATGCTGTTTTTTTTTCGTCAATCAAATTATATGAATAATTATTTTTCATAACAAATGTACGAACTTCTTGCAATGTTTCATGCCTCTGACATCAATAAGATATAATCACTACATTATATTATTATAATGTTATCATTTTTATTAGATCATTACTCAGGCATACGAAATATCAAGTAGAATAAAAATTTTCAATCTACGAAGCCTGTCCTTGCTAAAAATATTTTAAAAACTTACACATCCAACAGGCATTAAAATAATTATCAATATATATATATATATATATATATATATATATATATATATATATTATATATATACTTATATATATATACACATATATAAATATATATATGAAGGTGTTTTTTTTAGAGGTATAAAACTTTAAATTGCAATAAAACAACGATGGATCATTCGATTGACAAGAATTTTTTTTTATTCAGATGATAATCTTGTGGCATTACATTCAAAATTTTATTTCTGGATATAACTGCCATGGCTGGCGCGGATGTAGTCCAATCTGGACGTCCAATTTTCGATGACTTTTTCCAACATTTGTGGCCGTATATTGGCAATAACACGGCGAATATTGTCTTCCAAATGGTCTAGCGTTTGTGGCTTATCCGCATAGACCAATGACTTTACATAGCCCCACAGAATGTAGTCTAGAGGTGTTAAATCACAAGATCTTGGAGGCCAATTCACAGGTCCAAAACGTGAAATTAGGCGGTCACCAAACGTGTCTTTCAATAAATCGATTGTGGCACGAGCTGTGTGACATGTTGCGCCGTCTTGTTGAAACCACAGCTCCTGGACATCATGGTTGTTCAATTCAGGAATGAAAAAGTTAGTAATCATGGCTCTATACCGATCACCATTGACTGTAACATTCTAGCCATCATCGTTTTTGAAGAAGTACGGACCAATGATTCCACCATCCCATAAAGCGCACCCAGTTTTTCTGGATGTAAGGGTGTTTTGACATACACTTGAGGATTATCTTCAACCAGAAGTGCGCCAGAAGTGCAATCCAGTTTTATCGCTGAACGATAAAATGGACGTAGTGCGCGATAAGTATTCCACACAGAACCATTATTTTCGAAATAAAATTGCACTATTTGCAAGCGTTGTTCAGGCGTGAGTCTATTCATGATGAATTGCCAAACCAAACTGAGAATAAATCATTTCTCAGCTGTTAAATCGGTCGCCATCTTCAACAGTAATGCCAACAAGTTCTATACCTTAAAAAAACACCCGCTATATGAGTGTGTGTGTGTGTTTCTCTGTGTGTGTATGTATGTGGATTGATATAAAGTTCACTTTCAGGTGGCACGCCCAATTTTTACAATGCCTCCATGAATCTTTGGCTGGAGGAAATAATCTTCATTTATTTCTGCACCGATTTAATAGAAGATGTCTTCAGGCATCCAAAATTCCAAGCCTTAATGAACTCAGGCGAACAATTTGACGCAGTAATAATAGAAGAATTTTATTCAGAGGCATTGAAATACATAGCACACCATTTCAAAGCCCCCTTGATAGTTTTAAATGCTATGGACGCCAACGAATGGGTTAACCATTACCAGGGCAACCCTGATTCTCCATCATATACACCAAGCTTACACTCATTAGACTTATCCTGCAATATGTCATTCTTTGACCGTATATTCAATTCTTTGGTATATATATACTTGTGTTTAATCAGATATTTCCTATTGATACCCGTTCAGAATAGCATGTTACATAAATATTACCCTGAAGCTCCCCATTTGAATGACCTCGTCTATAACGTATCCTTAGTTTTCTTGAATGCTGACCCAAGCGTTCACGAACCCCTTCCGCGAGTGCCTAGCATGATAAACATTGGGGGCTATCACATAAGAAAAACAGAACCCTTGCCAGAAGATCTAAAAAAAGTGTTAGACAATGCTAAATATGGAGTGATATACTTCAGTATGGGATCAGTCTTACAAGGCAAAGATATACCGGAAGATAAGCTAAACTACCTATTAGAAGCGTTCTCCAAGTTGAACGAGACTGTTTTATTCAAATTAGAAGGTCGAAAGTTATCAGAAAAACCGCCTAATGTTGTAATTAGAGACTGGTTTCCACAAAATGATGTTTTAGGTAATGTTTCAGAATTTTTTTCTCATAAAATATTGGAGTCCATTTATCAAGGATAACAATATATTTTAGCATAACTTCATTTCGAAATTAATTAATTAAGAAGATATTGAAACTTTAGAAACTCTTCAAGGTAATAAATATTTTCATTTATCGCCTCACGAGAGGCTCACAAAGATCTTTGCTCCTTAAACAATAATAATAATAAAAATAATTTTCATAATATGGTCCTCAATATTTAATGCAATATTGGAAATATCCCGTTTTCATGATAAATATTTGACACTATTTAATTTTTTTCTGGTGTACTAAAAAACTTATGAATACGTCGATATTTTCTTGTATTTATGGACTGCTTTACATTTATTTCGCTATATTTTCAGCACATAAGAACGTTAAACTCTTCATCACCCACGGAGGTCTTTTTAGCACACTTGAAGCAGTCTATCATGCTGTACCTATTCTTTCATTACCTGTCTTTGCTGATCAATATGTTAATTCCAAAAGGGCAGCATCAAACGGATTCGCAAAATACATTCCATTCAATGAAATTGATGATCAGAACTTTAATTCGTACCTAAGCGATATGCTTAAAAATCAAACGTAAGTTGGTTTACAAAACAAAAAACAACTACTTCAGTAAAGTGTGCATAGAGGAACCAAGTCAAAAGCAAGCAAAAAAGCATATCTTACAATTTAAAGTTTAGTTAAATAAAAAGAAGTATTCATGAAATACATCAATAAATTTGCTTTATAGTTAATTACTAACTTTCAAGTATAGTTATGCCAATGTTTAACCTGGAACATATTAGTAAGTACAGGTAATTTATTGCAAAGTTTGAGAAGATACAGAACATTCTGAATGAACATTCTGGAAATTTTATTTTTTTATTAATACAGTGGACCTATAGTTTAACGCCGGTTCCGAACGGCCATTGGGCTTGTTATCAATGTACCGAGCACATATCATTCATCAAACAACTTAAATCATAGACAAACACAAATACCCATGCCTTCAGCAGGGCTCGAACCCGGGAAATTTTATAGAGGCATTAAAGGATTGATGCATTAAGAACAGCCTTCAAACAAAGTACTAATTTCTCATTGAAATTTCATAAATATACTCGTATACTTTTTAGCGAAATTGCCAAAATAATTTTTTTTCAGATACAAGAAAAATATAATCAAAAGATCTAAGATGCTAACTGATAAACCAATTTCTCCAGCAGAATCTGTGAATTTTTGGGTTGAGTATGTAATTAGTCACCAAGGAGCACCACATTTGAAAGTTGCATCACTAAACTTGTATTGGTACCAATATTTGCTGCTAGATGTCATTGCCTTTATTTTCACTTTATTGTTATTGACTTTCTACATTGCTCGGAAATTAAATTATTTAATATTTGGAAAACATTACGAGAAAATAAAACCTGATTGAATATATTTATACCTGATAGTATTCATTTCTTTTCATCTTCTATTGAAAGTAAAAAGAGAGAATATCTAACAAAATGAGCTCATACTCATGAACAGTAGGAGAGGCAAGTATATATAGTAATACTTGCCTCTCGTCCTGTCCAAGACCCCCTTCCACTGCGTCCTTTACGAGCTCTTGGCTGTTCGGAGTCATGTTTACACCTTTTTTCGTGTATTTTGCAATATTTATTCAAAAATTCATGACATACATTTGCTGTCCTTTGCTTATATTTTCGAAATCCGTTTCAACAAACCAAATTGGACGATTCGTGTGGCATCCAGACTTTTTTCAATTAAGCGCATTGATTTATGGTAAAATGCTATATTTGGCCCATAATAACATATGGGGCCGAAACATGGTCACTCAAAATAAAATCCATGAACCGTATAGAGGCTTTTGAGATGTGGACATTCCGCAGGTTATTAAAGATTCCTTGAGCGAGTGTTAAACAATATAAAGCAACGCAAGATCTCTTATTTGGTCCACATACTCCGAGGCAATATATATGAGATCCTAAGACTAATATTAATGGGTAAAATAGAAGGTAGAAGAGGTCCAGGCCGAAAACGGCATTCATGGTTGTGCGATATCAAGAACTGGTGTGGAGTGAAAAACGTGGGTGATATATTCGCACTAGCTACGGAGGGGCAATTACGTATTATAAAATGAGTGGATCATCGCCTACACGCTGTAAGCGTTGGCACGAGAAGAAGAAGAAGATTTATTGGAACCGCCAATTACGCAAAAAATTATTATGCCACCATTATCCATTTTTTTTCCAACTTGAATAGTGCCAAGATATCCTTTCCACCCAATTCGCAGCCAGGTAAGATAAAAATTAACGAAGTAATTAATTAGTTAAATAAGCAATAAATTTCCGAGTTTATCCAAATTTTCTCGGCTTCTAATTATTCGATCGGATCGACTGACGGTTCATTTTGTTCGTTATTGAATCGCCTAAAATATATCTATTGATGTCATTGAGTTTTCATAATCATTTTTATTGTTATAAATAAAAAACTAAAACAATGTGATTTTTCGGAATAAATCGTCAATAAAAAATTTAGTATTGGTATTTGCTTCTCCAAATTATAACAAAAATGAAGTATAAAGTACCTTTCTTCTAATAACACACGGTTTGCTGAAATAAATAATGTCAAAAATCCCTTATCAATTGGTCCCCGTTGCTTGGCCTAATATAGCATTTATGAAATGTTATCAACCAATTAATTTTCCGTATACGTACATTTCTTTGTTTGACCTTTCTTTTGATTAGAGAATAAAATTGGTTGGATTGGATAAAACAGTTCCAAACAACTCAAATTTAGATGATTATCAAAACCTTCATTCTAGTTAATTATTTAAACCAGAAAATGAATTGAATCATATGTGTAATTATACAAGAGTTTGTTAGCCATTGCACACTACAGAAATGTAATTCGAATAACTATAGAATTGACTAATCATTTGAGTAACCCCGGTACAAACAGGTTTTTTATAGAATGCAATGCCGTAAAACCTCTTTCAAATGGTCTAGAGGAGCCCAGACCTAGACATTCATTTAAATCTTTACGTGTCAACAATTTTAACGTGTTACCGGTGGAGTTTGGATCGGAAATTCAGAATACAAGATGTTACTCCGTCGTCAACTAATTGTTTACCTATTTTTAATTATATTTTGTAAAACAGATTGTGCAAATATTCTGGGTGTTTTTCAAATGGCTGGAGCAAGTCATTACATAGGTTACAGTACATTAATGAAGGTTCTCGCCGAAAACGGGCACAACGTCACTATTGTCAGTGCGCATAAGGACAAAAATCCACCAAACAATTACAAAGAAGTAATTCTAACGGGGTTATCGGAAAAGTTGAAGGGTAAGTAGAGATAATTTAAAATTTTAATTGTATAATTGAATACTTATATTTATATGAAAAATTCTCTATTAAATTAAATTAAATTCTAGGTTAAATTAATGTTTCACTATCATAATATGATCGTGAAACATTAAGTCAAGAGTTTAATTTAATCTAATATTTAATTATGTTTCATCAAGAGTTAAGCGAGAATTCAATCTCGGTCATGAAAAATTCTCTATTTATATTATTTTACGACTGTATGAAAGTAACAAATTATAAAGTTATTTACATATTTAGAAACACTTTATCAATAGTTTGAATAATTCGATTCTAAGGGTTATCTGGAATAATTAAACTACCAAGCAATTAATTAAATATTCAAATTGTAATCATATGATACAATTTGCGGAAATATATTTATTTAATTATAAGATTTTTTGGTTTCAATAAACTGGTAAATAACAACGGTCCATTTTTGGCAAAAAATTTTAACATTTTTTTTGAAGCAGGAGAATTGGAAGGAAAAAAAATCCACTACCAGTATACTAAATAAAGTCATTCTCTTTTTCTCATTCTTATTAAGAAATGCGCATGCGCGGGGCGTTTAAAAATTCATCTGGAAACAATCCACTTGAAAAGTTGAATTGAGAAATTCAGTCAGTGTCGTTGCTTCCTCAAACCACTATACACGTAAAATTCAATAATATTCAAACCCAATGCATTTGAGAATACTTAGTTTTAAAATTCAAAAAGCAAATGTACCTACCTCTGGATTAACTTCACAGAAAAATTTTCAATAGTGCTTTGCTGCAAAAACTATTAATATTGTACAATTAAAAGAAGCCCTGAAGAAGAAAATAAACTTTTTCGAAACGTTGGAAACCACTTAAGAGGTAACTCATTTTCATGTCCTGGACTGCAATCTCAATTAAATACTGAAAAATAATATATATATATATATATATAATATATATATATATATATATATATATATATATATATATATATATATATATTATATATATATATATATATATATATATATATATATATATATATATATATATATATATATTATTTTGAATGTGTTTAGCAATAACAGGCTTCTTTTGATGAAAAAGTTTATTTTTGTTAACGTTTCGTTGTTATGTTACAATTTTGTCAAAACTAATGAATAATTGAATTTATGAGTTACTATAGATATCAAAATGTCAAACTTATTTTTTAGAAAAATCAAATTAGTTCTTTTGTATCTTCACTTATCGATTTTCATTATCAGAGGAATATTTCTGGCTCAGCATTCGCTTCGAAAGTTTTAGTCTTCTTTACCATGAGGAAACCTCAGCCAGAAATATTCCTCTATATATATATAATCTATATATATATATATAATATATATATATATATATATATATATATATATATATATATTTATATAAGAATATAAGAACACTAGAACATTCATTTGAAAAATTCAAATTAATCAAGAGAATGGTATAGTAGAGCTGGATATGTGAACGTGTACGATGTGATGTCTCCATTATACTTCAAGGGATAAATGTTAGAGAAATATTGAAATCGATGCCACACCTGATGGAAGTGCGAGACATATATGTTTCGTTCTGCAAGGAACTCGTCAGTCGCACCACGTCCATCGAAGTGAGGCAACGACTTCAACCTCCAAGCATCTCCTTGTGACTTCAAGTGGAAGATCGTAGAGTAATGAATACTCCACAATTCCATCTATATATATATATATATATATATATATATATATATATATATATATATATATATATATATATATATATATATATATATATATATATATATATATATATTTATATATATATATATATATATATATATATATATATATATATATATATATATTTGTATGATATTCAAGAGTCTGTAGGATAATATTTATAAGGGTTTAAAACCTTCAACTCTCATGTAAAGAAAGAGTGTATATTGTGTTGTAGATGTAAGTTAAGGTTGTTTATATATTTTACAACCCTGATGAAGCAATAAAGTAGATTGCGAAAGCTTGGTATAGAGAAAGAGTTCCACTACAAATACTAATTTGTAGTGTCAATAAACCCTTAAAATCATTTTAAATATATATATATATATATATATATATATATATATATATATATATATATATATATATATATATATATATATATATATATATATATATAAATTAAGAACAAGGTTTGTCAGGTTGAAAATGGAGTTAAGAATTTTCGGTATTTACCTGAGATTTACGTTGCTTGTTTATTTGTAACAGCCGTTTACATATGTTTCAAGCTAATTGGCTCTCATCAGAACGGCGTAGTTCAAGTTAATAAATGTTCACACTTGAAAGTTGATTGAAAAAAAAACACAGAACAAAACAACACAAAATTCCACGTGAGGAATCTTCATCATTTTTGGTTTAAAATTGACTATCTTGACCGAGCTATTACAGCTCTATTTTTAGACTGAATCAATGTCTACCTGCGATGAGATATTTATACCTTCTAGAAATTATGTAGGTACCGACAATATGATAAATTAAGAACAAGGTTTGTCAGGTTGAAAATGGAGTTAAGAATTTTCGGTATTTACCTGAGATTTACGTTGCTTGTTTATTTGTAACAGCCGTTTACATATGTTTCAAGCTAATTGGCTCTCATCAGAACGGCGTAGTTCAAGTTAATAGATGTTCACACTTGAAAGTTGATTGAAAAGAAAAAACACAGAACAAAACAACACAAAATTCCACGTGAGGAATCTACATCATTTTTGGTTTGAAATTGAGTATCTTGACCGACCTATTACAGCTCTATTTTTAGACTGAATCAATGTCTACCTGCGATGAGATATTTATACCTTCTTCAAATTTTTTACCGACAATATGATAAATTAAGAACAATTACGCTGTTCTGATGAGAGCCAATTAGCTTGAAACATATGTAAACGGCTGTTACGAATAAACAAGCAACGTAAATCTCAGGTAAATACCGAAAATTCTTAACTCCATTGTCAACCTGACAAACATTTTTCTAGGCTCAACCAGTTCCTCCTAGGTTAAACTAGTTTTCCCTATCGCCCTAAGGACAGACCAGTTTGGCCTAGTCTGTAACGGTTTATCCGATCGCATATAGGATGAACTAGTTTAGCCTAGGCAAAACTAGTTTGGCCTAAAATCGGGTTTGGCCGGTAATATATATATATATATATATATATATATATATATATATATATATATATATATATATATATATATATATACCTAGTAATTAATTTCCAGATAAGTTGCCAAATTTCTACAATGTCTCCTCAAGCCCTTGGCTAACAATAATACACTTCATTCATTTCTGCACCAGTTTAATAGAGGATGTCTTCAGTCACCCAAAATTCCAGGCCATTATGGAATCTGGCGAACGTTTCGACGTCATAATAATAGAAGAATTTCACTCAGAAGCATTGAAATACATAGCATACCATCTCAAAGCGCCATTGATAGTTTTAAATTCTATGGACGCTAATGAATGGGTTAACCACTACCAGGGGAACCCTGATTCTCCTGCCTATACTCCTACCCTACATTCATTACAGTTATCCTGCAATATGTCATTCTTTGAGCGTGTATTCAACTCTTTAGTATACGTATACTTTGCTTTAATTAGAAACTTCATATTGATACCTGTTCAGAATAGCATGTTGCATAAATACTATCCTGAAGCTCCGCATTTGAATCATTTCATCTATAATGTATCTCTAGTTCTTTTAAATGCCGATCCTAGCGTACACGAACCTCAGTCAATAGTACCAAGTATGGTAAACGTTGGTGGGTTCCACATAAGAAAAACAAGACAGTTGCCAAATGATCTTCAAGAAGTTCTAGATAACGCCAAATATGGAGTGATATACTTTAGTATGGGATCTACCTTGCGGAGCAAAGATATACCGGAAGATAAGTTGAAGATACTGTTAGAAACGTTCTCCAAGTTAAAAGTGACCGTATTACTTAAATTAGAGGGAAGACAGTTGACTAAAACGCCATCGAATGTGGTAATAAAAGACTGGTTTCCACAAAATGATCTTTTGGGTAAGGTCTTATGAATTGTTTATTGTTAATTGTTTGGTTTTATGAATTGTTGTGGAAATCTTCTCAATAAAATAATATTATCAATTATATATTCCCACATAAACTTATTGTGAAATTAGAACATTTTAGAAATAGAAAACAGAACCAAATACTTTTTTAAATTTGTCAAAATTTTCTAGAGTTCTAAATATTTATATCCCACTTTCGTTACTATTGAAAAACATTTGCATTTCTTTCTTTTATCGTTTTCAAATGACCCGAAAAAACTTAAATAACATAATAAATTATATTATTCAAGAATTAGCTTCTAACTTTCTTAATAACTTTCAAAATAACTTCAATTTGAGAATAATTATTTTCTTTATGAATAGTATTATAATTATCATCATATTTCCAGCGCATAAGAATTTGAAGCTGTTCATTACCCATGGAGGTCTTTTTAGCGTATTGGAGGCAGTCTACCATGCTGTACCTATTCTTGCATTACCAGTCTTTGCTGACCAATATACTAATTCCAAAAGGGCAGCCGCTAACGGGTACGCAAAATTCATTCCATTTAGAGAAATTGATGAAGAGAACTTCGATTCATATGTGAACGACATGCTTCAAAACCATAAGTAAGTTGAAAATCAGAATCATTATTGTATCATTTCTCTATTGAAAAATTTAAATTTTTCAGTGAAATCACTTTTAGAATATAAGTTAGTACATATCATCCAAATGATTATTTCATTATTAGTTTCAAATCTTAAAATGTATTCCTTTCTAGTACATTCCTTTACAATACATTTTTTCAGAACATTACTACTGTATCTATGACGCGATATCTATTCACTTCAATAACTCGGAATCAAATCAATATTGCCGCCAAGAAACTATGTAATAAACTTACGTCTGGTCCTGATGAAATACCAAGTTTTATTGTGAAAGATTGTATTTATGCACTTTCGGATCCATTAACATATATTTAATCTCATAATAAGCAAAGCCACTTTTCTTAAAATATGGAAATCAGCCAAGATAGTACCTGCTTAAAAAATGTGATCATTCTGTTCTAAACAACTGCAGGCCAATATCCATCTTATCAAACTTTTTGAAATTGTGGTCTATAATGCTATATATCCAGCCGTCCGAAATAGAATCAAGATTGAGCAACATGGATTCATCTCAATGAGATCTTGTTCAAGCAATCTAATGCTGTTTTCACAATACGTTTCTGAAGTACTAGACTCTACCGGTCAAGTTGATGTGATTTACACAGATTTTCAGAAAGCATTTGATAAAGTTGCTCATGCGCTCCTGGTACCGAAATTGCGCAACAAAGTTCATACCTAACTCTGGAATACCTCAAGGGTCTAATCTTGGATCACTGTTATTTATTTATTCTATTAGTAAATGATCTGATGGAAAATATTCACTCTCCACATTCGATCTTCGCAGACGATTTGAAACTATATCATGTAGTTAGACACAGGCGACTGTGTTTAACTTCAGCTCGCGCTGACCATGTTGCTGGTTGGTGTGAGGACAATTATTTGAGTTTGAATGTGTCGCAAGTGTAATGTTGTTTCTTTCACAAAGAAAAGAGACCGAATTGACTGTGCTTACAGCGTCGGTGGTCAGGTTCTTTCTCGTTCTGATAAGGTGAGAGATCTTGGTGTACTCCTCGACCAGAATCTTTCCTTTGTCCCACACATCACCCAACTTATTTCATCTGCTGGCAAAATATATGGATTCGTTTTACATTCAAAATTCAAAGGACTATTTTTAATACCCTAATCCGTAGCAAGTTGGAGTATGGCAGCATGATCTGGCATCCCATTTACACTTGCCATCAACGGCATCTTGAGACTATTCAGAGAAGGTTCTTGAAATTCTAAGTTTGGAGGGAGGATAAAGTTTATCCACAGAGAGGAGTCAATCATAACGAATTACTGCGTCGATTTAGTTTAATCTCATTGCAGAGGAGGAGAGAAACTTTATCACTCAAATTTTTGTACAAATTGCTGCACAATAGTATTGATTGTCATCCTCTTTTATCCGTTTTGAAATTTCGTGTTCCTAGGCAAAATTCTCATAATACAGAATTATTCCATATAGAGACTCTGAGGACCAACTCCCTAAAACAATCCTCCATTCGGTTTATGGAGTCTACATTCAATAGAGTTGCCAATAATTGTGACATTCACTTTGACTCCATAGAATTTATTATCAGGAGTTATGTGAACAAAGAAAATTGACTAAAATGAATCGATTTAGATTGAGTTCTTCGTAATATTTCATTGAATGCAATAATGTAGTTATAAGTTACTATTTTTTTTTATTAGATTGAGCTCTTTGTTATATCTTTTTCATTTTAACTATTTAGTTATGTATTCAACATTGTTATTATTTTCTTACCTTTTACAGTTATACCTGTTGAGAATGAAGAACTTATTATTATTATTTAAATAGTTTTATAAAAATTGTGAAACAAAAATCTTTTCAGGTACAAAAAAAATATAATGAGAAGATCAAAAATACTAACTGACAAACCAATGACAGCCGCAGAATCAGTGAACTATTGGGTTGAGTATGTAATTCGTCACCAGGGAGCGCCTCATTTAAAAGTTGCTGCACTAAACCTCTCATGGTATCAATATATACTGCTAGATGTTATTGCCTTCATAACGGCTTTATTGGTATTGCTCATATATATAGTCAAAAAAGTATTTTATCTTATATTCAGAACAAGTTACAAAAAAGAAAAACTTAACTGAATATATTTTTTTATATACTGAATATATGCACCTGAAACTATTAATTTATTTTCTTCTTCTAGTCTAAGAAAACAACAGAACACTCTTTCATTATATATAAATTCAATTTTAGTTTCAGAATATTTGTGGTATTGTTCTTAAATCAATGACATACAACCTTGACCATAATTCATCTGAAAAAATGTTTAATTGAAGGAAATATACAAAAACAACATAATTTCTGAGTAATGTAATACAACTCCAGAATTAAGTACAGGGAAATGGAATGTTCGATTGCACAGACGAAATGTAGTACGGTTACATAAACTAAAAAGGAAGTTACAAGTTCCATAAACTTACCTAAATCTGAGATCTCATTGCTAAATCACCTAAAAACGGTTTTTACAAAAATTCATAATAAGCTATTAGGCACAATTTGTCATACAAAATTTATGAAAAATATTTTGTTTTGAGCAACCTAAAATGATATAGCTTAAAAAATAATTTAGTCTTCTTCTCTGATGGCTCAAAAACCTATCTCATATAAATATAATATGCACTTATATTCTACATTAAAATACATCGAATGGCATATAAGAGATAAACAAGATATTCATTTCTAATGAGTGTAAAATTTTTTGTGTACAAATAAATTCCTAATGTGTCAGATTGTTCCAGTTAATCGCAGTCTTCGATAGATATAATACTAGGCAAATAATTTGCTGTATCATTTGTGCAAAATTTTTAAACAGCAAAAATAACTTCAAATGAAGATTTATTCCGAATCTGGGGTACTGCTTACACAATATTTAAAAAATATGATTTGAATATCCCACTTGAAAATATGACCTCAATATGAAGTTGCTTTAGTACTGTACTTAATTACTACGTCCATCATATAATAATTTCAGTTAAATCAGAATTTGTCAGATACTTAGTATATCAATTTTTTCTCAATGAAACATCAGTTGAGTTTACTTCCCTAGGAGTTTTAAAGTTTTGAAAAATTCTTCTATTAATTTATTATTTTATGTTATAACTTAATAACTAGTAATTAAACTGTAATCACAAATGTTATAGTATATATGTGCAAGTCCATATCACAGATTCAGAAAAAAAATCTAACTTCATTTCGTAATTTGCGGCAGTATTTATTCTGTTTTATTTCTTATTAATTTTTGGAGTACCTCACGTTTGGCTGTAATGTGAGGTACTCCTCAACATAGACTTTTTGGAGCCAATCTGTTTCATGGGGGCTTAAATATTTTAGAATGAGGTCACACTTCACATATTTTTAAATACATTTCATTAAGTACTTATGAGTATTTCAGGATATTCTGACATTCATGAACCTTTTTAAATACAGAGTTATTTTTTGCTTTATCGTACAAAATTGTAATAGAAACACTTCAAAATGAGTTTATGAAATATATCTCAATTATTGAGATGATACAAATTTTATGCACACTCTGGATTTTGGAAACGTTCATTCATGTAAGTGTAAATAACCCCATCTGTCAATCAAATCAAATGGAAATTATAAACAGAAAATAAATGCTAACTATGAACTATAATATTCATTAACTATGTACTTAACTACTAAACTAAAAAAAAATCACAGTTCTTAACTGATTTGCTGTATATAAAAAAGTACAGAATGTAAAATATAGGAACAAAGAAAGAATTTTCGAATAAAGAAAATGTAAACAGATATAAAATTTGATATACTTATTTGAAATCGCATAAAACATTCTTTTTCAACTCAGGGCAATCCTTTTTAATGGTATAAAATTTTCGAAAAATTTACTATTATTTCCATATATCACAGAACCATCTTCATTGTCTAGAGAAGGGGTATGGTTGAACCCTGAGCCACATTCGAAATATTTTTGAAAAAGTAATATAAATTTAAGAAATTAAATTAATATTTTCCAGAAATAGTCCTAGATTAGGTAAAGCTCAGATCCGTTTAAGGATTTAGTGATACCTAGCTTTAATGAAAATTTTATTCCTTCAAAACAAAATTTCCGTCAATTTAATTAGCCGACAACATTTGAGGTTACCCATCTTTTTGTTGACATTGTTTTGGTCCTGAATATACTCGGGGAAAGAAGAGGAATTAACAAAGTTTTCTTCAAATATCTTCTATATTTTCTTCACTACGAATCACTCAAAATCAATACTTATTTTGGAATATTATCAAAATCTTTTTTATAGTTATTTTCGACTTAAAATTTTGACGATTCAAATATCACGATGAAAATTCCTTTCCATCTCAAGTAGACATCACTAAACCTTTTTTTGGAACTGTATTCACAGTGTTCATCTACAATGTGATAGACACATAATAAAAAAGGTGGAATTCAGATTATCATTCTAGTTTGTACATTTAGAAACGATCTATAGATTTTCAAACCGAAGTTTCTTCATTGTCTTCCACCTTTCTGCAAAATAAAAGTAGTTTAATACACTGTATTGCGCACTCTCTAAAAACCTTACCGTTCAATGAGAGCCTCATATAGCAGTTTAATCATATTCCCAACACCAACTATATAATTAAAAATTAGTAAATTCGAGGAAAATTAGGAAAAACTAACAGATACAGATTAATAAATAGATGAAAGGATAAATCATACATTATTTTTATTATTTCTAGTTCCACATTTTAATGTACACAACTTCGAATTTGATAGGTCGAAGAAAAACTGAACAAACATAAAAAAAACTCAAAAACAAAAAATTCAAAACAATAGCAGAAGGAGGACGAGGAGTTAAATTCAGGCAGACTGTGAAACTTATATCAATTAAATTCTTTGAGTTTACTATCATATACTCTCCTTCGGCACACTAGAGAAACTAGCAGCGCGAGTATATCATATAAAGTTGTTTCAAAGGAGATTTGAAAGTCTTTATGGCAGAACAATGGGCCGCACGAGTAGATGTAGCAGTATTTGTTGTATTAGATTTATCCTTTCACAAATATATATTTAAAAAAGTGAAAAGACTCACTGGTGGGGTTCCGGATGACCGGAATGTATCATCGACACCGGCGGCATGAGGGGAGACGGCGAACTTCGCACACTACCACCTAAAGATCCATGAAACGATCCTAATACGGATCCGATCCGTGAGCCCATTGCAGATCCGTGATAATCTACGCATGCGTTGTTGACGTCATGAGCGCTAGTCTGGTGTGGTGGGTACATGTTGTGCATGGGGGCGTGGTCTTCTTCGGCTACAAAATAGGAAAATTTTCATTAATTCATCACAAGAAACGATTGTTAGTTTTCATGCATTTACGTGACACCACAAAAAATACTTTCGATAATTGTCATCTCATTCTAACTAGATGAATTAGCTATAAAAAAATTTGTATATTTTAAATAGGTAGCGTTTTATCATTCAAAATATAAGTTTTATAATTAATAGTTTCATAATATGAGTTTTCAATTCGAAGATAGTTAAATTTTTGTAGTTTTCTTTTGCTTTTTGAATTTGAGACCACAGTTTTACCAGATTGTTATACTTAATGAAAAAGTATAGGCACATTGCAAAAATTAGAAGATAAGATCAATATTGAATTATGAATAAACTTGCATTCAAAAAATGTTTCAAGTATTTTCATAAAACTTATAAGAGCAATTTTCAATGTTTAAATTTATGATAATCTTGTATGGTTTATAAACGGAACGGAATTAAATGCATACAAACCTTCGGAAATATTATCTGAAGGCATGAAAAAATAGATAATATAATGCAAATTATATAGACCATTAAACATTTAACAATGCAGTAAAAGGAAAATCCTTAAATGAAAAATTTATTTTGGTATTCCCTATTCTATCATATATATTATTGGTATTCCCTATTATATTATATCAATATCTTTCATATATTTCTGTCTCCAAAATGGAGACAGAAATTTTGGAGATACTTTAAATTTTGGGTAGATAATATTCCAAATAAAAACCAAATTAATAATTCACAATTATTTACAACTCGCACAAATAATTTTTGCAGTCAAATCAGTAAATAAACTCGAGATAACCTAAATTTTATTCGGAAAAACTTCGGAATTAAGTAAGAATTGTCATTAAATAACGTTATAATTTCAATATGATACATTATTAGACAGATTTTAGAAAATATATTCAATATGAGATAACGTTAACTAATAACTCAAGATCAAAAGCAAATCTAAAGTTATTTGAACAATCCAGCCAGCTTTAAAATTGAAAAAAAATTAACTAATACATATCACATTAACTGATGGCTCAACAATCAGAGTGTAACATTGCTCAAAAATCAAATTCAACAACATTTTGATTTCACTAAAAATATATTTTCACTCGACATATGTTTCAAGTTCTTAATCCAACATCAAGAGTTTTAAAACTCATTTGAAAATGCAATAATCTACCAATTCATAATACTGCTAACTAATCTCCACCATAAAATATTTTTTTATTGGATATATCTCAAATAGATTTAATTCTTGTTATGAAAATAAAAAATACCATAAAAAAGTAGAAACTATAATTACCGGTATAGGGAAACAGATATTTATCATTCAAGTGATGCTTCTCGTCTATATCGGACATTCTCTCATTGTAATCCTGATAGTTCATGTTCTCATGCGGCATCATCTTCGGAATGTAATTGTTCTTGATACCGTGAGTCTTTGGATTGTAATGATTGTCGTAGTGAGGTCGCACCATGTAGTTTTCGCTCTGCAGGTGAGGAATGCAAGTGTCTGATGAAACGTTGGGGTTGGGAAGGGGATTGGGAGAGCTGGTTTTATGACATAGCTCGTTGTCTGATCCAGTCTCAGCTGACCATCTACCGACCTCTGGAACTGAAAACAAAAATCTTGAAAACAGACGTATAAAAAAAAGAATATCTCAAAAATCATTAACTGATTGACTTAGACAATTAAAAGAAATAATAACACTATTTGTTCTTACATCTTTATCAAAAAAAAAAAAAACAGTAGTATATGAACCACCTAACACCCTCTTATAGACTCTGAAATATACAAGTATATCACGAAATCATAGATGTCTCCAAAAACTCTATATGTTATTTATAAATAGTCCTACTTCTGAAGTATATCCCAAAGTAAAATAAGTAATGATTCAACATTCAGAATCAGAATTAAAGGAATCATAATTCAATTTACTGAGATCTAAATTACACATCTCTTAACCCAAAGGTTATTACATATTGCCTCTATCATTTAAAACATACGTTATTTTATATCAACTACAAATGTGGAATATTAAATTTGAAACTTTGAATCGTTACATTAATTGGCCTTTAGTTGGCCTTAATTACATACTGTTTGGACTATGCAAGTAAGTATCAGGCAACTGGCTGGTCCATCTCGGTCCATAGTTCGGCGGTACGGCGGGAAAGAGTTGAGAATTGGTCACTACGTTTAAAGATGGTGGTGTGCCGCATCTAGATACCACATTTTCTGTTATGTTAGGCAAATAGCCTTGTCGATTATCTATACCTGAAAAGAAACAATTCATATTGTTTCACTTATTTAATCAAACAAAGTGCAATTCATATTGCAGTTGAATTTAGAACATCAGAAAAGTAAAGTATTGCCTACAAACAATTATTAAAGGCAGATTAAGTAAGAGGACCACTTCATATACAACCCTGGTTACTCACCCCTGAGCCGGTGCCTTCTGTTGCTTGATTCATCGTCGTCGCTAGAATGGCTAGACGCCAGATCAAGGCTTCTTCCCTCTGAGCCGTCTGAATCGCTATCGCTATCTCGCCTTCGCTGTCTGCCGCTGCGTCGTTCCCTTTCGCCACCTTCCTCAGGCAGCTCACGGTGCTGATGCAGGCCGGTATCGTAACCCCTCAAATAGGACGGCACGTCGCTAGTAGAGTTGTAATTCGAGGTACTAGTCGATGTGTGTCTAAGATGAGTATCGCTTCTGAAATTAAAGCAATATATAACATAATTATATATATATATATATATATATATATATAATACATTTTGTTGGGGGAGGATAATAAAGAAGTACCAACAGCAGCTTCTTTAAGCGTGCTATATCGATAACTTCTAATTTGATTTCACAGGTTTTCCTCAATAAACAGATTGTGTTAATTCTAACTCAATTTTGAAGACACTTTAATATTATTTTCCGGAAATGTTTCCATTATTTACATATGTAATATGAATTTCTGTTGAAAATGTTTCGTTTAAATTTTTAACACTAAATTGTAATTATTCGTTATATATTCGCAATTATATACAATAGAATTAGTATTATATTATTTTCATTATAATTATTCATTATTGTTTTGAATACCTGTAAGGACTGGAACCTGTTTTTGTAGTTGATCTAGATGTAGTGCTGGAATTTGATATCCCCAAATTTCTCCTTTGATCTAAGCCAGAATGGTAAGCCAAGGCTGATCTCTGAAAATTGTGCAACACGACTGTTATTTTCAAGGTTATCTGCTAGAAAGACAGTTTGAAGAAAAACATCTGTTACTTGACTCGAATAGAAGTCTGCGGATACTCAATGAAATGAAAAAAATATAATGAAAATCATATAAGAATTGAAAATTTTAAAATTGTAGTTGGTAAAGCATTTTTAAATATTTTCACTATTTGTTTCAAATTGGATTATTCATCATCGTTTCATCTGAAAACCATGAGTCAATGAAACTTCGAAATCATTGAGAAATATATATTTTCTCTATATATAAATATATGTTACTTAATTTTTATTCAATTTTCTATGACAATATTCAACAGGACTTACCGATTGCACATTTATATTTTGACTGCTGGTGCTTGGTATTCCACCGACAGATGTCGTTTCCAGTAAGGGTACTTTCTTTCCCATGCACCTCATAATAGATCTGCAATAAAACGTTGATACAAAAAATTATTATATGTAAATATACATATATATATATATATATATATATATATATATATATATATATATATATATATATATATATATATATATATATATATATATATATATATTTACGTATAATTAAAGATTTTACGCACCTCAATAAATTTTCTCTCACCCTCTCGTTGGCGAAGCAATATCCGGCCAGGGAAAAAGCAGCTTGAATTAAAATGGCGACAGATAAGGCGGGGGTGAACAAGGGGTGGCGTTCTGATGCCGCCATCAGGGACAAGACCCACGTGGTTCCCATTAGCGGAAGTGCCACTACCGATACCCATAGCAAAGTCCTAAAAAGAGCATTAACATTATCAAGATATTAATTACAATTTCTACAGATATGCTGATTAATACTCGTATCATGTATAAAAGTAGGTTTTTGGGTAAAATTCAAGGTGTTTTTACTGGATAAAATATTGTATTGATTTTTGAAATATGATTTTTGAAGATAATTTGAAATAACCATCCTAAAAACTTACGGCCGCTTGATCGCTGGATTTAAATACCTTAAATGGTCTAAAAATTGTAACCCAATGAACTGAATAGGGACTAAAGTCAATTGTCCACACTTCTCCTATTGATGTTTTGCAAATTAGATGAATACTGGGTGCGATTAATGAATGAATGAATGAAATGAATCATTGATGAAAATCCTAAACGCTAGAATCCAAACAAAGTCTAATTATTCGGACATTTATTTTAGATTATGAAACTTTTTATGCACCTTTTGGTGAAAATTATAGAACACCCGTAGAATAGTCCAGATATTTATTCACAACACTCTCTATATCTAGATAAGTGGAGGTTAACACTTACCTTAAATTTCCGAATCCCAGAATGTGATCCTGTATCGTAAAGGCCGCCCTCACACAAAGTGCCAAAATTACGAAATTGACAAAAACCATGATACAAATTGGTCCGACCATGGTCCAGATAACGCTCTCGTATAAAGACATCCAACAACTGAAAAACGGTAAGTAAATTCGCTTACTACTCTTGCAACTAAAATTGATGAAAATAAATAACATAAAATTAAATGGAAATAAATTGGCAGTACCCTACTAGTAATAATGACAAGAGGCTCAAATAACAAATTTACTTTACCTCAAACATGGTTTCATAACCATTGTGTTGCCAGATTTAAAAAAACAAAAAAATCTTCTATAACTTATTTTCATAAATATATATCAAAAAATGAAAAACATATTTTGCAAATCTTTAAAGTTTTTTATCAAAGTTATTTTTATTTTATGAAAATAGTTAATTTGAGAACATATTTAATCAATGTGAATTTGAAGTTCTATCATAGACTAATAAGTACAGTTTGTGTGATGCTAGTAAATTGTCGTCACGACTGAATTAACTGAATTTCAGTACTTCCTAAAAATTGAGAAAATACATTAAAAAACCTCATATTTTATTAAACTAGAAACATAATTTATAAATTAGAAAAAGTCTATACACAGCTCTTTATAAAGTAAAGAGCTGTGTATAGACTCTATACACAGCTCTGTACTCTAGAGTAACAGTACTCTGTACGCTAGAGCTCTCTTTACTATAGAGTAAAGTATAGTCTAAGAACTGTGTATACTCTATAGTATAGAGTATACACAGCTCTTAGACATAATCAGTAGAGTATGTGTAATTTATACACATACTCTTTTCAGTAAATTTGAATTTACTTTACAGTAAAAATTCGCAGATTCTTACAAGTAGAAGTTTCCATATTGGTGAGCCCTCACGCCAACAGCTAAACTGACAATAACTGCTGACATAACATAACCCATGCAATAGTAGAATCGCATCGGGCCATGATTGATATCTCTCATTTCCGTCAACATTCTATAAAGATGAATAGCGTCCACCAACATCCAAGAAAAAGATGTTAACCACAAATAATGCAAACTGATGGCGATCAACTTGCAACAAATCTAGAAAGGATGAATTTCACTTTAATTTTTGTATTATGACAAATAATACAAAATGACAAATGATACAGAATGACAAATAGTAATTTTTTATAATATAACTATGCATAATTCGATTCAAAGTCCCACAAAATATAGATATAAACGATTACTTACTTCATTCCATAAAGAAATACGCAACTTACCTCATTGTGAACAACAGATTTTCGGGCCTTCAAAGCTATGAAGTACAACAATTCGACCAGAAACACACAAAACACCAGATTTTTCCTTATTACATTTGAATTTGTCTGAACTCCTCTGATCAATGCCAGAATTAAATACGTAGCTAAGAGCAGTGGTAGAGCGATGGAGAAGCAACTGTAACTGCTCAAATCTTCAAGTAATGATGGCTCTGGTATATACTGAAAGAAGACTTAAGTATATTAGAGATACAACAAAATTAGCGGATAAAATCTTCAATAAACACACTACTTCAAAGTTAAAAACAAAAAATGTACTCAAAATGGTTAGGAAATACAGTTTCTTGAAATTTATTATAGTACTAAATTTTATTATATTCTATAAAATGCACTGAAAAATTTATTTACATTTAATGTTGCATATATATCCGTTACATTTAATGTTGCATATATACATCCGTTCATTTATTTCATTCATGCTATATATCCATCTATTTGATTCAAATTGTTACTAGTTACTATTGTTTAACTTACTTACACATTGGATCATAAAAATTCGTTGTCATAATTTTTTTTTAATTAACCAAGTACATATTTAGTAAATTTTAGAGAATTATTCCTAAGACATTTTCTAAGGTTTACCTCTAAATCCACGACATCTACCAACACTGCAAATGTGCTCAGATGATTGCAGGTACAATTGATCATCAAAGGGGTGTCTTCATTTACATCGAACCAATTTTCTGATAATTCAGTTCTACAACCGACCCTAGACCACTCCCCAAACCTGAAATAATTGAGATTTCAATTATTGAGACATCACTTCTAGCTATAAATGCTGCCTTAGCTAATGTTCTGTTGAAAAACAACCAGACTTACCCTCTAGCAGTAGACCAGTGGACACATTGTGGGTTAGACCTTTCATTGAAAATCGTAGTGGTAGAATTCAACCAGATCTGCAACTTAATAGGGAGGCTCAGTTGCGCCCCCGACAAACTTTTATAAAGTAACCTCTTGGTGAACATATCATCTCTTCTTTTTCTGTTTATTATCAAATACTGCGCATCATTCTTGTGAATTTTGACATCGCCAACCTCTTCTGGTAAGTTATTGAACCACTTTTCTTTCTCGTTATACGATAACCCGGGATCTTTGTAATCCTGAAAGTTCAAGACGTCCATGGGAAGAGGCTGCTGTTTCACAGCCTCCACGTACTCTGGTACTAATATATGAATGGAGACCAGTGGTGAACCTATGGTGATATCCACACCCCATCTGCTCATAACCGATGCGTCATAATTAAACGGAAACAAAAGCCCCGCCTCTTTGTATTGGGCATAGCTGACGACTGCACCGCCTCGCGGCATAGAATGCTTTATGAGGTGTTCGTAGGTCTTAACCGGTTCAATGCCTAATAGTTTCAGAGGTACGTAAATTTTCGTATTTTGATCGAATTTTGTTTTGTCCATGATGTAGTTGTTATATTTCGGAAATGATACCATAGGTCCCTGTGATGTTTGGCTCTGCGAATTAGGTTTGAGGAAATCGGATGTGTCTGGTAGTATGATTTTCTCGGTGGTGAACACCTGGCTATTCATGTTCGGAAGTTCCACTTCGAATCCGTACAAAGATTCGGCCGTAACGACGTCCAACCCCAAAACTAAAATAAAAAAATATATTAGGAATCAGTTAATCTAATACAGTTATCTTCATGGAAAACAGAGCGGTTGTTGTTTATTTGTGTACTTTGCATTCTAAGGTTATAAAGATTAGAAAGTATGAATAGACATATATTTCAACAATTTAACTACATCAATCAAAAATTAGTGTATAATATGTAACTTTATAAAACTTTGACGTATTTAATAGTTTTTTCTTCTCCCTATGAAGTGTGGATAGAAAAAATTTCAAACTTTTAAACTGAAACACAAGTGTTATAAATAATAACATGGATATAAAAAATAATATGAATAACAATTTCGAAAAATATACATACCCATATTTGGAGATACAATTTCAAATGGGCTAGTGTAAGTGTCATGCTGGCTTAATGATAAAACCATCAAATATTTTTCTATAATTGCCACCAGTTTATCCGGCGGTTCGCCAATCAATTGCTTGATACGAAACCAGTGATCAATATACTTCATATCCAGTACAGTATTCACAGAGAACACAACGTTCTAGAAGATTATCAACAAATTAAAACTAAATTCATAACATAATAAAACAATGATTAGTTTTATTTTATATTGTAGATCCACAATTAAAACGAAAACATCTTCAGAATCGAAGTGAACCAATTCGCAGTTCCTTCAACTGTAAAACCGTATATAACATAATGGGTGTCTTAGTGGCCTGTATTGAATAATTATTCAATGAGTCAATTAAAAATTACAGGGGGTTCATTTGAGTAGAAAAATTAAAGGTATATCAATGTTGGCTTACTTTATCTACCGAACCATTTATAATGCTTGATTATAAATGGTGACTAAAATATATATTACTGATCCTTTTCAGAAGTTTCAAAATACTTTTCCATTTTAACATCTTGATGCTGAAAGTGGAAGGAAATCTGATAAAAATCAGTATTACTGGAATTTAAGGCTCACAAGTTATCAAAGATTTTTTTTACAATTTTTTAGTTCCTAGGATGACTAAGAAAATAAATATCACTGTATATTAAAAAAAAAATTGGAAGAGTAGAAAGTTGGACATCAATTATGCAATCATACAATGAAAAGCAAAATAACCATTGAGGTGTTTGAGAGACGAAAAGTTTGGGAATTTCTGTTGTACATCTTAGGTGGATCAAATCAAAACAAAACCTATATATAGGATGTGTTACAATAAACTTACTCTTATATAATCTTTATCTTGACTATGTGTTAAGTTTAAACCGCACACTTTCAATTCGTAGTCCATAAGTTTCTTCAATAGATCGAAGGTCACCAAGACATCTGCACCATATAAAAAGGGCGTGAGCTTCGTCGCTTTGTACAGATCGTGTGCCAATTTAATCGCCACAAATGTGTTCATGTTCAAGGTGCCGGACTCTAGACTTGAAAGCTAAAGATGAAAGTGATAATTAAGTCAGGATGTTAAAAAACACAAGAATATTTTAAGACTAATAAAATCTAAAGAATGACAGAAGACCTCAAGAAAATCCAAAATTCACTAAATTAAAGGACAAAACTTGACCATTACTACTTGTAGAGTAAATGTGTCATAATAACAACAATAACCTAGTGCTTTTCTCACAAACTTTCAAATACTTACTTCTTCCCTCAGCAACACAAATCTATCTGAGGTACAGTTAAAAAGATCAGGTTCTTGCCAACCGTCCGAAACATTGTCACATTTACGAGAAGCCTTGCCAAATGATCCCTTTGGGCATGGCTCAATTGCCAAAGCGCCGAAAAGTGTTCTGGGCCACCATATACCTGCAGATGAAGTCCTTGGGCAACTGTCGTAGATCACTGAAATTGTGTTTAAGAAATAGTATTACTTCAAGGAAGGAAATTGTATTATTATCAAAAGATATATATGTATAAAGTAAAACGTAATTTTGAGTTGTTTAATTTTAAACCATTCCAATCGAAATGGTTTCCATATAGTTGAATTTTTGGAAAATCTTCGCATTGTCACTTTCAAATTCAACTTAAATCCACTCGTTAATTTGTTGTTTACTCTTTTAATAAAGTGCACAAAAAGATAAATAAGAAAGTAACCTATAATAGTCTTTAAATTTTTTTAAAAATTTTCTGTCCATATTGGAGGGTGGCTATTTTCTTCGCTTTCGTAATCTTGTCTTCAGATTCATTAGCTTAATAACATATCTAATTACCTTCGCATCCCTTGAGCGTAACCTCGGCATACATGTTAGGACATGAATCGCACTTCTGCCCAATGACGCCGTCCCTACACTTGCACTGTCCAGTTTCTTGGTCGCACTGTGAACCGTAGGAACCGACGTGATAACAGTCGCATGGCATACACAGGGTAGTTCCCTCAGGACGGTAGTGGTTCTCTCGGCAACGACACTGGCCGGTCAACTTGTCGCAATCAGGATTGTAGCCGGCATCAACATCGCAGTCGCAGGGTCCGCATACTGGATAACCCCACCAGCTCGAAGGGCACGGCTGGGCCATCTTGTTTTCACAGTATTCGCCTACAATTATAAAATTTATATTCAATCCGGTAATTTGAATACGATTGAAATAAACAATTCAAACACTTTTTCAAATTATTATTGACACATATTGCATGCGTCTTGTCGAACGATGACCTCGCACTATCAAATTGTAGACAAATGCTACTCATGCTCGACATAATGTGCAACAAATGGCGCAGACGGATTATCAAATGTTCACAAAACCGCTGCTATTGGAAACAAAAGCATTCAGCATACACATTTCGATCTATATCACAGCCCCACTTACCGGAATATTCGGTAGAATTACAAGAGCACATATAGCCCTTTCGTTCGTCAAGATTTTCGACACATCCTGCGCCGTTCTCACAGGGATTGATGCTGCACACCGGCTGGCACAGCGCGCCCACAAATCCTTTGTCGCATTCACATCGCGATCTACCCCAATCAACTACGCAACGTGCGTTATCGGTGCACTCGTTTAGGCATTCCGTTAACACGTTACAACCTTCCTGAACGTTCTCCTTCACCGTCGGTCTAGTGAGCGATGTTTGACTATTCCCAATGCGGACGTCTTGAATGCAACCTGAGGAAAAGGAGACAAATTTTGAAGGTTATACAAAGTATTAGCAGGAATTAATAGACCTGTTTTCTGATGTGTTTTGAGGAAAATTTTCAAGACTCTTTACCGTTGAAAAAAATGAGAATGATAATAGAGAAGCAATTCTTCAAAGAAGAATCAATTAAATATGTTATTACGATATGCTGAATTTGCAGAATATTGACGTGAAGTTGAATAGCATAATTACTAGAAATATAATGTATAACGAAATATTAAATTTGAAAAAGCCTACAAGAATAAAATTCAACATCTTAGTTTACACAAAATAACAAACAACAAAAATAAGCTCAAATATATATTTTATTTGTAATATCCTAAAATCGTAAATAGCAAAACCATATGATAAGAATGACGAATTCGAAATATTTCCAAGTTATTTTCTCACTTATACATTATTTTAACAAGTAAGCACAGAAAATTTATTCTGTTTTTTCTTTTGTATACTTTTGAAATACCTTCGAAGTAGTTGTATCCGGCGTTCAGACTGCTGTAGCTGTTATCTGGTCCCCCAATCAAGATCTTACCAACGTAAAGCCCCTGAATCTTTTCAAAGAAAGGCACCAACAACTGATAATCACCATAATCAACCGATAACCTGATCTCCGTTCCTAACCATATTACCTCGATCTTATGCCATTGTCCATCTGACAATACTTTTGATTTCAATGCCAATGTTTCACTGTTGAAAGCGTAATGCAAGAGTCCGTTTTTTAACTGAAAAATAAATAATATCAATCTTATAATAATTAAGTTGTAATAATCATTATCCATCTAGTTCATTTATCGAGTTTATACTATGAATATATATATATATATATATATATATATATATATATATATATATATATATATATATATATATATATATATATATATATATATATATATATATATATATATATATATATATATATATATATATATAGTATAACTAACATAGATAACTAATATATTATATACTACAAATTATTGCAGAGTTGATTTCCAGTGTTATGACATTAATAAGAATGAAAATTTTGCCTCATGCAAATTTTATTTTCCAAGATACCATTTAATATAATTATCTAAATAAAAGAACACTGATCAGTTCCCAAATTAAGTACTGCACATATGAATCAAAAGAAAATTTAAGATAAAATACGTCGATACATCTCAATAAATTAAATGTACAAGGAATATTTACTGACACTATATGGTTATCTTTTTTGTTAGTAATCCTTCATTCAATTGAGGAGCATTGTGTTCAAAGTTAAAAACTTAACATTTTTATTTTATATTGGACTCTTATTTAAGTTATATTTCTTCGAACCAGTACAGAACTTACAGATAACACTGCTGAACTATTCTGTCCAACCTGAATGGACATAAGGAAAGTATCCTCTTGAAGAGTTCGAAGAGACATGGAATTCAACCAAGGCAACTGAATAGGTCGTAAAAGTGGATTGAAAGATAAAGTTCCATCTCCAGAGAACTGCCATGGCTGACCTATTACTGTAAATAAGTAAAAACCTCTTTTTTAATATGTCTCAAATAAATACAAAATGGACAAAAGAAGAAAATACAGGACTTTGAGTGAATTTTTTCAATTTACAAATTATAATAAATTCAATTAACATTCAAAATGAATTTTCAAATAGAAAATGTTTAAATTACCTTCCCCACAATCCTTTCCTCCATAACCTCTTGGACAACTACACTGGTACATATTCCAGCCATCCCTACAGGTGCCACCATTCTGACAAGGTAATGATTTACAAAAAGATTTCTTTTCTGGACAACCAGAGGTGGTTCCATTGTCTGTTACAAAGCTGAAATAATGAGAATAAAAAACATACTGAATACATATTATAAAATCGTAATGCTGTAACAACTTCAATGAAATCAAAGATTTCAATTGGAAAAAACCCTTGGTTGACTGTGCTCTTGATCCAGTTTTAAGATTAAGGATACATTTTATATGTAAGACAAATGTAAGAACAATTTGAAAAAAACATCACTAAAACATAACAAAGGCATTACAGTTCATTATGGGCAGCTCTCGTTAAGTTAGGGAAATTTTGATGGCGAATTATTTACAGAAAAGAGAGAGCAGTATGTAGAAGTTGATTACACTTATAGTAGGATAAACATAAAAAAGGATGTGGTCCAAAGGGCACAATGCTGAGACTGTATTGTTTCATAAACATGAATTATATATTTAATTAATATTGATGAAGGTTGAGAAATATAGAGTCACCTATCTAATGTAAGACAATTGTCTACAAGTTTTTATTAAATCCCAAACAATATTTTATATAATTTAAACAACTTACTCATTGAGATCAACCAATTTATAATCGATTTGGAAATTCGAGATACATCCCTCAAAGTCAACGTTCTTTGTTTGAAATTCAACAGGTATCGATGGTAGACCACCAAGTTCCAGGGGTCCTGTTAAATCCAAAAATCTATGACATGTTTCGGTAGGCGACGAGCACCTAGAGTCCAGGTCGTGTACGGCGTATGCGGCACAATTCCATTGGCCCCCTAACTCATCGCCGTATTTCAAAGACAGTGCGGTGTCGCAATCGTCTATGGCCACCACTACGCTCTGAAAATCATTCCAATATATTTATTCCTTTTGAAGAGCAAAAAAAACCACTTAAATATCATGTTATATTTATAATAATCACAAATTGCATCTTTCAACAACAAAAAATGCACAATATTATTTCTATCCACAAGAAGTCAAAAAAAATCGAAATTTGCAAATTAGTTTCCTGAATTTACAAATTACCTTATTGAAATAGTTGACTTCTACAGTGTGCCATTTTCCATTTGAAACTCCACCAGGTATGCTAGCAGTAGCCTGTGTGGTTGCATCTCCCAATGAAAAAGAGAATTGTATATTTCCTTCAATAATTTCTAAAGCTATGAAATCATGATGTTCATTATACCTCCCATTGTACAGCAAGAGACCGTTGAGAGATTGAGTAGCAAAACTAGAAAAGAAACAAAAAGTATTGAATTGATGAAAAAGTACTTAGTTGTACTTTGAAAAATTTCAAGTTATATATACCATAAAGTTAACTAACCCTTTATTCCAAAATGATATTGAAATTATTAATATGTGAAAATTTAATGTTGAAATTGAGTTTGACTGGAAACTCTACATAAACATATATTAGCTTCCTTTTTTTCTGCAAAAAATAGTTGGAAATAGATGCATCCAAAAAAATTAAAGTACTCATCATATTTACTTCTCAACTGATTATACTATATAAAACATGTAAAAGTAATATTCCAATTTTCTCACCTCATTTTTATATGTAACCTATGCCTTTGTTTCAAACTGGGAAGAGTAAGAAATGAATGCTTCCCAAAACTTCTACTCTTCAACTGACAGAAAGGAGTGTAAAGTTCAGCCATACTCTCCAACGAGCAGTCTTCGCAGATGTCTTCCATGTTGGTTTTTCTGGTGTTACAAGTGGGATCGTCTTTGCAAAGATCCACCCGGCACGTCTGATCTTTCGTCTCTACTTCACAGTTGTTTCCTGAAATTTTGTTGAACAAAAGTAACAATTAGGACTTTTTGAATTACAAATTGACAGATGTCTAACTTACCAGAGTAATTTTCCGGACAAACACAAGTATAACCCCCTTCTTTTATTTTACATGTACCGTTGTTTTGACAGGGGGATGAATAACAGAGATTCACCTCTGTATCACACAGATAGTGTTCTTTAGAACCTAAAATATTAATAATCATAATTTTTTTAAAGAACTCAAACCCAAAAAATATACGCGACTATTCAGAGTTTCATTTGTGAAGATTACTGAGGTTTCAAATTGAAATGGATGTACACTAATATTCTACAATCCTTCCCTTCAATAAG
This sequence comes from Henosepilachna vigintioctopunctata, assembly GCA_030704895.1. Lineage (NCBI taxonomy): Eukaryota > Metazoa > Arthropoda > Insecta > Coleoptera > Coccinellidae > Henosepilachna > Henosepilachna vigintioctopunctata. Next base: position 444,276 of record JARQZJ010000079.1, read on the forward strand.
ATGCTAAGTGACTAACCTGTAAAACCTTGAGGGCACTGGCATGTAAATGTTGTAACTGGATAAATTGGTCGGAACAATACAGTATCACTATTTATAAAATCCGAAGCATTGCCAAATTTTAGAACAGTTAAGCATTCTTGAAGTTAAGACATGGTTCTCTTACACATAAATTATCATCAAAAGGCAAAATCTGTAAAAAGAAAATCTTGCATAAAATTGCATACTTCCATAAATTGAAATAAACATCCATACAATTGAATAAAAATCGTTACATGATTGGAGTGTCACACATACCTGAACAGTAGAAAGTTTAGCCAAAATAGCTCTGTTTAAATAAACCTTTTCCTGCAAAAATTGGGGCATATAAAACTCTTCTCTAGGCACATCTGGTCTTCTAACCGAAAAACTAACATTCAGTATTTTCGACTGTACATCGGTGTCATCCTGGAAAGCGAACAAACATTTTGTAAAAAGAACAAGATATGAAAATAAATTTTAGCTATTTTTACCTGAATACTAAATACAAAAATATTTTCTTTGGGACAGGGAATGATAGCGGCCAAACCATCAACGAAAAAATTCAAAAGGGGTGACAGAAAGGCTTCTTTGGTCATTTGGTTCAATCGGACAGTAATCGATTTCAACAACATCTCTTCAGTAATGAGAACAACAGAGAGTTGCATAATAGCTTTGACGTCGTTCAGTCCATCTGAAATAATAGCAAAAATTGAAGACTGCGTTACAAGATTATAATTAAAGACGGACAAATTTTGAATTATTTTAACAATTAAAATTTTATTCATCAAAGGCAAGCTCAGTATATCCAAGATAAATGCGTGAGAACTTGTTCAAACATATTTCTACAAACATTAGAATTCCACTGTAATCCTAAAGTAATGATTTGATTCTGAGTAAGCCGGATCGTACCGTTATAATAATAACTTTCAAAACTTATATGGTTTAAAATTGGATTAATCTCATTTGAGACAATAAAATGTAAAAAACTGTTTGACATTAACAAAATTGAAATACACTCACCCGAAACTGAAACCTCCATCGAAGCGATCTTAGGCACATTCGTGTTCAATTGTGGCGATAATTGTATCTGCCCCGTGCTCTCGTTCAGCGCTACTAGATTCGCATTGTTGCCTGACAAGATTCTGAAGTATAACTTGTCCGAAACGTCTGCATCAAAGGCCGGTATTCGGCCGATCGGTGCGGCAGGAAAATGATCTTTGAAATTGTTGAAGAGCACATAAAAATCGTGCAGCACTGGCGCGTTGTCATTGACGTCCGTCACTATGACCTCGACGTGCGCGTCGTTGCGCAAGGGTGGACTGGCAGCGCGGACGATCAGGTCGAAACGTTTCTTCGGGCTCTCATAATCCAGCTCGATCATTGTAATCAATTCAGCCTTTTCTGAGCCTGGTCGGGTAATTAGCGAGAAGCTCTCCGAGTCCTCGCCTCCTATGATCGTATATTGAACGACGGCGTTGATTCCTTCATCAGGGTCTTTAGCGTGGATTGTTCCGACCGTTGAACCTGATAAAAAAAAACGTGAAGATAATGAAAAAATAAATAATCTCTTGTGTCATAAGCATAAATAGATACCCCAATTTCATTAAAAATAAATAAATCCGAATTCAGACTAACGTTAAACTTCAAGTCATCTGTTCATGTAGGGGATTCTAAATATCCTACATAATGATCACCTCCCCATAGCTATATCGATTTTAAGGTTGAAAAAATGTTCTTAATTAACTAATAAATAATTCTTAATAAAATTTTGAGCTACTGGTGATCTATAGATCTTTAAGATCTAATTATATTATATATTATATTATATTTGGAAATCCTGATTTTACCGGAAATCTGCCGTTAAAGCATTCTTAATCAACGTTATGATAACGTATACCAACGAGAAAATGTTCTTATTTTCTATGAAATAAATTATTATGGTATAAAATGTCATTCTTCATTCTTATATTTAATGCCCAGGTAACTATTCAATATCAAACATAGTTAAAAAATATTTTCCAATATATTTTTATATCAGTGCACTAATCATTTTTACATATTTTTAGGAATAATCAACTATATAGCAAAAATTTCAATCATTTTAATATTTGGAATTATATAAAACTGAAAACAAACACTATTTTGACAATTTGTAATTATACATATTTCAATTGTAAAATGTCCAATTTTACTCAACAATTTCAATTCATTAATAAATCGTTAAATTCAACATTTTCAATTGTTAATCGCAATACATTTAATTCAAATTAATTTAATATTAATTAATTGAATTCTTCAAAATAATACTAAATGAAATAAGTTTGCAATTTCTCAACATCTTCCATACACCTCGAACATTACTCACCAATGGGACTGTTTTCTGGTATGTACAGAGTGATCTTGTCTGAATCGAATGCTGGAGGTGAGTCATTGATGTCTTCAATTTTGATGATCACTGGTACTGAACTGCTCAGTGTAGGAGAGCCTCTATCTATAGCGTAAGCTTCTAGTTCATAAACAGCCACCGATTCTCTATCTAGGCCCTTGTTGGTTCTGATGACACCACTTGTAGGATCTATTACAAAGGAGCCCTCCTCTTGATCCTTCTCGCTAAGGGTGTAACGTATTTTCCCATTTAGGCCAATGTCTGCATCTGTAGCAGACACCTGCACAACAGAAGTACCTGAAAGATTATGATGGGTGAGTTTCACAATCTAATACTGCAAGGAAATCATGAAGGTGGAATATACCAGACGGGACTAAAAGATTTTCAGTTTATTGTTGAAGCTTCAGTGAATAGAACTAAATAGTAGGAAAAAGGAGGATTTATACACTGAAGGATGTTAATAGCAATTTAACAAGAAAAATAATCTAATTCGTGGAATATGATTGACATGAAATCAAAATAATGTCAAGATCCTCAAATATGAAAACAATATATGAGAAAATTGTGGGTTACGATATGGATCTAAGACATGGACACAACACAAATAACAAAATACAAAAAACTTATATTCCAAAATCGTGAAAAAATATTCTAATGGAAATAATTGTCTCCATACAAGATAAAGCAACTAGACAGTAACAAATAAGAGAAAATGCTAAAATAGAAAGGTAATGCCAATGCATAAATATAATAACAACAATAAAATATCCGAGAGTAAGGACACATCCAAACATACCCTGACAAAGGCAGATTATGAAGACGATTAAGTTATTAGAAGAAGTTGCAGTGATTTTACTGTTACATAAACTAGAGAATTTGAAGAGTAACACTCACCCACTAAAGCGTCCTCTGGCACACTTCCAGAGTATGAAGACTGCTTGAATACTGGATAGTTGTCATTGACATCTGTCACTGTTATCTCAACATCTGTGGTGTCGGATAAAGAAGGAGCTCCACCATCTTTAGCTGCAATTGTCAGTAAATATCCACTCTTGACCTCACGATCCAGCGCTTTGGTGGTAGTTATAGCACCAGTTTGAGGGTTGATCGTAAATTCCGTGACCGAAGGGTCCCCCAGACCCTCAGCCAAGGAGTAACTTATTTGAGCGTTCAAACCAACATCGTTATCTGTAGCGGAGACCACCAAAACTGTAGTACCAATAGGTGCATCCTCAAAAACCTGAATGAAAAATGTATTTTAAATGAAATAATTTACAATAAATTTATTTTTATTCTTTATCGTCACATAATTTGAATGCATATAAAATTTTAATGTTAAAAAAGAATAAGCAAAAGGCAGTAAACTTTTATAAGGCTAACCCTCTGTTAAGAATCAGAGGGGTAGCTGAGATTATATTGTTCTCTCAAATTCAATAATTTGAATTTCTTCACTTACACTTGCGGTATAAGGAGCATTCTCAAAGACTGGAGCGAAATTATTGGCATCGGTAACATTAACATATACGGTGGCAGTATCACTTCTTCCTCCAGAGTCTGTTGCAGTCACAGTTAAAATATACTTCTTTTCCTGTTTGTAGTCAAGAGGTTGTGCGATCGTGATTACACCTCTACCATTTTGCGACGTTATGGCGAATCTACCTCTGACATTTCCATTTTTTGTCAGTTCATAATGTAAACGATTATCTTCATCAGCATCAGAAGCTGATACAGTAGCTACAGGGGTACCTGCAAATGAAGAAGAGAGTTTCAATAATGGAAAAACATTATGTATACGTCTGTATATGTCCCATATATTCAATGTTTATGTGCAATGCTGTGAGCAATGCAAAAGCACAATTGCCCTTCAAGGTAGGCATAATGATACATAAGCTATGTTTTGAGAGTTATTGAAGGGCACAAGGAAATTTTCAAAACTCCAAAACAATATAATCTTTCAAAATGCATATCAATTCTTGAAATAATTCATATAAATTTGAACATAAGTATAAGTATAAATCATCAAACACTGAAACAAAATATTGATATTCACCTGGTTGATCATCTTCAGAGACCACAGCTTCATATAACTTAGGCTCAAAAATAGGATCATTATCGTTGACATCTTGAACAGTTATTATGACACTAGCACTGGCAGATTGTGGTGGTTTACCTTGATCTGTTGCATACACCTACAAAGAAAATATGTTTTCATTTCCATTACTGAATGAAGAAACAACAAACCAGCCTCTTTTCATTCTTACCTGAAACATAAATTTAGGCCTATCTTCTCTATCTAGCTCTTTGGTGGTGTAAATCCAACCGGTATGATCGTCAATAGCAAGTGGTAGATCCCTGGTATTTCCACCCGTTGAATCTCTTTCAGATAAAGTATACTTGATTTCGGCATTGGGTCCTTCGTCGCCATCGTAGGCCTGAATTTTCACTATGCTATAGCCTTTTGGAACATTCTCAGACACACTCTCTTGAAATAGCGAAGTGTAAAATCTTGGAACATTGTCGTTGACATCGCGCACCTAATATATAAATAATAAGTAAATATGTGATAATTGCTCGGCAAAATTAATCTCCATTTGCTATCAAATAGTACTATAATTAAGGAAATAATAATATATCTAATTATAATTCATATATGATTCAACCTATCGTAGAGATTTGAAAAGTTTGGTTATATGTTATATGGGAATATGGAAAGAATTTTTCCACAATACCTATAATGAGAACTATTTGTTATTTGGAATTGTTTTTCGATTTATCTATTTTGTCATCTTTGCATTCCATCCCACAATCAGAAATATCGAATTTTCATCTTCTTGCCATCTCATGCAAAAATAAGTACAAAATTTTTTGGTCAAACTATACACAGCAGCAGAATGAGAAGTTCCAGGAAAAATATAATTATGAATAATTTCAAATGATGAAAGGCTGCTAAAATTGACTTCCAAATCAATATAAGAGTATCATAATTTGGAATTTTCTATAAGTATCATAAAACATTTATTTTAGTATTATCCAAGTATACCAATGAAATTCAACTTTTGTCCAAACGTAAATTATTTCAGTAGATATTCATAAAACAATTATATAATAAAATTAATCAGTTTGGAAGTTATATACACATTCTATTTCATCCCCGTGAGTGTATTAAATGACGTAATTTAAAATTATTATTCTGCTAAACTTAAAGATACTGAAAGAAATTTTAAACCCATTGAAAATAAAACACTTTTCACTAATAAGTTAGGAGATTTATTAGTGAAAGGAATATGCAAATTATGCTATTTTTACATGCTTTCTATAAAAACGGAAAACTTTTCCTCATTTCATTGATGACATTTTGTGCGAATCAGTGTCAAAATGTGATTCAGAGTCCGTAAAAGCTTTCTTTGAGTTTGAAATTTCTAACATTTTTAACATATCTATTAACTCCACAAAATATTTTGCATATTTATAAGGGCGCTCAAAGCTGAATAAATGATACTTATTTTCCATACTTAGTAAAAAACAAAAGGTACCCGAATTTTTCTGGATTTTAATGAAAATAGCGCGTATTTTCACTCACATTGATCAATACTTGTGTGGAATTGGATCTGGCTGGACTTCCGCCATCCTGGGCTCTGACGGTTAAGCGATAGTTTCGTATGGTTTCATAATCCAAAGCTTTAACAAGAGATATGTCCCCAGTTAAGCTGTCTATGGAAAATTGAGACTGGGTATTGCCACTAGTTATGGCGTATCGTATTGCCGCATTATTTCCTTGATCTGCATCAGTGGCCCTGTGAAAAAGAAGTAAATTTGCTTAGCAGTTTCTTCAGATAATTGAAATAAAAATGAAAAAATGTTGAAAGAAAAACTATAAATTCTATTAACGGAAAAATTAATACGGCTGTGAAAAACTGTATTAACTACCAGGATTGATTACATTCAACGAAATGTATTACACTTTCTGAAATAATATAAAACTGAAAAATTAGGAATGAAATATGGAAAATCAAAAAGCTCTCGCACAAAAACCAGAAAATACTCAATTATGAAAACAACTGAAGTTAATAGATTCAAAGCCAAGATATATATAGCAAAATGAGGATCAAGTTGATGATATTTTTAAATTTCTTCAAAACTAACTGAAAAGTAGCATTTGAATTGACAAAACCAAATTCAGGCTTCCCAGTTTAATCTCTATATTTTGATAAATCAAATTTCAAAACTGATATACATTATGTACTTATTTTCAGAAAATTATATGTAAATCTCAAAAGTAGTGATTGTTCTTCAATACTTTGATAGATCTGTAAGTCAATACTAATATAGATTCCAATAATTAATTACCACTTGCAACATTTTTTCTGTGTTTCCTTTCTTTAATACTGAAATGGCACAAATGTTTTGATTGAAGATTGCACAAATTAAAAAAGGATTAAAAATTAGACATATAAATGGTATTCACATACCCGTTATACGTTCCATTTAAAAAACATTTCTTTTTCAAACATATATTCCAATATAAACTTAAATTCAAACACTTGAACTTATGATTTACACTTTATTCACAACATATCATGACGCGTTTCGTCGTTACAAACAACTTCTACAGATGCTTACAGAATAATCCTGTAAGCATCTGAAGAAGTAGTTTGTAACGACGAAACGCGTCATGCTATGTAGTGAATAAAGTGTAAATCATAAGTTCAAGTGTTTGAATTTAAGTTTATATTCAATTATAATGGATTTACATCAAGTAAACGCCAACACTATTAAATACATATATTCCATTTGGATGCCTAACAAATTTCAACAAATATTGGTATAAATATTTAAAAAACATTAATCTAGCGAGTATCCGTAAGAAGTGCGTTAGTCACACGAAATATCTAAAGGATGTCACTTACTTGATATGCAACACGACTGGATTAGACACCCAATTGATGTCTTCATCTATTGAAACAGTGTAGGTTTTCTCGGAAAACTGAGGATAATTATCGTTGTCGTCTAAGATATGAATGACCACGGTGGCAGTGGAAGACTTCCTCGCTGATTGCGGATTCGCCAAGTCAGTCGCGCTAACTATCAAAGTATAAACCTCGGTAGTTTCCCTATCCAGAGACGTTCTGGTGGTTATGACTCCATTCTTGGCATCTATCTTGAATGCCTTTTCATCATCTTCCTCTGTCGACACCCCACCACCATTCACGCTCTGGATAGCGTACTCCACATCGGCGTTTCTACCCACATCCTGATCGGTCGCTTTCAAGGTTATTACGGTAGATCCTATGCTGACGCTCTCCTTCACACTGGCGTCATACTCCGTCATCTCGAAGACCGGCGCATGGTCATTGGCGTCCAGCACATTGATCTGAAGCATCGTGGTGCCAGATCTTGGCGGAAAACTATCGTCCATGGCAGTCACTCGGAAGTAGTGAACGTCCACCAACTCCCTATCCAGTTTCACCTTAGTGGTGACCACACCAGTCTTGGCATCTATATCAAACATAGACTGGGTTCGAGAATCCAGAAGACTAGTCATGGAATACGTAATGGGGCTGTTTTCTGGGTCTCTGGCTTTGACTGTGGTCACAATAACTCCTGAAAATACACATAGTGATATAGGTTGAATGCTTAGCTCCAAATTGACTAAATAAACTGACCAAATTGCAGAAATTGAATATGCAAGTCACAAATATTTTTAATTAATATTGTTATTAGTCACGTAAAAAGATAAGAGAAAAATTAGAAAGTAAAAGATTATATTTCACATTTTAGAATGTGAAATTCAAAGAAATAAATATACTCTACATTAGTTACTCTAACTCATGAGCATCTTTCCAATTATCATCATTATACAGTAGTTATTCAATTTGAGTTTATTATGGTGATTTTAGATCATATAATTTGTAAGTTATTTATTTTATGAGTTTACATTTGAATGTACGTGTACAAAACGTACTGCTGATGTCCTAAATTAATTAATTGGAATACCACTCCTCAATAGACTCCCGAAATGCACACACTCATGAACAGTAAGTTCTTCAGAACTTTAGAAGTTTGTGATAAATGTTTGTTTCTTAAATTTCCTTTATCTCTAAATTCCAAAAATATTACTTCGTAACAACAAATTCATTGTTCATTTTCTCACCTGGTTCGCATTCCTCCAATACACTGGCAATATATAAATGCAGCTCAAAGAACGGAGACTGGTTCCTCAGCTCTCGCCTAACCCTCTTAGCTATATCAGAATCATTAAAGACCTGATGGTGGTAAACTATCTTCAATCTATGCTCTGTGTTTACCACCCTCACATCGTGGCAAAAGGTGGAAAAGAGTATGGTCACTTTCCACATAGGTTCTACTACGCATACATCCCTGCTAGCTACCAAATCCCCCTGACTGTGTTCTATCTTAAACCTATCATCGCTCACATAATGAAAGGTAACATTACAAAATTCCGCTATAGTTTTTGGCAAAAATGCCCTGATGGAATTTACAAATTGAGATTGCTTGAGGCAGATCTTCTCCCATTTCCCTGTGGTAGGAATCGCAAAAGAAGCATACGACTCTGAAATCCATTGCTTAGCCTCCGTTATCCTATTTTTAACAGATGGCGGTACGTGGTGTAGGAAAACGTTATGGTTAATATCTCTTCTTCTTCGCCTGTAGATGTCGTAAAGATACTCATCATCCTCTTCCTCGTATCGAGCGCAATCATCTCCTATTATAAATATACGTAGAGGTAAACTGTAATAATCTATATCTGTAAGTCTTTTCGAAGTTGAGTCTATATGTACAGTAAATAAGGTAGGGTAGTAGATTTCTTCACAGGACAATGACTCCTTTAAACTAATTTGTCCAGTACGATAATCTACGTGCAGAAGGAGCTGACGAAAGGTGCCGATTTCCTAGTGTTGAGTTCATAGTGTCTTTCCGAACCCAATCGGTAGACGGAGGAGTTGAAGATGACGTCGCCAGGCTTCAGGCTATCATCCACAAGCAGGAAATAAGCAGTCGTCCGTCCAAAGTAAAGTAAAAATAATATCAGCTTTATCAGTCTACCCATTAGACGTTGGTAGGTTTCGACTGGTGTAAGCATGTTTTGACTTGCTGAACATCATTTCGAAGTTCGGTCTGATGCGAGTCACTGAAACAAACAAGAAACTTAGAGTGACTTTTTCAATGAAACTAGGAAATCAATTAAAAAAAATTGAGATACATGGAAAAGTGAGTGAAGTAAGTTTTGGATAGTTGAATTATGTAATCAACAATCTAATTTTAAAGAAATGAAAGATTCAACGTGAATGCTTGGTTAGTAAAATTTACAATCTTCTTCGAAATATTTAAGACCAAGTGACAACTTGGTCTGAAAATTGAATAGACCATTTTAACAATTTTTTTCCTCAGTAAACAAAAATACTTTGTTGAAAAACAGTGAAGGAAAGAAATTTCTACGCCTTATATGCACCAAATAACCTATAGACTATTCTAATGTAAGCAACAAAAGCATTTGTCTCTACATTTTCAACATTGCAGCAGTATGAATAAGAATACGCAACAATAATATTGATTTCAACCAGTGTATGATTAGTTCGAACTATAGACTTCAATGTGTGATTATTTCGAACCATAGACAATAATATAAGTCATTTCGAGTTTTCAAACATTCGCAAGGTTTTGTGAACATTTTGAATCACAGAACCCAACGTCAAATTGGATCAAGAGACCATTTTTCACATGACACTATTTTTCGACATTGTTTAATGTGAACAGAATTGGAAATAACTGAGAATGATATTTCTAAGACCGAATACTAAAAGTTTATTCAAAAGCTTGAGCGTAGCACGAAAAATCATACGGAATGGACGTTCTTACAATACGGACACTGCTATACCCAGAAATCCAGTATCAACTGAAAAATTGGCTCTCATTTCCACAGTTATGTGTGCTATATGGTTGGCTCCTGTAGTTTATTTGATCTCCCAACTGAATAAATGGAGAATACGGGCCGTTGGCGATAAAGAACTTCATTAGGAATGCATTCAAGTGATAATTGAGATACATAATGTACTAAAATACAGTATTAAAACATAATATGCAAGTATTTGTTCTGAATCAAATAAAAGCTTATTTTCACCCTATGGTAATATTGTGGTATTTAGAATTTATTTCTATTCAAGTTTCAAGAAAGGTTTATAGAAGCAATGTTTATTACTACCATTTTCAAAGAAACCGACTTATTGTTTATCATTTAAAAAGTCTAGATTAACAGTGACACAGAAATATTAGTTCCATTTATAGAAGAACTTTTAGACAAATTAGTAGAACAATAATTCATCAAGCATTTTAGATACGAATTCAGTTTCCAGAATGCAATGATTTTAAGCATGGCACTATACCAAACTCATTCCATCGATCTGTTTTCCCTGCAGACTTCAGAGGTGGGTAAATAGAACCGGAAAGATTAATGGGAAGGAAGTGGGAGAGGACTGCACAGACAAAACCAATTTCCAATTCCCACAGGGACGAAGTTTTTACTTCCCCCAGGACTCCATATACATGCCCAAATGGATTCCGTACATTAACCCTGAATTATTGCCTCTTATTAATTCACTAGTACCCATGATCAGTGAAATCACATTCGATAAGAACTTTTACCGAGTCATAAATGTTTTCAAAAAAGTGAAATACGAAAAATCGTATACATATTAAAGAGGAATAAAGGAAAATGAAATTATATCAGAATATATATGCTCTCGCAAAGAATCACACACAACACTATTAAGTTCATTCAATACTACGTTCAATGTATACAAATATATTTTGCATCATTAAGTGTATTCGACCAGTCACGAGCATTTGATTGTTTCCAATTTCCATTCATTCAAAGTAACATGTATAGTATAGGATTCAGGGGTGTCGTTTAGGATTGGATACCTAGTTTTTTTGTCTCACCGTCATTTATTTGTTGAAAATAAAAATCATAGATCTGAAAACTATCCCCTATTTTGGGAGTACCTCAGGGTTCTGTTTTGGGACCCTTTTGTTATTTGTTAATGATGTTCCAGATTATATTAGAGCTGAATCTATCACTCTTTTTACTGACGACACTACGATGGGGGTATCAGCTAAGACAAAGAACGAGCTTGACAGTAAATGCAGGAGACTTATCCAGCAATTTTCAGATTGGTGTTACCGAAACTCTCTAATGCTGAATCTAGGGAAAACTCCTTTAAGTAATCCATTTTCAACGGCAGGAATCTATTTTCCATGCACCTTTTCTTACTGAGTTTAGAGATCATCAACTCGAGTCAGCTGGCAGCGTTAACATTTTAGGTGTGCACGTTGACAGCAATTTGAGATGGCATTGTCATGTTGAATATCTCAGCAAAAAATTGAATAGTTCATTTTTTTGGTATTAGTCGACTCAAGAACTCGCTATCTCTGAATGGGTTGCTTACTGCTTATTACGCTCTAATTTTCACCCATCACGTACCGATAACTAAAATTCATAAATAAAATACTCACAAACACTTAACACTGAAATACATATTATATTTTGCGGATTGCAGCACCAGCAAACCGTTTAAAGGATTTGAAATTATGACTAAAAAATCTGAACATGAAGCCAACTTGTTTGCCAGCACCATAGACCGTCACAAAAAAAAATTAGAAGCGTAGTTTGATCGGTGCATAAAGGCCTGAAATATAGGGGTATGTCTGGCACGTCTAAAAGGCAACCCAAATCTGATCCTTGAAAGGAAATCTGGGTAACGCATAATTCCATTAACAATTTTATATAACAGACATATGTATAAGTATATGTTCAAAATACAATCTTTCAACCTGAAGGGTGTCAAATCTTTCAGAACAGTTTATTAGACGTTACATTAAAATATATTGAATTATTATAATTTATGTTAAAAATTACATTAATTAACATAGTTGAGTCATATTCGATAACCCTCAACATGTTGCATTAAATTATTGCAAGATAAAATTAAATTCATTTCAAGGTTTATTATTCAAATATTAATTGAGATAAATTTCAACACAAAGGAAGAGTGCACGTGTATATGTGATATGAGTTTCTGTACGATATATCTATATGGGCAGAAAATTAAGCGTAATTCCCTGCACAATTCTTATTTCCTTTATTATTTTCTACTCTCAGAAGTTATTCTAATGAAAATTATTGTGCTTTGTAAAAACTTATTTTGCTTTATTGTGGGAAACATATATTAAGAATGCTTTATGAACGTGGAAAATATTACGCATAAAAAAACTTCTCATTTTCTTCGTTTCAGAAAATGCAATCGACAGAATATACTGAAATGAAAAATAAAGGGCGTTATAAAAAACAATCTCTTGAGAACTTTATAAATATAAACATAAATCGATAAAATTTCAAAAACCTAAGGTAACTATAGGTATATTTAAAAAAAAAAAAAAGAACGGATTCCTTCCATTAATTTAATATAATTTAAAGAAATTGAAAATGACTGATAATATATTTCGGTATAATTTAGTTGTCAGAGAATTATGATAGACTAGGGTTGTCCAAATCAAATTATGTGCCAGGCCATTAAAAATTACTAAATAGTTTGAAGGCGCTCAGAAGAAAGGATTTGAAAAGTTTCAAAGCAAAAATATAAATTCAGTCAAGCTGTCAATTTCACTTTAAACTGCCGAAATTTCATTTATTGAATATTTTTTTTGTTATTCTTATTGTCTTATAAATATTTCATTAAATTTTTGCATCGCTATTCTCCATATACATTCATGATATTGTTATTCGTGTAAGAAGAATGCTTTAAGTGGTAATGAATAAGGCTAAATGATGTTAGTGGTAAAAATATCCAGACTATGACAGAATGGAACGATAGAGACAACAAAACATGAATGGCTAAGCGATAACAGTTTATCGCTAAATGTAGAGAAGTCTAAATTTATAGTTTTGGTTACAGGTAAAATTCTGAAGGAAAATAGTAACAAAAATATAACTATTAAAATTGAAAACCAGAACAAAGAAAGGTGAAAAGTTGTTTAATATTTTGACATTATGTTACATGTGGAATTGGATTTCAATGATCACGTCCCCATATCATCTAAAATCTCCAGAAAACCAACTTTCTAAAAAGAATTATTCTTTAAGTCAATAATAATGGAACACTTTGAATATTGTTCCGCTCTGTTATTATTAAGAGCTACAAAAATTGCAGAATAGAGGTCGGCGAAGAATTTTGAAATGTTATAGATATACTTCAATCGATTCAATTATGTTAAACTGCTCAGAACTTATGTCAATTGAACCGAGAATACTTTATGCTACAGTTATTTTTATATTCAAAATTAAAACAAACTGTTCCTATGTAGAGTAACAAAAAATGTGTCGGTGATGTACACGCTTATAATAATAAATCTAGAGATTCCAAATCTAGAAATAGTATATTTTATGAAGAATTCAATGCATTTTTTAGTCAAATTTTTTAATGGAAACAAAATTGAACTCTAGCTTTTGGACAGTCCTGAATAGAACATATTGCTTGCAGCTAAAGCTGAAAGTTCTAAGATACCCTCAAAGTTCATTTGGGATCCCTTTTTTACCTGATTCCCTAACACGAAAGCATACTTTTCATTTAGTTTATATATTTTCACCTGCTCTTCAATTAATATCAGTTTCGTGACTGAAACTAGCACAGAGCGCGGCATTACTTAGGAATTTCTATAGTCTAGAAATCACGACGAAGACAGGTATACACGGTGAAAGAGAGACAACTCTGAAACAGGTGAGCGTCGATTCATCCAGTCGACCTCTTGAAAATATAACATAAAATGTATATCATTTCTCGGTTTGTCTAAGCGCAAATGAATAAATAAAATATACACGGAATGTCGTAACATCGGGCCAGTAGAAATAACGGAGCAACAAGTAATTTCTAGGCGACAAAAAACTAAGAGGAAAATGTCATGTTATTGAAACAAATTGAACCGTATTGTAAGTCGATCACAAAACTGATGATATACGAAGTGCTAAGAGTCTGTGGTTATTCGTACCAACGTAAATTGTTTACAGAAAAAGAAATATACCGATAGACCTAGTTCCACGGTTGGTCAAACTGCAGGCGGCTCAAAAACGCCTTCACGCTTAAATTCTTCTTTTTTAATCGAGATTGTTTGATGTTTTATTTTATATCAATTCGAAGAAGATTTACTTTGATATGGAATTATTAAGCAAAGATTACCGTAGAAAAATCATAAAATTTTATTTGCAAATTAACGCTCAATATTTGACAAAAAACCCGGATATAATATAAAAATCGGATAAAAGATTCCAAGAACAATTTATCAACGCCATTTACATAAAATGTTTATTAAAGAAAATCTTTTCGAGAAGTCATTCACGTATATACTAATAAATGCAATTGTCGCAATGAACATTTCATAACATTGGCTAATGCAAGAGTTTTTCAACAAGGTGCAGGACTTCTAGAGGGCCTTAGATATAACGTGTTTTTTTTTTTTAGAGGTATAGAAGTTTAAGTTGGCATTACTTTTGAAGATAACGACCGATTTAACAGCTGAGAAGTGATTTATTCTCAGTTTGGTTTGGGAATTCATCATCAATAGACTCACGCCTGAACAACGCTTGCAAATAGTGCAATTTTATTTTGAAAATAATGGTTCTGTGCGGAATACGTATCGCGCGAATTTTGTTTACCGATGAAGCGCACTTCTGGTTGAATGGCTACGTCAACAACCAAAACTGCCGCATTTGGAGTTAAGATAATCCTCAAGTGTATGTCAAAACACCGTTACATCCAGAAAAACTGACTGTTTGTGCGCTTTATGGGCTGATGGAATTATTGATCCGTACTTCTTCAAAAACGATGATGGCCAGAACACTACAGTCAATAGTGATCGATATAGAGCCATGAATACTAACTTTTTCATTCCTGAATTGAACAACCATGATGTCCAGGAGCTGTGCCATATCGATTTATTGAAAGACACCTTTTGGACCTGTGAATTGGCCTCCAAGATCTTGTGATTTAACACCGCTAGACTACTTTCTGTGAGGCTATGTAAAGTCATTGGTCTATGCGGATAAGCCACAAACGCTTGACCATTTGGAAGACAATATTCGCCGTGTTGTAGCCGATATACAGCCACAAATATTGGAAAAGTCATCGAAAATTGGACGTCCAGATTGGACTACATCCGAGCCAGCCGTGGCGGTCATATGCCAGAAATCATATTTAAAATGTAATGCCACAAGATTATCTTTCGAATAACAAAAAATTATTGTCAATCGAATGATCCATCGTTGTTTTATTGCAATTTGAAGTTCTATACCTCTAAAAAAACACCTCTATTCTGTCCAATTAGGCAGAAGTTATTTCTCATTTCGAAACATTAAGAATGTTGATTTCATGTCATAATTTAAAATTCACTGATAATGTCGGTTGAATTTCAAAATACTACGACGTTAGAGAGGGTTGAATGAATATTGGCGCTTTGTTGTTAAATTAATATAAAAATTATTTTTCAAATTGGGAAATTACAGTATTGAAGTTCTCGAACTTCATGTCATAATTTAAAATTCACTGATAATGTCGGTTGAATTTCAAAATACTACGACGTTAGAGAGGGTTGAATGAATATTGGCGCTTTGTTGTTAAATTAATATAAAAATTATTTTTCAAATTGGGAAATTACAGTATTGAAGTTCTCGAACTGGCCTACATGGTGCAAGTTTTGCATCTCCAGTTTTGATTAAAAATTTAAGTTACCAAAATATATTTAAATCGGCTTTTCATTGACGGCGACCTGAATATAATTGGAAGATAATTTAATAGTGTTGGCGTTTACTTGATGTAAATCCATTATAAATGAATATAAACTTAAATTCAAACACTTGAACTTATGATTTACACTTTATTCACTACATAGCATGACGCGTTTCGTCGTTACAAACGACGTTACATATGTTATTATTCTGTAAGCATCTCAAGAAGTCGCTTGTAACGACGAAACGCGACATGCTATGTAGTCAATAAAGTGTAAATCATAAGTTCAAGTGTTTGAAATCAACTTTATATTCAGTGGAAGATAATTAATACAAAAACTATTTGCAAGATGATTTCAAAAAGAATTGAAATATTTCAACCATCGAATGAAGAAGACTCGATAAATTTCCGTAGAAAAATTCATCAACATCCTTAAGATTTCAATCTCGTTTGAGAGAAAGTTCAATTAATAGAGGAATGTGATAATGAATGCAAATTTGAAAGTATCACTTAATTCGGAAATGGCGCACTAATTTATAGATCTATATTCACGATCAGCTCGTCTGGCCTAGTCTCTTCAAAATTTGTAATTAAAAAAACAAGAAATTTCAAATAACAGGATATCACACTTTTATGTTAATAGGTCATTATTCCTTTAAAATATTATGTCCAAACTGAAAAATAATAATTTATATAATTTCATATTATAAAAACCTTATGGCTATATACTCAATAAAAATATAATATTTCTTAGTTTTGAGTATTAGTTTATCTCATTTTTTCTTACTGAGCTGTACCGCTGGTTGCGAAAACCTCCTACAATTACAGTTACTTAAACAATAATAATATAAATATAATATAATTAAAGTAAGTAAATACCAATAAATCAAACAATAATATTATGATACGATAATTGTTTTTTTTACGTGGAAACACTTGAGCTCTATTAAATATAATTTATTAGTAATAAATAACTACATTACGTTGACTGAATTAATCTATAAACCCCCAGTGATTTTCCAGTTTCACCAAATTATAAAATTTACGAATTATTTAAATCTATAAAAGGGTATTTTTGTACAGCGTTTCAAAGTATCATGGATAGATTTATGTACTAGATTATAATAAGAGATAATAATTGAAAAATACCTTAAGCGTCATCTGTCGGGCATACGAAAAAAAAATTTTGTAAGTACGAAATTTAAAATATTAACAATTTTTATTTGAATCATTTCTGGGAATTACTCAAGAGATGAAGTAAAACATCATTTATCTTATTTTATGTCCTACACATACGACGAGTACCCCACTCCACTCGTATATACATATTAAAAAGAACTTTTTTATTTATTTATTTAATCAAACGGACATGCCATTTTACAATTTGTGAAACTATGCTACCACAAAGTATTTAGTACATGAAAAAAGCAAGCTTGAGCAAATATAAGAAATTTTTTAAAATATATGATCCGAAATAAACAGTGCATCTAAAAAGTCATTATTCTTATAGTCAAAAAAATGAAATAAATCAAATAAATTTCATAAAAAAACTAAGTTACATATACTATAATAACCATTTACCCTACATCTCCATGACGCAATATATTACCCTACATCTCAATATAGGGTAATACTTTTGATAAAAAATATTTGACTAGAATAAACCCAAATCTACTAATAAAGGAGGTCCATTTGGTAGCACAAAGTTATTGTATACATAATCACCTAAATTAATTACATCAAACTGAAAAAATTGTAAATAACATAAAAACTGCACACCCTTTACTATTCTTTACGTAATATGACTCTTTTAGGATTATGATTCAACAGAAAATATAATAATAATAATAATAATCCATTTATTTAGCAATAAAATGCTATACAAGACTGTACATACATGTTTCATTAATCCCACAATCTAAGTTATAAACGAATATTTATAAATCTTATACATACTACAACCTATCTCACAATTATCATATTTATATCTTACAAATTAATTTTCATTTTGCAATGACTATAATGATATTTTTCCTACCTAAATAAATTAATAAATTTTTATAAATTTTCATTTTTAGTAATCACACTCATTATAGTACTCCCTTAATTTTTTTCTGAACTGCGTAAATGTTGCAGTCTTAATAGAGATAGGTAATTTATTATACTTCACCACGCCCTTTACAAAAACTGAGTTATGTGCTGCGCTACTTGAAGATTGTTGTAGCATAAATCCCATCTTATTTCTTGTGTTGTAATTGTGTTCTGAAACGGTACTAAAATTTCATCAAAATAATCTGGCATAATTCCTGTTTCAATTTTATAGATGAATATTAAAGCTTGCATCCCCAAAAATTTTTCTATATTAATCCAATTTAGCAACATATTGTCGATACCTGCATACCTATTACGCTTTGAAATTATTCTCATAGCTCTGTTCTGTAGTAACTGTAATCGCTTAATTCCATCATTATTACTCAGGTAAATAATAGTACTGGCAAAGAGATAATGAGCTAATATAATAATATTATATACTGTTTTTCGCCTAATATTTTTGTGCTCCTAATTTTTGTGCTATATTCCTGCAAACATATTCTCGGTGATTTTCACAGTTTAGTTTACTGTCTACCACAATGCCTAAATATCTTATTGTTTCAACTATTTCTATTTTGTCATTGTTAATTTTCAGACTTATCCTGTTTAAGTCATCTAGTATTTTCTCTGTAATATTTCTTTTACCTAATATCATTGCTTTGATTTTCTGCACATTCAATTTAAGCTTGTTACTATTCAGCCAGATAACTAATCTGTCAATATCCTCTTGTAGTTTATCTATGATATTACTTTCACTGCTTGTTATATAAATTATAGTGCCATCTCGAAACAAGTATATTTTACAATTTTTAACCATTCTTTCTATATCATTTATATACAATAAAATATAAAATATTCATTTCATTATTCTATCCCTGGGTAGGTATTCCCTATTTTCGCACGTATTTTTGGACATTCAGCAACTTGTGGTCACTATTTTTTTCTTTGTCCCTAAGGCTAAGTTAAGGTTAAACAGAAGTAAAAACTGACTTTCAAATTGCAGAATTTGTAGTACATTAAATCCAAAATTTATTCATTGAAAACTATTCGAATATATGCAACGTTTGAAGCACTTTTGTCATATAGATGATACGCTTTCTTCACTCAAAGCCAGTCGACAATAAACGCTTATGTTTGTGTATTTAATAGTGAGATAGTCACTACACCAATATGGGACACACCAGCTGCCATCTGTGCGTGTCAATATCGACCGAACATTAAAAAATACTGGTCACGTTTCGTCGGCTTGCACAGTTACACTTCGGGGAAAAATAGTCCGTAAAGAGCAACATTTGAATGTCATCGTTGGCCTTGAACCTCCGATGCTGATTAAATAAATGGATAATCCTACTTTTCAGTGATATAATACTTGATACTCTGCCATTTCGACTTTCTATTTGTAACTTTACCTGCAGATATGTATTACTTCTCACAGCAATTGAAATTATTAACATGTCGATTCAATTTGACTTCAATATTCTAGTCAATATGGAATCAGAGCAACTCCAATTCCATTGTTTCTGATTGAAATGAACGATTTGCAGGATCCAAAATTATAAATGTTTCATTTTAAGAACGAAATCAATTTGTATATTATTATTGTGCAAATTGTGATTATTATGGTATTCCAATCTTTAATCCGCTTATAAATATCCTTTAACGTTTTAAAGTTATAAGATGCAAAGTGTTTTTCTTATTTTATATAGATATAGAGCAACAGAGAACATAATATATTAGTATTATAAAGCGCTACGTGCTTAAATACAAAGCGTTATTAATCAAAATCTGCAATACAATACTCTTTGGGATTCTTAGGAAAGACCGGGGGGGAAATAATAAGTCCGTCCATTCATCAACAGATGGATAAGGTGTAAATATGCACGTTTTTTTGCTGTTTCAATGATTGTGTTGCTTATAAATTCCTATCACTGGCTATCTAAAGTGGGTGGGAATCTTGTACTAGCGTAAATCGCTAAATAATTCCATTAATCTTTACCTGAATATTGAATGAACGTATGTTCACTCAATATTCACTCAGGATAAAATCTTATTTTATAATTTCGTGTTGAAAATTTGAGAATTTCACGATAATAATACGTAAAATCCGATAAAACTCATTATATTTGACGTTTTTCCTAGTACCTAGTAAAAAAGCCAAACGTTCCGTGCTAATCGACTATTGAAATGAAGAGATTGTTGGTAGCGTGACTTGACTTCTAAAATAAATTTATGTGAATTTTATAACCCAGCATGTCGTCGGGTACAAAGATTTGTTATAACCACTCACTTACGGTATCTCAAAACCAAAAAATTTCTATTTTTAAAGAACGATTACACCAATACGTTCAAATTGTGTGGTATAATTAATAGTCTTATAAACACCGTTCGAGTTCGCGTAGCGATTTTCTATAAAACGATGTAAAATTGAGTAAAGTGTAAAACTAGCAAAGAGATCGTCAATCGTCAATTGCTCGATTGCAGGAGCATGACCTTCACGGGTTAATAAACTTTGATACTTGTATTCATCTCTTTGGCCGCAATCTGTGTTTCGTTGCAGTGAAATTCTGTGGTGGTAGGAGAACCACAGAAAAGAGACTGTTCTTGATAGATATGACAAATAATCGAACAAAACCATAATGGCAAATGAGTTAACATCTATGAAACGCAATTCAATATTTAATATGGTACTAGTTGGGTTTTATTGTGAGACTTGAATAAGAATATTATTTGGAAGTCAAGGACTTCTGAATTTCCTGAATACTACTACATTGTTTTAACGTTCCCATTTGTTGCAAACAATGTAGATAGGTAATGGAAGTACACATAAAGTGTTAATTCCTAACAAATTGCTCTACACCTATTATTTTGGTTCGTTGACCTGTTTTCAGACATTTCTAGCATTTTCGAGTTTATGGGGTGAATTTTAAGTTTTAATTCTCTAGAATGGCCGGAAAGAAGAAGACACCGCCGTATACATGGGTAAATCAACAAATTACTTTTCGACAACACAACTCAATAATTTTAGTTGTAAATGAGAGGTAATAAGAAATATTTATCCAAAAATCTCTGACTAACAATTCTTTATTCGACTAGTTTCGCCTTTTACAGCATTATCAAGAATGATAATACCACAAAAGGCGAAACTAGTCGAATAAAAAATTGTTCAGTCAGTGATTTTTAGACAAGTATTTCTTATTACCTCTCATTTAAATATGAACTATCACAGAGTTGATTCATCGTCCATTGAATTTATTAATTTCAATTGTGTTGGAACATTTTGTTATTGAACATTTTATATGATTTACACTTTATTGACTACATAAATGATCGCGACAAAAAATGCTTAATTACAAATGTTTTTTCAGTTAAATATAAGCAAGTGTTTGAAAAGTTGGGTATCGCCGATTTTCAACTATCCTACCCCTAAACCATTTTGTAAAATCTTTGAAGTAGTTTAGTTGAAAATGAAACTAAAATTGACAAATAATATTGAAACAAAAGTGGGAACATATGTACCAACATAATTCTCCAATTATAATGGATTTCATCAAGTAAATAACACGATTGTGACAAAAAAGTATTTACAAATTTTCCGTTAGCAAAAAATCGCCGAAACCGGAAAAATCTTTGAATAAGTTAAAAACCAATTGCAAATAATATTGAAATTTAGTGGGAACATATGTACCAACATAACCAATGAAATCCATAACCGAGTGAAGCTGTAAGCAGCATTTGAACTCATAAAATGACAATTGACATATGGCACAACAAAAAACAAAAAATAAACTATTCTTTGAAAAGTCACTCTTAGTTACTAAAATCTTATGTAGGTGTCAAAACTATTTCGGGGTAAAACCCCGAAACAATTGTCAAGAAAAATATAATTCTGTGAAACTAAGTCACGTGTTTTTTATTATGACGAAGAATCAGTTGTTTCTGTTCTTTACTTGGAGTAATTATTTTACATTCCTATATATCACTATTATTGAGCATAAACATATAACGTTCATTCAATTAGTTGAAACGAAATTAACTTCCTGAGTTTTACCGAAGCTATTATAATCGAAGACAAAAAACTTGTCACAAAGGTTGGAGACCTTAAACAAACTTCATTCGATATTTTTCTGACAAAGATCTTAATAAACGCATCAATTAATTTTGCCAATAATTTGATCATATATATATATATTAGCGACTTGGATACCGTTACGGTAGGCTCTTGTATTTAAATGAACGGGAAGTTGAAAGGAAGAAGTGAAGACGTGAAGACTTGTAACAGGTCGCGTGCTTTATCCACAATTAATTATGTAATTAGGTATCGCATTCTATAATTGGAGAAAACATCTTTGTTTACATTATATCGACAGATACACTGCGATTAGTAACCATTGTTTACAAGCATGTTTATACATTTTTTCGGACAAATCTCTAAAAATCAACTAATTAATCGAAACAATTCGACATTAAAGGAACCAGTTATCATCATATACAGGTACAATAAAACTCTTTGCATTCTTGATTTTACCCGTTTTGAAATGCCATCATGATCTGACCTTTACTTACGAAATAATTGTAAATTCTTCAACAAGATGAAAAAGTTGTCCTTTTTTAGTTAGTGTAATTGTATCAAATTCACACGAACATGGAAAAGTGACTTCTCACGAGTTGAAATGCATTCTTTTGTATTCTTAATGAAAATCATGGAAAACATGAGGTTATTTCAACAAAAATATTTTTTCTATGGTCTTTACCACAAATGATTATTAGAAGCAAACCGTAGCATGATAACAAATTAAACAAAACAGAATTATATCATAAAATGAACGTTGAAAGTGTTTTTGAAGCAAATCAGATTATTTTGTAACCCGTGAGAAAAGCAATTCTAAGCTTCGATCTAAGTAAAGCGAAAAATATGATAAAACTTTTGAACAATTCTAGCAATGGAGAAGGAACAATCTGAAAAGCTAATATTTTCAAAAACGAAATCTCTGATTTTTTGTTCTATTCTTAGTCCAAAAATCTCAAGGCATCGTCATTATGGTCAACGTATTCGATACTGAAAAGAACGTTGCGAATATAATATATTCGCCATTCTTTCATATTATGAAAGCAGTGACATTTGAAATGAATTGAAATTAAATTTACAGATCCAAAAATTCTTGAATATTTGAACAAATTAGGACATTTTCAAATGAATCATAACTATTTATGAAAGTAGCATTACTTTTTGTTTCAAACGTACTAAGCGAGGGGAAGAATTACTCGAACACTATTACTAAATAACACTATTAACGTGATATGTTACTTGAATTGTAAATCCAGTGTGTAAGCGATGGGGATCAACACATTAATAGTTTTCCGAGAAAAATCGCTGAATATTTGAAATGTCTTGATTCCAGCAGCCCTGGATCTTCAACTTTTTTTAGGGGGGGGGGCAAAAACTGAGAAACGCCGCCCCCGACCACTTACATATATTCATTTTTACCTTTATCATTCTATCTAATTTCAATAATTGATTAATTTATATAATTAATAAGTCCACTAATTAATTGACATTTGGACATAGGCTACACAAGCCAGTCATAAATAATGCATCCATCGCTGTTTTTTCTGCACGGAAAAAGAACAGCATTTTTTTACAGTATGAAATAGTAACGTGGCGTTTGAAATGCAAAAGTGGAAAAATTACAGTTTTAAATAGTAAAGTTGACAAATACTGTAAATCTGACAGTTAAACTCTAAATATTACATTTTAAAACTGCAAGTTTACAGAAATGTAAAATTTACTATTTGACAACGTAATTTTTCTATTTTTGCGTTCGAAGCGCTGCGTTAATATTTCAAACTATTAAAGTAGTTAAGCCTATTTATTTACAGTTATATAGTTATAAACGTGTAGGATATATATTTTATAATTAGCACAGAATAGGTGATAAATAAAATAAAATAAAATAAATAGAACAGGTAATAAATACCCTCGAAAAGGTTATAGAAAAGATATACTCTCTTCATAAATAGTTCTTATATTGACGAATAAATTCATATTTTTTTTATAAATTTTTCATTAGTTAGACTATAACTATTGAGCTATGCCTAGTCGGTTCCCTGATACAAGAGGTATTAATTTTGAACAAGTACGGATCTGTATAAACACAACCCCAAACATGTGCCTTATAAATATTTTAGAGATCGATATTTACTTACCTCTGATATTCCAACGCGAGAAACGTCAAGAATTACAGAGTATGCTTCAAACGTTGCATTTAGCAGATGAATTTTTAGATCAATGTTTCTATTTCGAGTGTTTGAAGTGGTCAAATAAGGATTAATAACTAATAAATTATTCACTCATTTCATATTGAAGTAGTAAACGCCAGGAATGGAGCAAATATACTCATTTACATAATGTGCAATTAGATCTGAACTTAGAAGACTAAGAAAATGATTGCAAACGTTTATGATGTAGAAAGAGAAACATTTATTTTCGTATGTACCCAAATGTTGTTGATTATACGTCAGGAGGTAATAATAAAATAAATTCATAAGCCTCTACGATATTTGTTTATGTTGTATAGCATCTATAGATTGAATGTGAAGCTTGGGAAACTTTGTACTTATCCCTTTTTGAAAAAAAAATGGGAGAACGTGAAATTTTTCACGTAATACGTTTTTTGGAATGATCTATTTAACGTACTTTTGGAAAATTCAATGAAACGTCCAGGATACTCCTTGTTACTTATGGTATTACTTATATAGGGTGATTTTTTAAGATATTTAATAGTGTTGGCGTTTACTTGATGTAAATACATTATAATTGAATATAAACTTAAATTCAAACACTTGAACTTATGATTTAGACTTTATTCAGTACATAGCATGACGCGTTTCGTCGTTACAACCGACTTCTTTGTAACGACGAAACGCGTCATGCTATGTAGTGAATAAAGTGTAAATCATAAGTTCAAGTGTTTGAATTTAAGTTTATATTTGATTTTTTAAAGGTTAAGTTTTTCAGATTGGCGGCACTGGTTAGTAATGGAATCCAAACGTAATCTGTCGAAGTAAAAAGTTTTTAGTATACTCTGCCATTTCATTCAAATTGTTGAAATTTACTATCAAAATTCGTGCTCTGTGAAAAATGTGTACCGTTTGTTACGACCATATTCGACCTGGTGAATCAACATTTCGCATTGTTATCACCAAATTTCGCACCAAGTTTACTTTGTTGGACATTAAACCATTGTCTCGCATGCGTACAGTGCGTACTGAAGAGAAAATTGCAGCCGTAGCGTACAGTATTAATGAGGATCGTAAAATATCAATTCGTCGACGTTCTCAGCAATTGGGCACGAGTCAAATTGGACCTTCCGAATGGAATATTTGATACGGAGCCGCATTTACATGAAGTTATCTTTAAAATTTAAATGGCAAAGGACAAGTTATCATTTTCAATAAAAATTTAGAATATATGATGCAAATTCAGTGTTTTATTCGATTTAAAAAAACTACGCTTAAAAAATCACCCGTTATATTATTATAATGCTTACTTAAATATTATTATTATTATTACGATTGTTCCCCATGAGGTGAGCGATTGAACTTGAATTTGCAATTAACTAGGACTTTTGCTTCGTCTTTTTTGCCTCCCAAAAACGCTCCATCCTCTCTGAATGCTCTTTCTTGCGTTCATCTGTCCATTTTATTCCAGGTTGACGATTTGGTTTTTGCTCAAACTTCACATGTGCGATTTTATAGCGACATTCAGTGCGATCTTCGAGATTTTTATATTGATCTGTTGTAGATCTTTTTGGACCTCTTTTAGCCACTCTGTTCCGCATTTACTATTCATAACTATATTGAGTAGTTTCTTCGGTATTCTGGACTGTTTCATTATGTAGACATGTGCATAGAACTTTGACTCGTTGTTTTCTGATTTCTTCCGTTATCTTATTTGTCTTTTGATAAAGTTCATTCTGAGGTATTTTCATCCAAATGCCGTTTCTATTGATTGGCCCGTAAATCTTTCTAAGAATTTTTCGTTATTGTTTTTCTATTTCTCTAATTCTTGAATGACCATCAATTACCATTGTTTCAGATGAGTAGATTGCTTCTGGAAGAATAATTGTGTTATAATGCCTCAATTTGGCGCCTCTCGAAATGCACTTTTTGTTATAATCAGCCCATGTTAGCTTGTAGGCCCTTTGTAGCTTGGTTATTCTCTGTTTATTAACGATTCGGTTTAAACCTGAGGACTGTATAATTCTCCGAGGTATTTAAAATGGTACACTTGTAGAATTTCACCAAGTTTTGTGATAAGAGACGATTTATTTTTTGGTTTTGTTTCCATGTATTTGGTTTCATCATAACAAATTCGTAACAAGCTTTTCTGCGCAATTTCATGTAAGTTTTTCAACGACGAGAATTCAAATATAAAGAAATACTTCAGTTCTGTTTTCTGTGATGATAGCAATATCGACTGCAAAGGCGAGACATTTGACATTTATTCTCTTTTCTTTTTAGTGACTCCAATAGCAATCAACATCTCCTTTGCGCACAAGGACATTTGTAGCTACTGGAATCAAAACGTTTCAAATATTCAGCGATTTTTCTCGGAAAACAATTAATGTGCTGATCTCCATCGCTTACATAGTGCATTTAAAATTCTAGTAACATATTAAAAATCTGAAATTACCTGTGTTTTGTGGACTTTACTTACCATACATCCGAAATATAACTTTTGAGTTCTGGTCAAAACTCGCATCGCAGTTATTGTAATGTTGCGACAATAACTGAATCATTTTCTTCCATATCATCACTGATATCGTGTTACTGATAGTAATACTTCCCCTCGCATTAGTCCGTTTGAAGCAAAAAGTAATGCTACTTTCATAAATTCGTAAATTTCATAAATAGTTAAGGTTTTTGATTTGTAAAATTCATTTTGTTTTCTTAGAAATGCAATTAGTTGTCTGTATTTTGAAATGTCAATGCTTTCATATATTCGCAACGTTCTTTTCAGCATCGAATATGTTGACCATAATGACGATACCTTGAGATTATTGGACTAAGAATACAACAAAAAAATCAGAGCTTTCGTTTTTGAAAACATTAGCTTTTCAGATTTTTCCTTCCCCATTGCGAGAATTGTTCAAAAGTTTTACCATTTTTTTCACTTTACTTAGATGGAAGCTGATTTCGAGCTGCTTTTCTTACGGGTTACAAAATAATCTGATTTTCTTCAAAAACACTTTCAACGTTCATTTTATGATACAAATCTGTTTTGTTCAATTTGATATCATGCTACGGTTTGCTTCTTAATAATCATTCGTGGTAAAGATCATAGAAAAATATTTTTGTTGAATTTAACCTCATGTTTTCCATGATTTTCATTAAGAATACAAAAAAATGCATTTCAACTCGGGAGAAGTGACTTTTCCATGTTCGTGTGTGTGAATTTGATACAATCACACTAACTAGAAAAAGACAACTTTTTTCATCTTGTTGAAAAATTTACAATTATTTCGTAAGTAAAGGTCAGATCATGATGACATTTCAAAACGAGTAAAATCAAGAATGCAAAGAGTTTTATTATTTACAGCCCTTCATTTATGTCAAACTCGTACCTGTATATGATGATAACTGGTTCCTTTAATGTCGAATTGTTTCGATTAATTACTCGATTTTTAAAGATTTGTATGAAAAAATGTATAAACATGCTTGTAAACAATGGTTACTAATCGCAGTGTATCTGTCGATACAATGTAAACAAAGATGTTTTCTCCAATTATAGAATGCGATACCTAATTACATAATTAATTGTGAAATAAAGCACGCGACCCGTTTCACAAAGTTTTCACGTTTTCACTCCTTCCTTTCAAATTCCCGTAGATAAATTTGATACAATTACACTAGAAAAGTACAACTTTTTCATCTTGTTGAAGAATTTACAATTATTTCGTAAGTAAAGGTCAGATCATGATGACATTTCAAAACGAGTAAAATCAAGATGCAAAGA
The DNA here is from genome assembly GCA_030704895.1 of Henosepilachna vigintioctopunctata. Taxonomy (NCBI): domain Eukaryota; kingdom Metazoa; phylum Arthropoda; class Insecta; order Coleoptera; family Coccinellidae; genus Henosepilachna; species Henosepilachna vigintioctopunctata. The sequence goes on from JARQZJ010000079.1 coordinate 472,579, forward strand.
ATTTTATTATTTATAGCCCTTCATTTATGTCAAACCCGGTACGTGTATATAATAACTAAAGAAGTACCTATATTCAGAATTTTTTTCTTTTTTGGAGTCAGGTGTGAAGTTTAGAAACCATGTTTCATACATAATACGCCGTGAGACTTCTCATTTTACGATGAACCACTCAATTGAAATTAACTTAAGACATGGTTTCATTTAATTTCTACAAAATCCACATGGTAGAATTTTTAATGTTTTAAAAAAAATACAATATGTGATTGCTGTTATTTTTAAAATGCCTTCACCTCGTTCAATATCACGTAAAACCTATATTTCCATATCATACACGAATTTAGTCTCCTCCTTATATTTTGATATTGTAAAAAATGAAAATATTCAATCAGAAAACGACAACTTTCTTCAATGGTTAAAGCATTCACAGACAGCGTTCACTTTTCCAGGCAACTTTTTTATCTTTGTACTTTGAATAATTTTTTCTTCTACCACCGCCAAGTTATGTCAAGTTACTTCGTCACATTATCATTTATTAAAGCTAGCATGCTACGCTTGAATGCGTTATGTAAACTTTTGCATTTCCGAAAGATATGTCTTTATTCTCACCTAACTGTAAAATTAACAATAGTCAAACACTGTGAAAGGATCACAACAAAATATATAGTCGCGTCTCTCGTAATATAGTACGAGACGAGACACGCTTCTATTTTAACACTGTTCCACTAAGAAACGATACAAAAGGCACCGGAACTATCCCCGGATCAGCTTTGTTTCCGAATGTGCTTACGTCGTCGCCTCTTGTTTCAACCCTTGTTTCAACACGATGCTCGAACATGTACCTGAAACTCAGTGAATACGATGCTTTCACAGCAACTCCTCGTTTATTAGGGTCGTATGTCGAGCATCATTTGCTTTGTTCATTAATGGGATTCTTTGTTTCTTCGCAATAAGTGCTCTCCAGGAAAAATCTATTCAGTTCGTGTATGAATTTTTGGAGGAATTTGCATAGCTATGTCAGTAATGAATGGCGGCGACGATAAGTGGTTCGTTTTAGAAATTGAATTTTATTCAAATCAAAGTGAACAAACGAACTAAACACGTTCATTAGTCCTGAATCGCCAATGAGGTGAATTAAAAAAATTGCAGTCCTTCCATCATTATCCAGAGAATACAGGGAATGATAATAATTTGGATAAGACCTCAGATTAAAAAATGTCTACATACACTGTCTCAAAGTGATAAAAGGTTTTACGTTTATGAAAACGAAAGACTTGATGATTCTGAAAATTTCGATATTTGAATTTTCGCTTCAACCAATATATTCAAAATGTTTCGAATAATCCATGTTGACATTACTGTCAAAAAGTAAGACATCATTGATATTCCGTATAAGACTTCGATTAATCGATAAATCATAAAATTGTGTTTTCAACATATCCCTCAATTATTATAGTTAATTTTTTTGTTCGGCATATTGATTATTTTTTATTTGGATCAATATGAAAAAATAGTTTTGTTTGGTTGTAAGTTTTGTAATAATTTAGTTTATTCAAATTTTTCGCCCATATTGCGAAAATTCCTATAATTGAGTTGGGCAATAATTTATATAATAAAATGAAAAGTATGAATATAAGTAGGTAAATGTACTAAGCAAATATTGTAAAAAATCACTAAAAACAAATAGTTACATTTAAACTGACGAAAATTGATACTTAAACCAATGAGTATTTGGAAAATAAAGCAAAATATTGTCGTTTTATCTTAGAGCTCTGAAAAAATTATGTGTTCACCTACTGCTAAATTACTTTTAGGCTTTTATAAAAAATTTCATTCCCAATTGACAATACATACTTTACACTACTTAATCATAATAACATAGTTTCAGAACACTTCAGATAACAGAAATAAATAGGACAACTAGATATAACTATAAGTCTCTAACAAATTGAGATCTAATTCCAACCCTGCACTCTAACGAACTGAATTGGGGGATGATTCTGACTCATATATTTATATTGAGTGAAGGTACAGAAAATCAGATAACAAAAATGTACATATATTCGATTTGTGGTAATATTCATAACACATATATTATAAACATAGGGTATTAATATTGCAATGTGGGTATTTTATTGAAAAAATAAATGCATTTATATTGACACAAATCTAGTCTGCAAACAGAGACCATAAATAACATCCTCTAAAAAACAACAGAAATTATTAACCACGAACAGGTATTTAAAGGGACGCTCCGCAGAGCAAGAATGCATTTAAATTATATACCACTTCTGGCATTAGGAATAATAAATCATAAAAAATTCTATTAAACTCCACCAATTTCACTTGTCTACAAAAAATGCCCAATAAACTGTGTGATTGTGAATGTTAAGTTATGATGAAAGACATTTTACTAAATTATTAATATTCACCTTCAGTTCTTGTTTGATTATCTTACCTTCACTTAATAATCTCTTGCAGATTCCTCAAGTGCAATGACATTTGAACTCGGTTAGAAAATGTTGAATTAAAATATTAGTATAGGATGATCCACGTTTAAAAACGCAAAAAAGAAAGAAATTATGGGCCGAAATCGCGATAATTTCACTGAAAACTCGTCAACTGAAACTGCGATCAAAACATACACACAGCGCGTTTCACAGGTAGTCAGGCATTGTTTGTTGCCATTTTGAATTTATCGCTGTAGTTGATCAAACGACATCTATGTTTTCAACACGCTCTATCCGCGATATTATTCCAGCGGCCAAAATAGATAGCGGATAGGCTACTTCAACTTCTATCCGCTAGATGGCAATAATTAGAATGTTTCAATCTTTTCTACGGAATTTCTACATGATATTTTCATATTTGAATTTTATTCAAATACTGAATCCTGTCGAATATAAATCGAAAAAAAAATCAATTGAGGATACTTCAGTTTATTTAGAGATAATTAAACCAATTATTGTTTTAGGATTTTTTAGGAACATTTTATTTCAAAGACATTTACAATAATTTTTACCTAGGTAAATGAACTTTTACTACAACCCTATATTGGAAGAATTTAATTTTTAATGACTTAAGGTACTCAATGAATACTATTCATAACAAATTCCTAATTTAAAATGCACTATTAATTTTATTTCACCTAACTTATCAATACAAGGAAATATTATTATTCAAAATTTATATTAGAATATATGTATTTTCTATTAATCATCTTCTTTCGGAGTTTCACATGGCTTAGCGAAAACCTTTTTCAAATTCGTCTTTAAAATGATTAATTGCCACATCTTCAATACATATTGAACTGATGAAATTCTTCATACATTTGCTTGCATTCGAGAGGCGTCTGAAAAAAGTAGTCAATAAGAAATAACTGTTTTACAAAATAAGCAAATATAATTCAATAATTAATATAATTGTCATTTTCAAGCATGGAATTCAAATAATAAATCCCCTATTTTACAATTTTATCTCATCTTACCGACATACGTATTCCTTAGTGTAATCAGAATCTGTATTCTGTACTTCTGCTTCAAAACATTTCAAAAGAGCTTGCCTGTTATTGTGGTATTTGAAATTTTGGAAACACGATTGAACCTCTGTACTCCATGATGACACTAAAGTATAAGAAAACATATTAATTTTCACTGAAATAAATGTATTAACATAACACAAAGTGTAGAATTTTTTAACTTGAAAATAAATGGTGTAGTGCAAAAATCTCTTTCACGATTCTGGTTGGAGAGAGTTATCAACAATTCCTTATTTTTATTTTCTTGTGAACCTCCACAAGAGGTAAATTTTAGGTCATCTAGTTTGACTAATATGGAGTTCAAAACATTTACTCAATAAGCACTCAAATCTTGGTGTCATTGTGTTATTTTAGATATATAGCTTTCAATTTAAAGCAATTTCTTTTGCTATTCAAACCATATTCATAGTTTTCCGAAAAAAGATTCGATTTTGGTAAAAAACATATGAGAAGGGCATTTTCCAGGAATACTTGAACGAAATTGCTAAATTACTTTTTTTTTAATTGCTTGCTGAGACTTCACGAGGAGTGTTGAAAATTATAGGTACAGCTTTTTGGTGTTTTATTAGATCAAGAAATTCATTCAAAACTTCATTGCAAATTCTTTATAACATGACTTCCCTAACTTATTTTTACTCATTAATAGTATGCCGTTTCTTCATTACGTCACCTCCATCTCTAACTTAAAAGTACCTATCAGAGTGTAGTTATCTCTATTAGAAAGTTATTAGTTATTGAACTATGTCCAAATAACTTTTATAACTGCTATTGAAAGGTAAAAAACATAAAACTTGTAAATCAATAGGAATTCAAAGACGTTATATTCCCTATATTTCTTTTAACTTTCTTAGCAATATCCTAATAAGAAAAATGTAATTGTTTTCGATCATATCTTTTCAGAACGAAGTTCAAGTTGTTCACGACATCTCTTCACTTTCCTTCTCTAATTTGAATGTATCAATTTCAAGTAAGCGTGATTCAGAAACGTTCTTTGACTTTAATTTCCTTTTTTTATTATTGAGTGTATATATACTTACTTGTTAAATTTTGTTTGTACTTAAACATCAAATCGACAAGGCCACCCATTATTTGCTGTGAAAATTTTGGATAATATTTTTCATTTTCGGGCAAACAATCCTCTGAGGCAGCAATAAAATCTTTAGAACATTCCTCAATTTTATCTTTGACATTTTCGGGGATCAACAAGACTAGCAAATTTGTCTTCACATAGTCAACAATACACGATTGAGTTTTATTTAAAGATTCCTGAAAAAATAGGAGTAGTTAGTTAAATTCAAAATAAACATTGCTGTTTATATAGGGCAGTGTTTTTCAATCGGTGGGTCTTTTCCTTCCTAAGGGGATCACGCAACCTTATTAGGGTGATCGACGACAAAAGAGGAATGAGAAGGTCCTACACAACAATAAAAATACAATATCAGTGAGAAGGATGTGCCTGTTTATTTTTCAAAAAATTCTCAAAGCGTGGTGTTCCTTTAGAAACGTTTATGATTAAATCATTTTCTAGTAGTAATCTGTTTCTCTTTTTAGTGTTAATGACAAATGACACTAATGATTTTAGAGATTCCCTTGCCAGCTCTGGATATTCCTTTTCATGTTTCATTGTTTCCTTTTCATCCAAAACATATCAATACTTTGCGAATGATATTCCATTTTAAGCACACCGTCAGAAGCTAAATCTACAAGATTTTCCTTCAGATTTATAGTGAGATGTGCCAATTTTATTGACTCATCCAAGGAAGTGACCAAAGCTTCAGAGTTCAAGTCTGAAAAGTATGTTAATAATTTCTCTTGCAAATTATGTAAGTTCTGTATCAAAGAAGGAATGTGAGCCTTTATTACAAGTGATTGGTTTGTTGCATTATCATCAACAGTCTTCTAAACGAAGTTTTACATAAAATGCTTCCACTTTATCTTGAGCTGTTAAGATATTTTCCTCTCTCCCTTGCAGGCTTTTTTCTAAATTGTTAAGATGGCTAAAAAGATCTGCCAGAAATGCTAACTTCAAGTGCCAAACAGGGTATAATAAATGGTTAACATATTCAAATGTAGTATCTTGTAAGAACATTAACAGTTCAGATTTTAGTTCTAGAACTCTTGTCAATATCTTTCCTTTGGAAAGCCACCTGACCTATTTGTGATAAATGAGATTGTGATGAAGCGAACCCATGTCTTCACAAATAATTCTGAACAGCCGGGTTTGTATGGCCAGGGCCGGATTTAAATTTGTGGCGCCCTGGGGCACTGAAGAAAATGCCGCCCCAATTTTCTATATATTGTATATAATTTTTTCTCACTTTCCAAATTTTGCCGCCCTGGGCACTAGCCCCGACTGCCCCTAGTATAAATCCACGATTGTGTATGGCTTTACCTTTGACAGAAATCACAATTTCTATTACCGCCGCAAACACGTCATTTAAATCAGACGGTAAAACTTTAGCTGCTAGAGCTTGACGATAAAGAAAACAATGTGTCCATGATGCATTTGGCATTATTGATTTTAATCTCGCAACGAGTCCGCTTTTTTGCCAGTCATGACTTTCGCTCCATCGCTGCAAATAGCGTTACATTTTTTCCAATCAATGTCGCAGTTACAAGTGCTTTCTAAAAACATATCGTGCAAACACTGGAAAGAAATATTTGCAGGAAATGCTTTCGAAAACAAAATTTCTTCTGAAATATTGTCATCTGCTTCAAAGCGCACAAATACTACAAACTGGACATCAGAAACATAGGTAGATTCGTCCAACTGCAAAGCAAAATGTGGACTCTTCTTTAAATTTTCGACTATTTGATCTTGCTAATTAGATAGATAGTATCACATAGACATATGTACATATAAATCACGCCTTTTTTGCGTAGGGGTGGCATAGACTACTTCTTTCCACTTGTAGATAGGTATCAGAGTAGGGACAATCGTAAACATATTCATTTAAATTAATAAAGTTTCGTCTGTAAATGTCTTAAGGGGATCGTGAAAATTTTTCATCCTGCGAAGGGGTCGCGTATACAAAAAGATTGAAAAACACTGATATAGAGTATCAAATTTTTCTTTCTATATCATATAATAACAGATTATTAAGTTTATATTAAAAGTTCGAATCAATTTGAAAAAGAGATAAAAAGTATAAATTCATTTATTTTGCCAAATCAACACTTACCAATAGCTGGACAACTTGCTTATCTCCCCTATGCGTCAAACACTTCGATTTTGTGTATTTAACGTATGCATTCAGTAAATTTTTTATGTGATTTGGGGTATCAGCAAGTGATCTCTTTGTTAATACACCTAAAACATGCATTTTAAGTATTAACTACTTAACGAACGAGGCAGCAGATTTCGAAATCAGCTACTGAAAAATCTACAATTCCTATAGGCAAAAATTATTAAAATGGGAAAGTTACTATAGTAACAAATTACACAAAATCATTTTTGTAGGAAAAATAATTACTACAGCAGCAAAATTGTTGACTTATTTAAGATAAAATGTCACCTTGCTAAATCAGCTTAGAGGTCGGTTAATTGAAAATATTCCTACGATCAAGGTACCGTCATATCACAATTTTCTTATAAGTGTAAAATTCAGTTCAGAAAATTACTAAAAATCCCAGATATTCAGAATTTATAACTTCTATGTTCGAATTGTTTTGAAGAGGATAATAGAAAAAAACAAGGACCATTTCGAAAATATTTATTGAAAAACTGTAAATCAATAACAATAAGTTTTTATTAATCAATATGCACATATTTTTTTCTAAATTAATAAAATTAGGTAAGTGTAATTTTCAAGATGGTCCTATAAAACTGCGAAGAGAAAAAATATATAAAAGCTAAGTAAACGAATCAATATAACTTACCTTCAGTTTATTTAGTTTTTTTGTGGTCCATATTTTAATACAATCCAAAAATCTTCCTGAATATGTTCTTGATGAAAAAAATTTTTAATATGAACTTCAGAAATGGTATCTCGTTTCAAAAGTTAAGGACATGGTATTAAGGACAAAAAGGCGATGGTATTTCCAGTGATATCCAATTTTCTAGTGTTTTGACGTTCTTCAAAAATTAATACGATTTTATCAAAATTGATTCAATCATATGATCGAATATTTCAAGAACCATCCAATTTCAATTGATCTGATTTGAATTGATACAGTATTAGTGTTTTAAGGAAAAAATCATATATTCAAATTTAAGGACTTTCAAAAATCATATATCTATAATAACTTAAAGTTTAATATAAATATTTAGGTGAACAATATGTCGTAAATAAATTTTTCAAAGAAATCTTGAGTGATAGTCCAAAATCAGTAAAATCTAATCGATATTAGATTTAATTTTTGAAAAGTGGGTATCAGTTGAAATACCTTTTTTAGGGAATAATTCTGTAATTATAATTTAATCAAAAGTTTATATATTAATTTTACTCCATTTCAGCACCCTTCGATTCAGAAATTGTTGAGACATGTCACAGCACTACCATTTAACGACACTCCCGTAAATATTTTTTCATCATAAAATAGTTTATATTCTTTATCTCAATATAGGTACCGATAATATATAATTTGTTTTTTTTTAATTCCTACTCAAATCTAACTGCAATAATTGTACTATGGTACCTTGATGTATAGCGATAGATGACATAAAAAAAATCACGAATATTTGGAAATATCAGGATATAAATTATCAGTGAAACGTTTTTTTAACGATTTATTTATCTTTAAATAGATGACGTCTACTCAGTGGAAAAGTAAGAAATTTACCAATACTTTTAAAATATTAATAACATATTTATTAAATTTATTTTCATTCTTTTACAAGACATATTATTACATTAAAAGGAACTAATTAAAAATACGTACTTCTTCTCTGTTTTTCAGGTTTGCAAGCCCGTTTTTTGATGAAACGGAAAACGGAATCTACCACATTTGCTGGTGTAGTATTGTCACATTTTTCTAATTCTGTCACAATGCAGGGCTTGACTTTGTCCATATCCCTAAAGTCAAATTGGTTTAGATTCCGAATAATTGACTTCCTAAATTACTACTGTTTTTTGGAAGCGATGAGCTACGAGTATATATTGGCTACACTGCTTTCTAGGGCGGTTAATTTGGCGGCTCAATTAAACTTTGAGATCAATTTAGATTAAGTAATTCACTGCTTTCTAGGGCGGTTAATGTCCTGAGATCAATTTAGATTAACAATTCATGTACATATGTCCTTCGAACATTGGACCGAATAAACATACTACAATAAAGTATACCTAGTCCTAAAAATAATGATAATAGCTTGGACAAGTGTCTAAAGTCAATTCAGGCACTTATAGTGGAATAGATATTCCACTTGAGTGGAATATCTATTCCACTCATACTCCTTGTCTTGAAAGAGCCTCGAATGCACACGCTACAGAATTCGCAAAAGGCAGAAAAATTACCATAAATACTAATATACTCTTTCGCTTTGCTCTCAACACAAAATGGCATTATAAATTGAAAAAGCTGTGTGAAACGAAAACTAGCTCTCATTATAAATATTTCAATATTTATTTTCAAAATTTATCATATTTTGAAATTGTTGCTGTTAAAAGTTAATTGAACAAATTCGGGAGAAAACGAACAATTTCATAAAGTTGATTAAATGTTCGATGATCTCTTAGTGAAATATTGTTCAATATATTAAACAAAAACACATGGCTCGGTGTTAAACACTTTAACTTTTAAAAATGGGGTAACACCATAGATCAGCGGTTCTCAACAAGTGGTACTCGGGGACATTTCAGGTGGTACGCAGTCATATATTAATAATAACAATAAAAACTGTTGAATGCGAATAACATTAATTTACAGTTACGATGCAACATTTCCACGTTACAATTCCGAGAATACAATTCCTCCATCTGTGTTTTACAATGAATAGTGGCAGTTTGACGCTGACCTTGACGCTACACAAACAACCAGAGTGACTCAATTCCTTCTTCCACTCCTCACTTCCCGCCACTCATCACAAGTTGTGATTCACAACCATCCCACCCCATTAGTTTTGTTTTGACAGTGGCATGAGCTGGTGTCACGTTCTCTTGTGTTACTTTCTCACCCAGTAGTTTCATTCTGATGCCAATGTTAGCTGTTTTTCGATTGTGTTCCATGAAGTGAAGTTAAGTTGTAGTTTGTAGTAGTAATTCAGCATTGGTTTTAAATGGACATGATGAAGCGATATTTGACTAACCCCTCCACCTCTAAGGACAGTCAAAATAAGATTAAACATCAGCCAAATTGTAAGTACGATGCAGCGTATTCACAGTTAGGATTTATAGTAAAACCTGGCACAGAAAATAACGATAATCCTATTCCACAATGTGTTGTATGCTCAGAAACACTTTCAAATCAGAGCATGAAGCCTTTCTTACTACGGCGGCACCAGACTACTAAGCATCCCGATTTGGTTGACAAACCTATTGAATTTTTTTAAAGAAAATCTGAATCGTTTAAGAGAGAAAATCAGTGCATGGCAAAATTTGTAAATATAGACAAAAAACTGGTCAAAGCGTCGTACCTTGCCAGTTATAGAATAGCTAAAGAAGGTAAGGCTCATACAATTTGCGAGACACTTTTATTTCCGGTCGCTAAGGATATGGTGGAGGCAGTATTAGGAGAAAAGGCAGCAAAGGAAATCGAGAAAATTCCGTTGTCGAATGACACAGTAAAGAGGCGAATTGTAGAGATGTCTTCGAATATTGAAGAACAGCTTTTACTTCAACTGCGCGAATGTAATTATTTTGCACTGCAAGTAGACAGAGCACAGACATAAGAAATATGGCGTAGCTTCTTGTATTCATACGTTTTGATTATCAAAGTGAAGTAAAGGAAGAATTTTTATTTTGCAAACCTCTTGCTACACTAACACTAACACTAAAGCATAGGACATATTTAATGTCATAAATAGGTACATTATGAAAGCGGGAATATCATGGTCTAAATGTGTTGGTTTGTGCACGGACGAAGCAAAAGCTATGTCGGGTCATTTCAGTGGATTAGGAGCAAGAATAAAAAAAGTTGCTCCAGAATTCCAAAGTACTCACTTCGTTATTCAACGAGAAGCTTTGGCTTCCAAGGGTATGCCTGCCAATCTTAAGTATATTTTAACGGATAGCGTGAAAGTCATTAATTTTATTAAGACCAGGGCTCTTAATTCACGGCTTTTCTTTCGTGAAGATATGGGTGGAAAATATCAAACTCTCCTGCTACATAACGAGGTTAAATGGTTGTCACGAGGCCAGATCCTAACTCGTCTATTTGAACTGAGGTCAGAAATCTTTAGGTTTTTAAGTGAACAAAATCATTACATAACAACTTGTTCAATGATGAAGAATGGCTGTCACGATTGGCGTATTTGGCTGATATTTTTGATAGGCTTAATATCTTAAACATGGGACTTCAATGGTCGAGTACAACAGTGTTCACTACCAACGATGAAATATCATCCTTCAAGAAAAAGTTGGTTCTGTTTGGCTCTCAAGCACAGGACAAGGATTTCTCTGCATTCCCTACTCTTGCATCATTTTTGGAAGAAAATGATATTTCTCTGAAGCCAGAAGTGACTGATCATATCACTAGTCATATGGAAGCCCTTCAAACGAGTTTTGATAAATATTTTAATCGAGATTTTTTAAATATGAGTGGATTAGAAATCCATTTTCAGGGAAATTTTCTAGTCACTCAAAAGAGTGTTTCACCGACCTTATAAGTGACAGCTCAATAAAAAATGCGTTTAAAGAAGAATCTTTAATAGACTTTTGGATGGGGAGAAAAACTGAATATCCATCAGTGTTCAAGCAAGCAATAATCTTTTACTTCCATTTGTAACATCGTACTTATGTGAATCGGGCTTTTCAGAACTGCTGTACATAAGACCCAGATATAGAAAATTTGGTGGAGAACAAACAACAACATGGAGCTCATTAGGATCTGTTTAAATTCAAATGACTGTGTTCAATGAACTAATTTAAGATTTTTTTCAATGTATGATACATTTTATTTTGTATCTGAGTAAATTCTATGTACATACATACGGTTGTAGAATGCACTTTTATTTTCCTAAAAATGATCAAATGTAAATTATATATAATTATATATTATATACAAATAAATAAATAGAAATAAAAATATATATAAATATAAGGTGGTTCGTCAAAATCTCTGAAAATTTTAAGTGGTACGTGGTTACTAAAAGGTTGAGAACCCCTGACATAGATCACATATACTAACGTGGATGTCTCGATAAATCGAAACTCGGAAGCCGATATATCTACGCCTCATTTAAATATCCTTTCTTTGTTTTGAATACGAAATGACGCAGCACTATATCTCACTCTAAGGACCTCTTAATTTAAACCAATCAGTACTAGTGTCAATACTGAAGTTTTAGGTTATGTGATGTGTCATAGACGATACAAGGTTGCCAATTTTAGGTCTTGCCTTTTCCTGCAACCCTTAAGCACCTTTTATTTCGAGAGTATTATATAACATAATACTTTAACATACACATCTGAACTTAATATACAGTCAAGAATTAAAACTACATTGTTTTTACCAGAAAATAAAATAAGGTGTCAAAAGAGTTTTTACATGTATCAAACAAATATATCCAAATGAAATGAATCTTCATATATCTGGCAATGTTGCACGGCTCCGATTGTTCTCCAACAAACGTACCTTTTTTTAAATGCGCTTGCCCAGATACCGGTCCTTAGAGAAAGATAGCGCTTATAGGTTCTACATGTAAATAAGGTAAAGAGATAGAAAAAGGCACTTCTTCATAATCCATTTAACAATTCTTGTTCCATCGATGTATCCATTTATATATATATGATCTAGGGGTAACACCCCGAAACAATTGTCAAGTATTTATTATTAATTTTGTGAAACCAAGCTAAGTGTTTTAATATATTTAACAATTTCATGATAAATTGTAAACAATTTCAAAATAATTGGGAATCGGATAAATGTACTCACTCGCAAATTTTGGTACCGTTGAAGAAATTCGGAAGTGAATTAATTGAAACAGTTGGGCTTATCTTCAGGGTATTATTTACACACGTCTTGATCCCTTCTATGTGTGTCTTGATGCATTCTGGTCCTTGCTCAGCGACAAACACTGAAAGATTTACAAAATTATGACCCTCTGAAAGTTTGCTGATTTGTCAGAAAATAATATGGATACTGTTATGTTAATTGTATAATGAAAATATTAATATTCAAAAATATTAGTAAATGAGAGTTAATAAGAAATACTAAACGTCTAAAAATCACTGACTCAACAGTCAGTGATTCTGTTCGACTCTTTATTCGACTAGTTTCGCCTTTAACGGTATTATCAAGAATGTTTCGCCGTTAAAGGCGAAACTAGTCGAATAAAGAATTGTTCAGTCAGTGATTTTTAGAAAAGTATTTCTTATTACCTCTTATTTAAATATGAACTATCACATAGTTGATTCATCGTCCATTGAATTTAGAAATATTAGTATTAGACAAGCAGGAGGTCTTTGAAACTTGACATCAACTTATAAGATGAAAAAAAGGATTTAAAGATCGTCTTGATTTTTCTCTTATTTATGAACACTTAAACAAGAACAAGAGAAAAAATCAAATTATAAATGTAACAACACAACTGAGACTGTTTATTTTTTTTCATGGATTATAGATTAAGTTTCTATATGATGGTTTGCAATTATATATTTTCGCTGAAATCTAGATAATTTACAATATTCAAAAGTATGCTTTCGAACAATACAGACTGAAAAAGTAAGTAAGCGATACTAAGGAAAATTTCGAGAGAAGTAGACGTGAAGCAAGAATGTATTCAACACTCGATACTACTATAACTCTATTACAGGAGCTAAAAATGAAGATTCGATTCGAGTGACTGTAAAAACATTTTGTGTCTATTTTAGATCTAAATTCCTCTTGATTCTAAACCAGACATTAACGGTTACTTACCGCCAATTCATGATAGTGAAGGGGCCTTTATTTACCATAGAAAGGGGCTCTTTATTCACCATGGAAACAGAAAAGGATCAACAACTACCTTTCCTGTCCAGGAAAGGTCTAGAAGGTCCACGAAAAGTCTAGGACGTCCGTCCTAATGAGGAAACGAGGAAACAAGATAGGCCATACGGTGTACAGAAAACCTACACATACGGACATATACTTACACGCCTTATCTAACCATCACCAGAGTCAGAAGTATAGCCTCATCAGAACCTTGACGGAACGAACTGGAAGAATTTGTGAACCAGAGAAGCTTCAGTCAGAACTGGAACGCTTAAGAACTGCGATGGCTACAGTAGAAGGGACATCGAGAGATCAATGTGCGTAAGGACAGTTGGACATAAAGACACCGAGCAGCGATCGACGATTTCACAAGCATACTTTCCTTATGTTCCAAGAGTCACAGACAGGATCGGCAGGATTTTGAGAAGACACGATGTCAGAACTATCTTCAATCCTACACAGAAGTGCATCAGATCATAGGATCAGTGAAGGACAAGAGGGGCCCACTTTCGGCTGCAGGAGTCTATCGCATACCTTGTTCTTGCGGAAAAGTCTACATTGGGACGACCAAAAGATCAATGGGAACGAGACTCAAGGAACACAAGGTAAGTTGCCGGTTAGGACAAACTGAGAAGTCTGCCGTAGCCGAACACGCACTGAGCGAAGGGGACCACAAGATACATTTTGAGGATTGTACGCTCTTGGCATGAGTCAACGGCTATCAAAACAGGCTAGTCAGGGAAGCCATTGAAATCCGAATGCATACCAACAATTTTAACAGAAAGGAGGAAACCCTAAGTCTAAATCCAATCTGGAATCATATCATAAGGCATACACGAGTGATTCCATTGGATATCAAGGCGCCAACCGGAGAACGAGCCCCCCTCCCCACCTTATCCGAAGGGGAACAAACCACGCCCCCTATGCCACGATATAAATACAACCTGCGTACGAGAATTCGCCAGTCTACTTCCAGAATCAGAAATGGAATGACCTCTGAAGAAGCTCACCACTCGTGCTAGCGAAACGTTAGGAAGAAATTCCAACCGACGACGGCCCTTAGACCCGAACCAGGACAACACTAGTTCAATGAAGGGGTTTTTTATTTGGGTGTGGAAATAACAAAGAGGGGTGGTTCAGTAGGATATTGAGAGAAGATTGGCAAAAGACCAAGAGGAAGAGCAAATGTCAGATAAGTAGACAAGATAGAAGATCTCACATGCGAATGGGTTGGGCAAGTGTTGCGTACTATGCAACTTCCGTTAACCTCAATTTTCGAAAATTTGAAACTATTTGAAAATAAAGTAATATTTCATTGACCTACGACTTATGAAGAGTTTTAGAAAGATATAGGCTAGTTTTAGAAAGATATAGGCTAGAAGACCTAATACTGTTTCTGTTTGTTCTTCCAGAATACAGGAAAATATGAATTGAGAGAAATTAACTAATTTATTGTGAACAACTTACTGGCAATTCTGTCGCCGTCCTTGTAGCAAGCAAAATCTCCAAGTTCCCTCAACACGTTCAGAACTTTATTGAGATTATTTTTTTCGTCCTCAATAAGACATAATTTCATTTTTTCCAAAAATTTATCAAGGCAAGTCTTTAGCTGCGGCCTTTTCTTGCAATATTTTCCAAACACTTCATCCATTGATCCAGTCTTCTTGGATTCCTCGATTTCTTTTTTTAAGGTGTCCAAATCTACCAGATCTTCTACGCATGATTGTAAGTCGTCCCTTGCAGTCTATAAAGAAAAAACGAAAGGTTGCCTAACTTACCACCATCGGGCATTAAGGTGTAATCATTTTTATGGTTGAATACAAAATACACATGTATTTTTTGGATGGTAATACTTCTTTAGTTTCATTACATAGTGTGTTTTTCATTAATCATCTTACCTTGACTTTTGTGTATGTTCCTTTACCTCCCCGTTCGTCGCATTTATCCCTTAAAATGGAATCATCAAACGAGTCCAACTTATCTACATCGAGTAAGCCATAGGCACTGCCTAAAATTAACAACGAATTAAATTAAACATAATTCTCACTCTTCGGTATACACGACATTGCCTTGGATCTTTGCGGCTAGATACTATTTGATATTTTGACGTTTTGTTAAAAGTGATTGTTTTTTTTTCTGGTAGCTGTCGGCAGTATACCTACATATAACGTGTATTTAAATTTTATTACGAAAAACAAGAACTTTTCATCATATTATCTACATTATATAGTCCTATGGTTTAGATTAAACTAAATAATTTACGTAGCCGTGAGTAAATTAAAGAAATATGTTCAAAATATGTCAATACATAATATGATGCCATCATTTCTTTATCAAAGTGCAGTAAATTTGATGAGACGAAAACAAGTCACATGTTAGAATATAATAAGTAGAGCTGTAACTGAAATATCAACTGAACACTAGCTAGCTTATTTGCGAAGGTTATTTCTATACATTTATCATAAATTTAAACAATTGAGAATTTGTTAGAATATTTCAACGAACAACTTGAACAGATCATAAAGCAATTATTTGATCACGTCCTGATTGTTCTCAATCATTAATTGAAATCCGAAATTTTATTATGCTACTTTGTTGTCGAGATGCTACCAGCTAACAAAACAACTTTTCTTCAACTATTAACGAAATTTACGCACTTTTATCTTAAAAACAACACGAAATTCTTAGAAATCCATGTAATAAATTAAAGATAACCTCTATGACTAATATCAATTTAAATAATGATAAACAGCTAAATCGTTCTATATTAAACAATGGTGAACTATTATAAAGTATGAAGTTCTTTTGTTCTTTCGTATTACCTACTCCTAAGGAGAAATAATGAACAATTCTACTTTTCGAGAGATAACTAATTATCAACCCTAAGGAAAGATGTTTTAAATATATTCAATAACAAACGTCAATTTTATTAAATAGCTAAAATTCTAATACCCGAATCTTAGACATAGCAGATTTGCTAGTTTTTTGCAGTATAGGTATTCTAATATTATGAAAAAAATCGTTAGGAAATTTCTTAAGCAAAAATTGAAACCATAAATCCTTTTGTGACGACTTTATTGTTAATTTATCATTTATGTGACGGTACAAAGAATGAGTAGAGGTAGGCGATTTCTTACTTGAAGTTCAAATTAATCATGCTGTTACAATATTCATTATGAAAGGAGAGGTTGATTTTTTTCCTAATTGAAATGACAAAATACTCTGTAAAATATTAGTGATAGCTAACAGATTCAATACATTTCATAAAGTTGAAAATATATATATATATATATATATATATATATATATATATATATATATATATATATATATATATATATATATATATATATATATATATATATATATATATATATATATATATATATATATATATATATATATATATATATATATATATATATATATATATGCGAGTGCATCTTAATCAACGAATTTTCTCAACGGATTAATTCTACTTAAATATAAATTGATACTACCATTAATCATATTTCAATAAAATACATCATCTTGATGAAAAATTACATGAATACTTCCAAATAAGTACCTAGAGTACTTAGTAGGAAGTAGAGGAAATGGAATTATTGTATATCGAACTTTTAAATTTTTCTGAAAAAGCCTAGATAATTAATTTCTTCCTATTTTACTCCAAAATGGTTGTTGAGTTGATTCAACATTATTATTTTCTTCAAGTAATTATCTGGAAACCTCACCTAATATAAAGAAACTAACTAGCACTACAACTTTCATGTTTCTTCTCATGCAAAGACACTCAGACACTGACTGATGGCTAGGAACAATCAAGTATAAGTGATTATGCTGTTATTACCGTACTAATTCAATAAGCAGAGGTCATTCTTACTTATAATCTGTAACTTTTTCGTATCGAAGGTCGTGACATCGCGTTATCTCTTTGTTTAGTCCAATTATCAAGCACAACAAGAAAGGCTTTCGCTTGTATTTGTCATAATGTAATTACTAATACAGAATATTATGGGAAATTATTGATTTTCAATTATTATTGGGAAATTCAATTTCTAAACACGCAATTTTCTATTTGAAATACGTAGAGATGATAGATGTTTCGGATTCAAAGAAATATCCAGTGTGACAAAAGCAAATATGATAAATAGGCAAATAATCACATATTTGCATAGATAACCTTTTTTAAAAATAAATTTCATAAAAAAAGTAGCTTAAAATTTCTGTGTTAATTATTTAAATGATATAAATATATGAACATTTATAATTTATGCCTCTAAAAAACCATAAATTGAAAACAAAACACAAAACATTAATTAATAGGTATTTCTTGTACTTATCAATCCATTTTTTTTATAATTTAGTTATATATATATATATATATATATATATATATATATATATATATATATATATATATATATATATATATATATATATATATCTTGAAATTGATTTATTGCCTGTTTGAGGTATTTATTTTGAAAGTTTTTAGCATTAAGAGGCTTTTTAATATGAAAAAGTTTATTAGTTTTGACAAAGTTGTAATATAACAACGAAACGTCAACAAAAATAAACTTTTTCATATTAAAAAGCCTGTTAATGCTAAAAACTTTCAAAATAATATATATATATATATATATATATATATATATATATATATATATATATATATATATATATATATACAATAAATAAGTAAAGAAATAATTTCTCGACCGTGCGATATTTATGTAGAATTTAGGTAACGGGAATAATCGGTCTGGTGAAGTGTAAAAACTCATTTATTCATAATAATTCTTCATATTTCGACAATTTTTTTGTGTCTTCTTCAGGAGAAAAAACAAGCTGCAAAGTAATGACTAAAATGATCAAACTTAATATGTAAAAAATATTAAACTACTTACAATTAGTTTATGCAGTGATGATAACAGAACTAACATTATTCAAGAATCGCCTCTTATTTTGTTTCCACTTACTCTTGTTATGTTACTTATGTCCATTTACTTATGTTGCTAAACTGAATGGTTAGAAATTTCAACACCCTAGACTGAAGGCCAGGCACTTGTGTGTGGGGTGTACAATGAGTTGATCGTAAATTTTTTAAATACCTACGCCAATGGTTTAAAAAATTTACGTTCAACTCATTGAACGTGTTACACATTGTAATGCATTAAATACCTACGCCAATGGTTTAAAAAATTTACGAGAAACTCATTGTACACCCCACACACAAGTGCCTGGCCTTTAGCTTTCTAGGGTGTTGAAATTTCTGACCATTCAGTTTAGCAACATGTAATTATTATTTATATTTTATATATATATATATATATATATTATATACTATTAATAATATATATTAATATATAATATATATATATATTATATATATATATATATATATATATATATATATATATATATATATATATATATATATATAAAATAGTATAGCTAGAAAGGTGTATTTCAAAGCCGAAAAACTAGTAACAAAAAATTATTATGAAAATAAATTATTTAAAAGTATGTGTGGATATATTACAGTCTCCTGTTTGTTTGAAAGTGCTGAACAATATGGATTCTTCATTAGACTGTTGGACTTTCATTGTCCAAAAATTGCAATCAGAATGCAAACTGAATCTGAAATAAAAGATTATTTCAGATTCCGTCAAAGAACTGAAATAAAAATCACAAAGTAAATACAACTTCTAATGACAAAGAAGATATTAAAATTTTGAGACCCAAACAAAACCAGATAAATCTAAACATTGAACAAAATAATTAAATGAAAAAAGTTGAAAATAAAAATAAAATGTATCCTTACTGCTGGATAATAGAAATCGACTCTTGATGTTTCGCATTGTAAATATCTCTAATCATTCTTCGCCAAGTGTTCACTTGAAAACGATTAAAGGTAAATTACCAAACAAACCTATGTCTGAATACATATTCTGATCTACTTGGGTAAACAATTCAGCGTATTATTTGTTTGCCTTTTGATTATTTTAGTTTTGTTTTAGGCACAAAAGAATACAACCTATATATCTTCATTTACTACGACCTCCATATCTAAAATGAAGTACCAATAATCAATACCATACTCATGTTAGATAATTAAGGAGATGATTGAGATAATGCAAACCTGATGAAAATTTATTTCAAAAGTAGTCAACAGAAATACTTTCATCAAAACTATCATTTTGAATTCTTAAACGTCTCTAAGCTTTTATAATTAAAAACATAATCAACTTAGTTCTATATATTCACTATATAAATAAATGGTTCTCATAATATTGTACAAAATGTTGTTGTAAAAGTTATATCTGACGATCGTGGTAATTGTCCCTTAAGTTCTTTTGATTTAATATCCAAATAAGTATTTTCATATTTAGATGATATATAATCTGGTAGTGGAGCATTAAAATCTTCTGGAGGCGATATTCTTTTTTCCCATACATCATTATCGAAGTGAGCAGTAAGTCTCTTTGTTCTTCTAGCTTTTTCACTATTAATTAGTTCTATCTGAAATAAAAATAGAATTGATGATTCATTTTGGTAAAAAACATAATTTCTGAGATGCATAAAAAATTATATATTTTACTGTTTCATACTAACTACAGCTTTTTTATCCTTTGATTCTTCCCATTTACAAGCATTATTGAAGTCCCTTTTCCATTGTGAACAGTCCACAAAATCACCAAATATAAAGTATTGATGTAATCGGCCTTTTATTGAAGTACATTCTTCATATTCCTTCTTATAGATAGAACTTTCACGAATCTAAAATTATTTTCCATAAAGATATCAAAGTATTACCTTGAAAAAGCATTATTACCAGCCATTCATTATCAGCAAAATATTGTGTATTTTCAGTATGTTCATTATTTGAGGTCATTTAGTGAACTATTTTAAAGAAATTTGGATGCAATAGGCTCCTATATTAAAATTTGTTTTTAAAATTTTGAAAAAGATATTTTGAAAGAAACAATGCTATAGTTATGTCATATTGTCATAAACAATAATTATCAAAGAAGAAGTTTTCTTTTTCTACGATTGATAAAAAGTGACGGTCATTATTCCCTCAACAACTCAACAAACTTCAAATTATATATATAAAGAAATGAAATTTTTTGCTTATGGCACTGAATGAAATATTTAAGAAAATGAACACTAGAACATTCATTTGAAAAATTCAAATTAACCAAGAGAATAGTGTTGGGTAGAACATACACGAGACGTTTCATTTGTCCCGGACATGACGTCAAAAAGTAAGAGTGCCTCGAAATTTAAAATTGTACTACTTCAATTTTTTTGTCGTGGTCGAGCGAGGCAGATAAACGACAAGCACGTCACGTGATCACGTCACAGTCGTGATTACAGTCGTTTCTTTATTATATTTTCATTTTATAATAGTTTGTTTACTTTTTTATTTACAAACTAGCAGCCCGCCCCGTGACGTCGCCCGCGGGTTTTTTTCCATAATATCGAATAAATCATATCTCATAGCGCCATCTAGTCGTACAAATTCAAAGATTTCTTATATTACTTATATTTTGGATAATTAACCGCATCTATAAATTATAGTCTATTTGTTATTCTGATGTAAGTATAAGTTATATTCTTGTAAAGTTTGATTAAAATCCATTCAGTAGCTTTTGCGTGAAAGAGTAACAAACATACATCCATCCATCCCACATCCATACCCACAAAATTTTAAATAGGTATAATAGGTAAGAAATTTTATAATCGTAATCATTTGGTCAGAGTACCTAACAGACTAAAAACACATAAAATTCATTTTTTATACTTGTAAGATTTATAATTTCAAAATATTTGTACTAAACATAGGACATGACAAAAGCACGTCGCGTGTGACATTTGAGGAGCCAGAAGGCGCCTATAATAACGTACTATAATTCTATATTCGTAATACTATAATTCGTACTATAATAACTTCAAATGGTTCAGTACGCCTCGCCTCATTTGAAATGGGACATTGTACTGGCTCAGGACAAAAAAGAGGCTACTCTTACAAACTCTTTTTCAAGTCGTGTCCTACTCAACACTACAAGAGAATGTAGAGCTAGATATGTGAACGTGTATGATGTAATGTCTCCTTTATCCTTCAAGGTATAAATGTTAGAGAAATATTTATAATATTTTTTTAAAACGTTCACATATCTAGCTCTACTATAACATTCTCTTGGTTAATGTTTATCAAATGAATGTTCTAGTGTTCATTTTCTTATATATATATATATATATATATATATATATATATATATATATATATATATATATATATATATATATATATATATATATATATATATATATATATATATATATATATATATATATATATATATATATATATATATATATATATATATATATATATATATAACCATCAATTAATTTGACACGATTAGATTCTGAGTACAAGATTTGACAGTACGAGTATAAATATGATTTATAAGGTTATAGTAAACACAAATTAGAATAAATATAAAAGATAATAAACACTCATATTTTCGCGATAAAGAGCAGTATACCTGAAAAAGATTTCCCTTAAAAATAAATTGTTTTTCAATGACACTATTTGAAAATAAGCTTTCTAAATTATGCAGATGTTGTATGCAAAATGGAAACCACAATGTATTTACTACTATGTTTGAAAGACAACCGGTAGTAAAAATATTAGAATACTGTATTTCAGAAAAAGTAAGTAGAAACTGAAATGGACATACCTTGCACAATTTTTTAAATTTCAATAATTATACGTAAATAGAATATCACTAACTCTGAATTAATTCTTTTTACAGATATGCTCAGATGATGGATTGCCTGAAAATATATGCCAGCAGTGTTATGACAAAATTATATCGTATTATTTATTCATTTTAAATTTTAAGAAAGTTCAATTACATTTACTTGATATTTTCAAAGATTCTACTGGCATTGAAAAAGATAAAACTGTTCTGAAAGAAAGAGAAACATTAGGATCAGGTTTTGAATGTAATGAAGAGTACTCTTTAATTAAAAAATCTCAATACAATAGAATAGCTAATAGTAATATAGAAATAAATAGTAATGTATGCAGCAAAGTTGAATTGGAATTAGAAGTATTTAATATAGAACACACAGCAAATTCTGAAGATTTAAAAAATAAAGATATCCAAATACAGTTTTTAAATAATCTTAATAATGGAGAAAGAGAAGAAATTACATGTAGAGATCTCTGTAAAAACAACTTGTCAAAAGAGCATTTCAACAATCATTTAGATGAATGTTTAACAGAAAAACCATGTTTTTCTAAAAATTCAACTGTTGAAAAGTTGAAACCTTCGTTTCAAAAATATATCTGTAGTGAGTGTGAAGAATGTTTTGAATTTATGAAACAACTTGAACAACATTGTAGAAATACTGGACACGGCATTCCAAGAAGATTCTGTTGCAAAATATGTTTTAAAAAGTTTTTGTCAAATACAAGGTTGAATGATCATATGAGAATACACAATAATGATAAGCCTTTTAAATGTAGTGAATGTGGCATGACATTTACTTCAAACTCAAACTTGAAGAGACATAAAAAAAAACACACAGGAGAAAAATCATATTTTTGTGAAGTTTGTAGCAGAGGTAACACTTTTCAACTTTTCCTTACAATCATTCAGTAATTTCATATCATTCTATTGGTTTCAGGATTTATTCAAAAACATACCCTTACTGTTCATATGCGCCTCCATAATGGGGAAACACCCTATGTATGTGAACTTTGCGGAAAAGGATATCGCACTAAACCCTTACTTCATCAGCATATGTATAAACATAAAGACACAGAAACACAAATAATAAGATATCGAAAATATTATTTGAAATATGGAAAGATGAAGGTTGAATGTGAAATATGCAAAAAAATTATTACAAAGAGTGCGTTATATAATCACATGAAAATACAACATGGGGATGGATTAAAAAAATTTTTATGTAATCTATGTGGAAAGACTTATGCCACAAAAATGTCTTTAGGTAAGAGTAATGTATTTATACAAGGATTATAATTTATATTTTAATTAAATGGGATTGTAATTAGAATAAATTCATATTTATTTTCAACTATAATAATTAAAGAATTCAATTGTCAATTTATTGTTGTTCGAATCAATAGTAAATCCATATTTTGAATGTTGCTCCACTTTGTTATTCGGTTTGATTAAGAAAAAAATTCAACAACTACAAAACTTACATAATAATGATATGTAAACAATTTCAAAGTGCAATAGTTATACCTGTGTTAAAATTATGCTGAACTCTTTGGAACCAATGTAGGTTAAACGTAGGATACTCTTTGCTTCATATATATATATATATATATATATATATATATATATATATATATATATATATATATATATATATATATATATATATATATATATATAATATATATAAGATATAAAATATTTTATTTTGAATGTTTTTAACAATAACAGGCTTCTTTTTATATGAAAAACTTTATTTTTGTTGACGTTTCGTTGTATATCACAACGTCAACAAAAATAAAGTTTTTCATATTAAAAGAAGCCTGTTATTGCTAAAAACATTCAAAATAAATATATATATATATATATATATATATATATATATATATATATATATATATATATATATATATATATAATTCGTTTAGTTTTCTTGTGCTTTGCTTAATAACATAAGTGTGAAGGTTTCTTGGGAATGAGCACAGTTTAAAATTGATGTAGTAATTATTTATTCGACATATGTTTCGGCTCTAGGCCTTTTTCAAGAATATTATATGTTTATTGTTTGTTGGAAACTGACTTCAATTTCACAAATATTTCGTTAAACTGAATAGTGTGAGAATTATGGTTTATGGGTAACATCTGTGGGTTCGTTTCTTTAGGACATGCGTATCTTCCGATGAATTCTTATCTTTGGTTCCATGGGCGTGCAGTTCTTGGATTTTAAATGTTATTTTATCAGATTGTAGTATATTTTAGATAAACTATTTGTATCTGTTTTATCGTTAATAGCATTTTTTTCTTTTTTAATGTGAATCATTTCCAATATAGTTCTAGATTTATAGTTGTTTTCTTTGTTCAATATTCTATAATTTTGAAAGTCAAATGTATGATTTTTTTCAACACGGCTTTGAAAAAACACGAACAGGAAAAAAATCATACATTTGACTTTCAAAATTATAGAATATTGAACAAAGAAAACAACTATAAATCTAGAACTATATTGGAAATGATTCACATTAAAAAAGAAAAAAATGCTATTAACGATAAAACAGATACAAATAGTTTATCTAAAATATACTACAATCTGATAAAATAACATTTAAAATCCAAGAACTGCACGCCCATGGAACCAAAGATAAGAATTCATCGGAAGATACGCATGTCCTAAAGAAACGAACCCACAGATGTTACCCATAAACCATAATTCTCACACTATTCAGTTTAACGAAATATTTGTGAAATTGAAGTCAGTTTCCAACAAACAATAAACATATAATATTCTTGAAAAAGGCCTAGAGCCGAAACATATGTCGAATAAATAATTACTACATCAATTTTAAACTGTGCTCATTCCCAAGAAACCTTCACACTTATATATATATATATATATATATATATATATATATATATATATATATATATATATATATATATATATATATATATATATATATATATATATATATATATATATATATATATATATATATATATAAATAATTTTTTAAAAAATGCCTTCAGAAAAAGTGCAAATATGGAAATATAATGAATATTTTATGTTTTCAGGAGTTCATATGAATATCCATACGAAGAAAGTATCTTATAACTGCACAGTTTGCTCTAAATCATTCACTCACCAAAACTATTTAAAAACCCACCTGATGTTACACTCAGGAGAAAGACCACATTGTTGCGATCTTTGTGGTAAAACATTTGTGCAACGCACTCATTTAGATCGACATATGAAAACTCATACTGGAGCGAAACCTTATGCTTGTAGTTACTGTGATAAAACGTTTGCATTGAATGAGAATCTGAAAGTCCATACAAGAATTCATACTGGAGAAACTACACATCATTGTTCGATTTGTGGAAAAGGATTTTTCAATTCCAGTAGTAAAAAAAAACATGAGATCAGTATTCATAAAATGCATCAAAAAATACACAAGAATTAAACATTCCATTAAATTGCTTTTAGATTATAAATGTGCAATAAATTGATCGTGTATAATGCTGTTGTAAAATGTATTGGTTGTTTGAATTTTCCCATTAATATATAAAAACTGACAACAAAAAATTAGTTCAATAATGAAAATTAATCTCAAAATTGTATTAATCATTTGCGTTATACTCCAATCTATATATCCATCATCATCAACCTCTGGTCGTCCACTGCAGAACAAAGGCCTATGTTTATATATACAATAAATATAAAAAAGAAACTTACGGTATAGACCTGGAATTTTTTTAATTTCATTTATTTTATGAACCTTTTATATTTACCTGATGAAAGTGCGAGACATGTGTTTCGTTCTTCAAGGAACTCGTCAGTCGCACCACGTCCATCGAAGTGAAGTAACGATTTCGATCCCCAAGCATCTTCTTATGACCCAAGTAGAATACCGTAGAGTAATGAATACTCCACAATTCATTACTATATAAATATATATATATATATATATATCTCAAGTGAACCATGGTCCCAAGAAACCTTTTTCTCTAATATTTCAAAATGTGCAATGTCTAACTACAGCTCTAAATAAACTGAATGTTCTATTATCAGAAAATGATGTGGACATTTTAACGATTGCTGAGCACTGGAAATCTGCCGACGAGATCTCACAGTGGCAAATCCCTGGATACAAGTTGGTTTCTCAATTTTGCAGAGAGGAGGGCAGACATGGAGGAACCGCCATTTACTGTAAAAAGCCTGTGCAGTCGTTTGAAAGAAGAGATTTTGTGAGTCTCAGTGTGATTAATGTTGTTGAGTGTTCTGCGATTCAAGTGAATCTAAAACATTCTAGTATAGTTATTCTCTGTATTTACAGACCTAACACAAAACCTTTAGCAAATGTAGACATTTTTATTGAGAAACTGAATGCAATATTATTGAAATGTAGCTTAGAAAAAACTAATTTTATTATCGCTGGGGATTTCAATGTCAATGTTTCAGAGGATTGCAGAGATACTAGGGAGTTCCTATCAACTATTGAAATGTTTAATGTCAGTCTTTCATTTTCATGTGTAACTCGTCCAGCCTCGGGTGCCTGTTTGGATAATATTATTACAAACATGAAAGGATATAATGAAACCCTGGAATTCCATATTTCAGACCATCTCGCTTTAAAGTTCACGCTGTCAGAGGCCATCATAACTAAATCTCCAAGTAAGTTTTCAATTAGATGTATTAATGAACAAACTGTCAATGATTTTCTTTTGAATTTATCTCTTGTGTCATGGAATGATATCTATGACATGTCTGGCAATGTCAATGCAATGTGGAGCTGCTTCTCTTCACGCTTTAAAACTGTCTTTGTAACGTCATGCCCTCTAAGGGTTGTGTGTAATAAACCTACAATGAATATCTGGAAAGCGAATCCAGCCATAAAAGACAAGAAAAGAATTTTAGATAATCTTTTTGTTATTTCTACTGCCAGGCCAGAATTTAAGGAAATTTATAACAATTTTAAGAAGCAGTATGATCATGAGATTTCATCAGCATATAAGTCTCACTTTGGTGACTATATAACCAATGCCCCTAACAAATCGAAAGCTGTTTGGAGGGTATTAGACTCTTTAATGGGTAAGTGCAGAGAAGCTGACTTAGCTATAAAAACTGGTAATCCATTGAAATTGGCTAACAACTTCAATGATTTCTTCATTGGAAATGCCACTCATAGGGTAAAGTTTAATCATCCTTCTCAGTCATTAAATACTTCTAGGTCTGAAAGACTAGATAAGTCTTTTTATTTCTTTGAAGTTACCGAAGCAGAAGTTATTGCCGTTGTGGGATCCCTGAAAACTTCAAACTCCTCTGGGCATGATGGCATTCCTATTTCGATTGTGAAAAAATCAACCCATATTATAGGTAGGCCATTGGCTCATATCATGAACTGTGCATTTAATGAAGGCTGTTTTCCAGACGATCTTAAAATCGCACTGGTAAAACCCCTTTTCAAAAAGGGCGATATCAACGAAATTAATAACTATAGGCCAATTAGCCTTTTGTCAAGTTTTGCAAAAGTTTTTGAGAAAATACTAGCAACTAGACTACTAAAATTTTTTATCAAATTTAGAGTCATTGCGGCTGAACAGCATGGCTTTACTAAATGCAAGTGCACTGATACAGCTCTCTTTGAATTGTTAGATGCTGTCATTGTAGCACTTGAAAAAGGTGAAGTTCCTATGGCGCTGTTGTTTGACTTATCAAAAGCGTTTGATTCTGTATTGCATAGCGTTCTACTTGAGAAACTCGAGCTTTGTGGTATCAGGGATATTGCTTTAAAGTTTATCGAGAGTTACTTGTCAAATAGACGACAGAGAGTTGTCGTTACGGTTGATGGCACGGCCCACTTCTCTGAGGAGAGGATCCTTTCCAGGGGCGTTCCTCAGGGAAGTGTGCTGGGTCCTCTTCTATTTCTTATTTATATTAATTCCCTGTGTTCAATTACACCTCCAGTCAAATGCTTGCCTGTCCTCTATGCAGATGATAGTAATTTTCTTGTGATATCTGATGAAGTTGAGACCTGCATACAGGATGGTAATGCGGTGATTTCTGCGGTGAAGGGGTGGTGCTGCGATAACCATTTAACTATTAATGAAGATAAAACCCAATGTCTCTTTTTCTCTAGTATTAGATCTAAAACTAATTTTCCTTCATCATTTGATCTAAATGATGGTACCAATATCGCTGTGACAGACAGTGTGAACTTTTTGGGGATTGTTCTGGACGGGCACCTGAGGTGGGTCCCACATGTTGTCAGGTTAAGGAAGCGTTTAAATAAAGTTATTTACACCTTTATAATGCTTAAAAACAGAATTAACTTGGAAGTTGTTCATACTCTTTATTACTCCAATTTCCAGTCTTTAATGGTCTATGGGATTATTTTCTGGGGAAACTCGCCTTCAGCAAATGAAATCTTCTTAACACAAAAAAAGGCGCTACGACTTTTGTGCGGTTTGGGCTTCAGGGATTCCTGCCGGGGAATATTCCGCGCCAATAATGTTCAAACACTGTATGGTCTTTATATTTTTAAGCTTTTACTTTTTGTGAGACAGCAAAGGCATTACTTTGAAAAATACTTAAACGTGAATAAGACCCGGCAGGTCTTTCCATTTAACCTTCCCGTACACTCTAGTGCCAAGTTTGCAAATGGTCCGCTCTATATGGCCATGAAACTTTTTAATTTGCTGCCTCAGTGCATGAGAGTCATTGAAAAAACTGAAGTGTTCAAGAAATGTATTTATAAGTTTGTTTTGGAATGTGAACCTTATAGTTTAACTGAATTTTTAGACTACTGTAAAAAGTAGAAAACTCACCTGACTTGTTTCTCTTGTGGGCTGTGATGATGATTCGCAACTGTACTTGTTGGAACCAATAAATTATTATTATTATTATTATTATTATATATATATATATATATATATATATATATATATATATATATATATATATATATATATATATATATATATATATATATATATATATATATATATATATTTGAATTAAGAGACTTACGGTATGAACCTGAAATTTTTTTGTGACAGCCGTTTACATATGTTTCAAGCTTATTGGCTCTCGTCAGAACGGCATAGTTCAAGTTTTAGATGTACAAACTTGGATGTTAATTAAAACGAAAAAAAAAAGTATCAAAAAGAATCAATATCGTTTGTTTCGTATCGACAATAGTTTGATGTTGAGATTTCAACAAATTATCAACATCAACATTTGTATTACACTGTACACAATTGAAAAATATAGAATTTATAGCAAAAGCTCAAATTATTTAACTTCAAACTGCGAATGTTTTGGGAAGCGATCTATTTGCATTAGTATACCAGCTCAACTAATGGCGGGATTCTTAGACCACCTCTTCTCTATGACAGATATTCATTTCGTGGCCTGTATCACAGCCTAACTCTACTTACAAGCCATGAACTAAGAAATCTGGCAACATCCAAGCAAGACCCACAAATAATGATGCTGTAATGGCGTTCTAATGGTTTTTGGTCATTGCTGCTGAATAAATCGCTATTTAACGAGAGAAATAAAATTCAAATCCAAAAATAACTTGTGAAAAGTGCTATTGTTTGAAGTTGTGAGGAACAAGCAAAAGAAATTTCCCGCTAATGTCTTATATAAACAGGAATATCTGTTGTGTTTTAAGTTATGCTTTTTTTGGTTATACCTGGAGAGGTAGTAATAATACCTAACTTTTACCATCTCATAATTGTGTAAAAACAAAAATCCGCGTTTTAGTTGTTGTGCTATTATGTGATGTATAGTGTTTAGAAAGTGCTACTGTGTTTTTTTCAGCAACAGACTAAGGAATACCTTTGAAATTTGTATGTAAATAGCTACCGATTACTGATGTTTTGACTGAGTAGTTCAGACATTAACAAAAGCATTATTTGCTAGAATTGTTCCTTTTTTGTGATTAGTAGAGTTACTTACCCTTTGTTAGATTAAGAAGTTTTTTAGAACTAATCTCTTATAGGTCTTGTTCTTGATATTAGCACAAAAATTAACATGCCAAGTCAGTGCTGTGTGCCTGGATGCAAGTCGAACTACAAAACTTACCTCGAGGCGGGCGAACCACCAGTTTCTGTATTTTGTTTTCCATAGGATGGTAATCTAACGAATCAATGGCTAAAAAATATTCCTAGGGCATCATGGATCCCCACAAAATATTCTGTAGTTTGTGCCAAACATTTTCCAGAGGGAGCACTTACTAGCGAAGGTATTCATCGTTTGCTAGATTGATCAACAGAAGGCTAGATTGATAAAGTTAAACTTAATTTAAATGCAGTGCCAAATATTTTTCTTCATTTACCCCTGCTTATCAAAAGCAGTCCACTCTCAAAGAGAATATCCAGCTGAAAGAACCAGTATTGAAGGAACGTTGTGAGAAATTGAATGAAGACTTTGAAAACTCAGATTCAATTTGCAATTTTGTTGATTTAACATCTAATTATAAAAAAGATTTTAATATGTAAATCGTGGAATATAAAAACTTTTGAAACTAACAGCATTTTTTTACAGTCTAGTTTTTCCATCCAACGTAACTGAATGTTCACAAATAAACAGTATATAAATTATTAATCAGATTTTAGTAGATTCAGATATGCATGTAAATGTTTTTATCAATAAAAATAAACTGTCTCCTAATGATTTAAAATGAATTTTACAACTGAAATGAACTAAATAGTCTCAACTGGAAAATTTGCTTGCTCGTTACAAATATGATATCAGAATCATTCTACTGTACATATCTCAATAAAGGTTTAAAGGAATTGACGCATTAAACTTACTCTCACCTGAGAATGAAAAATAATGAAATTTATAGCATATTGTTAATTCTAATTGATAAAGTGAACTTGTTAGTGTACATACTAAAAAACAACATTTGAATCGCTATAACTCAGACATAGTTCTTCTTAGAAAAAAAGTGTATTAAAAATTTCTATAGATAATTGTATGATCTACAATTTTTGTCAAAACTATTTTTTTATACAAAGTACCGTTTCGCAGAAAATTTTTCTGAAAAAGCAATTATTAACATGCAGTAGACCGATGTTCGAAGATCGATCGGTCTACCGGATTGAGCAGATGCGGCGTTGCCAAGTTTATGTTCATGGCTTGTAAGTAGAGTTAGGCTGTGCCTGTATTAAAGGTGGCCGTGGTACAATCATATCAATCTTATAAAATTATGTCAAAGTGATATATTATCTCTATGATATATATGTCAATAACTATATTATCCAATGACGGCTCCGCCATCATGAAAAACTATATAAAAAGGTAAAATTCTTTTCAAAAATTGAAATCAATTTCAATATAATGAGCGGTTGTTGATATATGGAATATTCAAAAACCTACAATATATTGCATACAAAGTATAAGAAATACATCGGTTGAATATTCATTTCTTATAACGCCGATAACCGTAGTTTCGCAAAGTTGTTACATTATGCAACACAAAATTCTAAATTTCGCACGCGACAGCAGTTTCAGACAAAAATATTGCGATCTGGCACTACTTTCGACTATATTTTTGCTTAAATAGATCTGGGATGCTCATAAAGTAGTTTGTTGTTTGCGCTAATCAGAAATATAATATTTATTTATACTTAGGTAAATAATTCAATTTGAGTAATTCCTACAGCGCGTCTTCAAGGTTTCTATTCTCTCAAATAATTCAATAAATTCGACAATAAATAACTGACTAATTGGATTATTTTTTACGCAGTGGGGTTTTATCGAAAACATCGTTGTTTTCTTGCAATAATAAATGTTTCACATTTTTCTGTTACAGAAATATGTGCTCACAATGCCCAATATAATATTCTATATGTTATAAATACTAATAATATTTCTTGTTTGTTCGCAATATACAAAAAGAGTTGAAAAAATGCTTGAAAGTTTGGGAACAAAACCGATTAGGAGAGTATACCTCTCAAAATAATTTGGCAACACGGCCGGACTACGCTCTTCTTGGCCTGTATTAAAGGTGGCCGTATACAAGCCATGAACTAGGAAATCTGGCAACATCCAAGCAAGACCCATAATAGAGATGCTGTAATGGCGTTGCACTGGTTTCTGCTCATTGCTGCTGAATAAATCGCTATTTAACGAGAAAAATAACATACAAATCCAAAAATAAGTTGTGAAAAGTGCTATTGTTTGAAGTTGTGGAGAACAAGCAAAAGAAATTTTCCGCAAATTTCGTATATAAACAGTAATATCTGTTGTGTTTTAAGTTGTGTTTTTTTTTTTGGTTATACCAAGAGAGGTAGAAATAACACCTAACATTTTCCATCTCCTAATTGTGTAAAAACAAAAATCCGAGTTTTAGTTGTTGTGTTATTATGTGATGTATAGTGTGTAGAAAGTGCTTCTGTGTTTTTTTTTCAGCAATACACTAAGCAATACCTTTGAAATTTGTATGTAAATAGCTACCGATTACTGATGTTTTGACTGAGTAGTTCAAACATTAACAAAAGCATTATTTGCTTGAATAGTTCCTTTTTTGTGATTAGCAGAGTTACTTACCCTTTGTTAGATTTAGTAGTTATTTAGAAGTAATCTCTTATAGGTCTTGTTCTTGATATTAGCACAAAAATCAACATGCCAAATCATTGTTGTGTGCCTGGATGCAACTACAAAACTTACCTCGAGTCCGGCCAACCACCAGCTTCTGTATTTCGTTCTCCATAGAGTGAATATAGTTTTCCATTAAATGTAAATCTAATGCATCAATGGCTAAAAATATTTCTAGGGCATCATGGACCCCCACAAAATATTCTGTAGTTTGTGCCAAACATTTTCCAGATGGTGCACTTATTAGAGAAGGTATTCATCGTTTGCCAGATAGATGAACGAAGGCAATATCTGCTCAAGCTGAACTCCATTTAGATGCAGTGACAAATATTTTTCCAAATTTAACCCTACTTATCAAAAACAGTCCACTCTCAAAGAAAACATTCAGCTGAAAGAACCATGGCGTTGAAGGAATATTGTGAGAAATTGAATGAAGCCTTTGAAAACTCAGATTCAATTTGTTCTTTTGTTGATTTAACATCCAATTATAAAAAAAGATTTTAATATGTAAATCGTAGAATATAATTTTTTTTTAAAATAACATTTTTTTACACTCTAGATTTTCCATCAAATGTAACTGAATGTTCACAAATAAACAGTGTACAAATAATTAATCAGATTTTAGTACATTCAGATATGCATGTAAATGTTTTCATCACTAAAAATAAACTGTCTCCTAATGATTTAAAATGGTTTTTACAATTGAAATTAACTAGATGGTCTCAACTGGAAAATTTGTTTGCTCGTTACAAATATGATATCAGAATGATTAAACCATCCAAATTACTGTACACATCTCAATAAAGGTTTAAAGGAATTGACAGTTGCATTAAACTTACTTTCACCTGTGAATGACGAATAATGAAATTTATTGCTTATTGTCAATTCTAATTGAACTTGTTAGTATACATACTATAAAAACAACTTTCAAATCGCTATAACTCAGACATAGTTCTTCTTAGAAAAAAAGAGTATTATTAATTTCTAAAGATAATTGTATGATCTAAAATTTTTGTTGAAATTATTTTTTATACAAAATTCCGATTCGCTGAAAAGTGTTCTGAAAAGGCAATTATAACATGCAGTAGACCGATCTTCGAAGATCGATCTACCAGAATGAGCTCATGCGGCGTTGCCAAGTCTATGTTCATGGCTTGTAAGTAGAGTTAGGCTGATATGATCTAGGAATAGAACATAACCAGAGCACGGCCAACTTTAGTACAGGCCATGAAATGAATATCTGTCATAGAATAGAAGTGGTCTAACAATCCCGCCATTAGTTGAGCTGGTATACTAATGCAAATAGGACGCTTCCCAAAACATTCGAAGTTTGAAGTTAAATAATTTGAGCTTTTGCAATAAATTCTATATTTTTCAATTGTGTAAAGTGTAATACATGTGTTGAAATCTCAACATCAAACTATAAAAAACCAAGTGTTGAGTTTGTTTACAAATTTATTATTAGGTACTAGTGTTGATAGTTTGTGGATAACATAACATCAAATTATAAAAACGAAGTGTTTTGTGTGTACCGATTTAATCGAATGGAATTTGTGTTATGTTTTGAGTACGGATTACTTACAATCAATTTTTTTGTGAAATATAGTGTAGAGGATATGTACTCCGTAGATGATTCAGTAAGTTTCAAGCTTGGAATAGGTGAGTTTCTAATAAGTATATTTTCTAAAAATGACGAAAACTTGTTGTATTCCTGGTTGTAAATGAAATTATAACAGCACCCTGCGGGCGGGTGGGCAACTAATATCGACTTTCACTTTCCCTAAAAATGAATTTTTGAAAAGTAAATGGATGAAATGTATACCACGAGTTAATTGGACTCCAACAATATCTAATATATTATAATATGTCTATATATACTAATAATATTTCTTGTTTGTTCGCAATATACAAAAAGAGTTGAAATAATGCTCGAAAGTTTGGGAACAACCGATTAGGAGAGTATACCACTCAAAATAATTTGGCAACACCGCCGGACTACGCTCTTCTTGGCCTGTAGTAAAGATGGCCGTGACCAGATAATTGATATGTTCTGTGGTTTATTATTTGTCACATTATCAGATTTGGCAACTTCTGTTGTTCTAAATTCGATTTGAACTACAAAATAAAGTCATTTTTAGCTGTAGAGAAATTTAGGGATGATCGATGTTAGAAAAACATCGATTTTGACATCGATGTCATAATCGAAAGCCCAACATCGATGTTCGATATTTATCGAATACCGAACATCGATGTTAAAACATCGATGTTCATGCTTTGAACATCGATTTTCAATGATCATCGAGCATCCCTATTGGTCGTGCTTGAGGCCGTGAGTTAACATCGATATCGATTCCGTTAACATCGATGTTCGATATTTATCGAAAAGCGAACATCGATGTTGAAACATCGATGTTTTTGCTTTCGACATCGATGATCATCGAACATCGATGATCATCGACCATCCCTATAGAGAATCTAACTTTCAGTTGGAAAATGGAAATTTTACTGAGTACTGCACCATACCATTACTATGCTAAAATTATTAAATTATTTTAATAAAATATTTGACATCGTAATACAGAGCGATTACTTAGTTAATAACTTACACGAATAAACTAAGACCATTGCGTTAATAAATAAAAAAAAATTAAATCATAATTTTATTATAAAGAACAATAATTGTTCTTTATAATAAATGTTTATTATTAAAGTGTCCGTTAACAAAATATAGTGCTCTTTGTTTTTTTGTTCTGTATTCAATGTAAAAATATATGGTATACCAAATATATATATATTGAGCAGTCAGCATCATTCCATTGAAGAAATATAAGTACCATTTGTTATTACCCTACAAAAATGAACTTAAATAATTTTTCCGGCTTATGCCGGTGTTGTATGGATATTGGCACAATGGAAATATTTGAAAATGTTTTTGAAAATGTATCGTTAGCTACAGTGATTGAAAAATGCACCCAGAAAACAGTATGTATTGCACAAAAGGTTGAAATTATATATTCAATATATATTTTCATAAAATAATTTGCAGCTTTCACTTAGGGATGATTTGCCCAAAAAAATATGTCAGAAATGTTTTGATAAGTTAGCTACAAGTTATTCTTTCATTAGAAAATTCCATCAAGTGCAAGAATCCTTAAAACAATTACTATATTCTACAAAAATCAAAAGCCTGTGCAAGGGTATCACTAATGACCAGGTAATTTCAACTGAAGATATTTTACCTGATAATAGAACTGATTTTGCTTTGTACAATTCAAATATTGATATTTGCAAACACCACGAATGTAAAAAACATATTGATGGCAGTGATGATGATATACCTCTTTCAAAATTGAAAAAATCTCTAGGATCTTTGGAAAATTCGAATTTAGACAAAAGAAAAAGTGAATCTGGCCAAACAAATCTTAATAAAACCACTGGTAATAGACATTTTCATACCAAGCATATATTACAAAATGTTAGGGGAAGAACTGATAGAATAAGAAGAAAAGATGAAAAATATTACTGTCTTAAATGCAATGAATGCTTCAATAATATCAAACTATTAGTGAAACATTGTAGAAATACTGGTCATCCTATCCCCAGAAGATATCAATGTGAAACATGCTTGATGAAATTTTTAACTAAATCTTCTCTTAAATCTCACCTTAGGATACACAGTAAGGAGCAACCATATATTTGTGAAATATGTAAGATGAAATTCAGTTTAAATTCTAATTTGCAAAGACATAAGAGAAGACACACTGGGGAAAAGGATTTTTTTTGTGAGATATGTGGACGTGGTAATGTATTTTTATTCCTTACTGATGTGGAAATTCTTTATTTATTTTTTTCATGAATTATAGTTGCTATTTTCAGTTGAGGTCTTAAAATTGTATATTACCTAATAAACTTATTTAATTCACAATATTTCAAAAGTCATAACTAAGTATCCCTAAAATGTGAGGAATAAATTGAAAATTATTTTTAGGGTTCATTCAGAAATATACCCTAACTATTCACATGCGCCTTCACAATGGTGAGACACCTTATAAATGTCAAGAATGTGGCAAAGGATACCGTGCCAAATCTTTATTAACTCAACACTTGAATAAACACAAAGGTCTTGAAACTTACTACCACCAACACTATTTAAAACATGGAAGTCTCAAAGTTGAGTGTAGTATATGCAAGAAACAACTTACTAAAAGTGGTCTCTATACTCATATGAAAGTACAGCATGGGGATGGATTGAAGACATTTTTATGCAATTTATGTGGAAAGAAATATTCTTCGAAGAAATACCTAGGTATGGGTAATAATGATAATATAAGAGTTACTTCAGTTTTGAAATATTAAAATTTGTCAATATTCTAGACTATGCTATTCTAGTTACTGTATATTTAGCTATATTTCAACAATTATATGTAATAAACTCCAAATGCATATTAATATCACTTTAGTATATACAAATTACAAATGGTAAATGTGCTAAACATAATAAGAAAATTTACAATGCAAGTATAAACTTCCAAAATAAATAATACTCTTTAATCTTAAGGAAAAGTATTTAATACTTAATTTCAAGATGTTAAAAAGAACAGTTTTCTAAATATTACCTAGATATGATCTATGTTTCACAGTTATCAATCAAAGCACTGGTAAGGATGAAACATGTCATTTTTAGCATCAAACATTTTAAAAAATATATGTAAATCTAAGAAACAGTTGTTTTATTGCTAGTTCTTAGTTGAAAAGGATTTACATTAGTAAATTGTCCCAAATATTGAACTTATTTATTTTATTTTAA
The DNA here is from genome assembly GCA_030704895.1 of Henosepilachna vigintioctopunctata. Taxonomy (NCBI): domain Eukaryota; kingdom Metazoa; phylum Arthropoda; class Insecta; order Coleoptera; family Coccinellidae; genus Henosepilachna; species Henosepilachna vigintioctopunctata. The sequence goes on from JARQZJ010000079.1 coordinate 510,363, forward strand.
TTTGTTATGCATTTTCAGAAATCCATATGAATATACACACAAGAAAAATAACTTATAATTGTGATGTATGCAAGAAAACGTTCAGTCATCACAACTACCTAAAAATTCATATGCGTATTCATTCTGGTGAAAAACCTCACTGCTGTCATACATGTGGAAAAACTTTTACACAGAGAGCACATTTAGATGGTCATATGAGGACTCATACTGGTGCCAGACCGTATAATTGTAACTACTGTAACAAATCATTTGCCCTTAAAGGAAATTTGATGGTTCATTTAAGGATTCATACAGGTCAACGTCCACATCACTGTAGTATATGTAACAAAGAATTTTTCAATTTGAGCAATAAGAAGAAACATGAGTCATCAGTACATCAGATAACACATGATACAAAATCAAGATTGGATGCATAAAATAGCATCTATAGTTTTTTTTAATATAATGTTTGAAATGTTATATATATATATATATATTTATATATATATATATATATATATATATATATATATATATATATATATATATATATATATATATATATATATATATATATATATATATATATATATATATATATATATATATATATATATATATATATATATATATATATATATATATATATAGTAAAATTTAGGTAACGGGAATAATCAGATGGATACTCATTACACACAACTCATACACAATAGCCTGGCCTTCAGTCCTCTAGGTTGTTGAAACTTTTGACCATTCAGTTTAGCAACATGTGGCGAAGAAGTGGCAACAAAATAAGAAACGTTTATTAGAAAAAAAATGTTAGTTTATCTTCACTGCATAAACTCTAATTGTAAGTAATTTTATTTTATACATATTGAAATTTATCACTGTAGTCATTACTTTGCAGCTTGTTCTTTCTCCTGAAGAAGACACAAATAAGTGTCCAAATATAGAGAATTTTAATGAATAAATGAGTTTTCAAACACTTCACAAGACCGATTATTCCCGTTACCTAAATTTTACTAAGTATCGCACGGTCGAGAAATTACCTTTTTATATAATATATATATATATATATATATATATATATATATATATATATATATATATATATATATATATATATATATATATATTCACTTATTTATATTATTATATAGAATTTAGGGGTAACGGGAATAATCAGTCTGGTGTATACATATATTTATAATATATGTATAATTAAAGGTGTATATCTACACTATAGGTACAGATATTTCCACTTCAAAGTGCCATAATACGATTTCGAATTTATTAATCAAGTGTTTATTCAGTTTGATAGTAATCGAACAAATAATTGAAAAAACAAATGTTGATAAGATTAGAATAAGTTCGCTCCTTGAAATATCAATGAATATATGAACATTTCGTAATTAATCTACACTTGTTGAAAGGTTATATAAACAATATTTGTTTCGCTATAAATTTAAAATTATCTAAAACGCTTCAGATTATATATTTTTCAAAAAATAAATATTTAGAAACTGCTTAGATCGTGAACTTAACGTATTTGATATAGAAATTTTTCCAATATGTATTGTGTTTAAATGTTTGGACGTTAAACAAAAGTTCATTAGAGCCAATTCACAAACAACTCTTAATATTGATAATTTTTAAAAATTTTGCCGTGAGTATTTTTTGAGGGAATTAATTTTTTGAGTTTGATTTAAATTTTAATTAATTCATATATCCGATTCCATACCTAAGGTATGGAAACCATACAAGGTTTACCTATAATTGAAGTGAATGACACGGAGGTTTCGCTTATTTCTTGGTGAAAAACGAATTAAAATTAACGCACTTGGCTTAAGTTTCACTAAATATATTAACTCTTCATATGTTTCGGGTGGTTAACCCATTATCAAAAGTATACAATATTACTCACGATAATGGGTTAACCACCCGAAACATATGAAGAGTTAATATATTTAGTGAAACTTAAGCCAAGTGTGTTAATTTTAATTTGTTGTTTATGCGGTGACTAGTCACATCCTGCCACTGGATGCACCAACCGATAGACTAAGACACAGCAAGGAAGAAGAAGAAAAGACGACTGCACATGCTCGGGACGCAACCTCAGGAGAAGTCAACAAGATCTCGTCCACTTCGGCGCTAGTCGCCAAGCAGTCAACATGACTGTAATCAACAAACGTTATTAGTGCACTTAAATGTATTTAGTTGTATTTAGTTATGATAAATAAAGTTGTTCATACTGAACAGAGTTTGGGTACATATCTCCTAACAAACCCCAACATTTATAACTGAAGTAGGTATTATTTACTTCAATTTTGGGGGCTAGATTAGTCAGCTAAGCAGTGATAATTAAAGGTGGATATAAACAAATATTTCTTGAGTCGTATGAATAAATAACTAAACATTAGAAATTTTCGTAAATAAATAAACGGTTACCTATACTAAATAAGAATGAAATATGAATACCGATGTCTTTTAAAGAAAGTTTGGGGACCTAACTAATAAATTCATTTCTTTTGTCCTTATGCATGAAAGTTCTATTCTAAATTCATGAAAAAAAACAAATGATATGATTTATTCACGTATCTTTGTATTTATGTTAATTCTAAAGCATCTAATAAAATTTCATATGTCATATTCCGTTTGAAGAAGGAGCTAAATTAGATGCATCAAATGAATTGAAATTGTTTCCTACAAAATAGGTTCAAATTTGTTTTATTTGGGAAGATAATATAATTTTCTTTCATATAAAGAATATTCGTATCAGTGAATAAATAAATCACAATTCTGTGTAAATTATTTAGACCCTCATCAACTTATTGGAATAAAAGCTTCTAAGCAATATAATTGTAATTTGTAGGATTATCTTTACTTCTTTCCATATATTCTCTCTCAATTAGTAGTTCAATTCTCTTTTTTAAATCACAAGGAGTCACAGGAATAACAAGTCGATTAAAAAGTTCACTGATTAAATTTGTATGACTGATGCTTTTTTGACATTTCATAATTCTCACAATTGCTGCATCAATTTGAAACTGTCTGTCGATCAGTACACTTTTTTCAGTTTCTCTCTCTTCCTCCTTCGTTTCTTTTAATTGGATCTGATTGATTCTAATTCGGTACAAACGATCTGAAAATTGTTTGTTCAAGGTGAACACATCGGTCCCATTTATTTCTAGGCCTTTCGGTTTTTTCAGTAATACTCTGCTTTTACCACAAGTCAAAGAAATTAAAGTGCGATTCAATTCAACCTCATCCAAATTAGTCAACTCTTTTATTTCAGTGTAGCATAGTTCAGCTGATGCATTGAACAACAAAAGAATTAATGTTTGAAAGAGTGAAACTTGGAGTTCTTTTTTACCATTTTCGAAATCGGCTTTAAGAATACAGTATCCAAGGACTGGTTGCCATAGCAATTTTTTACCACTGTGATTTATTGAATAGAATTTTTGAAATAAGTTTTGGTAATCTACGAATTCCTTTGGCAAGTTAACATTGAAGCTGGGATAATTTGGCCAAAAGCTATTGGTTAAAACATTTATGGATAAATCTGGAATATCATCCTTTTCAGGGGATTTGTTTAGATGCTGCTTGAAAGCTGCATTTATTTCCCAACTTATGTTGATATCATTGAACATTCCTTCAATTTTTGATGTAAATGTACTTCCACATTCATAACGTAACTTAGATACCATGCTACTTTCAGCATCTTGACTTGTAGATTTACCTAGCAGAAGTCTTTTGGCCAAATCTTTTTTATAAAAAGCCTCGAATATGTCTTTACCTTGAATTAAACGAAATATCGTCATAATATCACACAATGAAGCTTCTAACTCATCTACGTTGATAGTTTTGGCTCTTAATTTTTGATCTACATATTTGGCTAGTAGTTGCGCGGGTTTTTTTCGTTGGGCATTGATGAATTTTAAAAAACACTTTCTCATATCTTCATATATTACTCTATTTTTCATGAAACACGTTTTTATAATGGTATTCAATTTGTTTTTGAATTTCAGTAAACTTTCAATAGTTTGCGTATCAGGTAAGTTCATTATAGTATTTCCAATTTTCATGACATAATCAACGAAATAGTTGGATAGATGATTATATCCGTCAAAAATTTGTCTGATAAGACTATATAGTAGACTTAAATCGTTATAATTTTCGTCTTCTATAAGTTTTTCAAATCCTGCGTCTAGGATTTCGATGACGTGTTCACTAATTAATCTTTTTTGTATAATATCAACCATAGCGAATTTAGTGTTTCCATTAACGTAGTTATTCCCCCTCTCTTCTTCTTCGTTCAGTCGAAATGAAACATATTTCAGATATTCGGATACCGAATAAATTTTAATAAGTTTACTTCCTTCGTTTCTATAAAACTCATCAGAAACTTTTTCGAATTCGCTATGGAATACATCAGTGTATATTTGAAGATCCGTAAGCATATTTGTGATAGATCTCATTAACTTTGTATCTATTTGCGTTCCATTCCTTTCCATCTCTATATAGTTCAACAGGTGGATTAAGATTCTTTTCTTGATGGTTCCGTTCAAAACAATGGTATTCTTGAATAACGTTGTGCTAATATTATGAACGCTATTATGTTGAGGCGATTTTGGAGACTTTTCAAATAAGATAAAAATGTTTTTAATAGTTTTCATTTGTTCTTGAAAATTCTTCCATAAAATATTTATTTTTATCAGAAAATCGTCTTCATCGTCAAGAAGAACATAAAGTTTTTGAAAAAGATCCGTTTCTATAATGATACGAAGATTATTCAGAGAATATGCCTCCAAGTTATTGAATGTATGCAAATTTTGTACCATTCTGTAAATATCCTCGAGGGATTTGGACGTTTTTTGACCATTCATAATTGCTATTATTTCTGGTTCTAATATTGCCCATTGTTTCTCAGGATAGTTTGAATGAAGATAAGGTATACCCTTAAAATTAAGAATATTTATGGTGTTCTTAGTTAGAGCCATAATGCTGACAGTTATGACAATTAGGAAAATGACAACTCTCTGATCCCAAACACTCTCAGATATTAATTTTCTAATGCATAACATATATAAAACTATATGAACTATATGTGTTCCAGAAACATATCTTAAAATTCGTTTTTCAGTTTTATTAGTACCCAAATTGAAATAAACCTCCAGTTGATATTTATTATGTAAATTCCATCATAATTGTAGAATGTGGAATAAATATTTTAAATGTAAATTGTAATAGAAAGTTTTTTATATAAGAATATAAATAGTTTTTTCTCACTTTTGACTTCCTTAAGAAAATGATCGGTGACGTGACAAGTGCCTCTAAAAATTGTGGCTAGGTAACTGTTCTAACAATTTTATTGATTATGAATAAAATTAAAAGTCACAATTAAATAATAATTCACAAACATATAATAAGTAAAATAAAATAAATAGATATTACTGAATTATTTTGAAAAATATTTAAGGGAAACAGTTCTGCTATTAAGGTTGCTGTTGACAATGATGAACTATACTTTTCTTGTTCTCCATAAAATATAAATCTCAATATTCACTTGTATATTCAGTACTCAAAATACAGAATATGAATAAATCGAATTATAAGTTTTGTTATATCTCACGTATTACAGAAACTTGAATACAAGTGGTAATTTTTGTTATGGCATATTTTTATTCAATATAACTAATCGGCAATCCAATAGACAAGAATTTTGGAAATTAAAATTTTCTATAAAAAGAATGATTTTGTATATAGTCTTTTACTATTTTTTTTAAAACCTAATTAATGAACGACATATCAAAGAGGCCCTACATAAAACTCTGAATACCAAAATATATTATTTCTTTTATTATCATTACTTATATTATTGCTTATTTGAATTATTTTGTTTCTTATTTCTTTTGTTTTTTATTTCCTTCTCTATGATTATACTACTTACAAATAAGCTGTATCACCCATGAGAAAAAATTTAAATCAATGATATTCAATTCAATGATACAATTTTGTTTCCTTTCATCAAGGAAAGAGAATTAATGTTGGAAGTATTAAGCAAATTAGCGTTTTACTGTTGATCAAGACTAACCTGTAGCTGATCGTACGAACTGAACTAACAAAAACTGGGGAAAGGGATTGGTATCTTTTATTGATTTATGTCACGTTTACGTTTCTGACCGAAGGAGATAAAATTGCATGCGCTACTATCACAAGCGAATTTGTTATATCGGCACAGCAGTGCGAGTCAATATAGCCTATTTATAATTGTAAAATTTTTTGCAGTATAATCATCTTTCTCTTAGAAGTGATGATTTGAAGTACTCGAATTGAAGTATTGATAGAATAATTTCAATTTCATCACACCGTAACTTTCTCTCTCAAGCTATAGAGTTATTTTATTTCAATTGAAGTCAATTTCAATCACTTAAGCTACTCTGAATATAGTTGGGACATCAAGAGTTGTCCTGTAAAACTCACTTAGAGCAGTCAGACTTAAAGTTTCCTAAATGAAAATAATTCATCATTAGTAGAAAGACAAGGTTGTTTTGATTTATTTTGGTGATTTGGATTTCAGTTATCTAGCAAAAACTTCGAATTGTGCTGAGGAATAGTCCGTATTGTTATTGGTTTTTATCACAGAATTTAAATTACAATGAGAAATATAAGCAGATTATTGCTGAATAAGAACATCTATAGATGTGTCGGTAAGTGAAAAAATACATTATGTTGAATTTGTAAATTTAATTCCCCAAAATCAGTGAAAATATATAAGAATCTTCAGTGAATGGTATACCAATTAATATTCATGTTAATGGTAATCCAAAGGTAATTTTACATTGCTATGGAAAATATGTAGGACTATGGAAAAATTGAAGAATTATGCACAGATGAGTATAAATAGGCGAAAATATAAATGGGAAATTATATAGGAAACTTTAAGGGAAATATTTCCTCTTGTTTATATAATTTTTTTGTCCATATTCTCCAATTCTAGAAGTAAATAAGTATTTATAATATTTAGTATTGCCTGGATATATTCAAGGATACATTCCATTTTGACATAATTAAGGATTATTATTAATAATTGAAATTGAACTCTCCTCTTGGTTAAACATGATTAAATGATAATTTAAATCAAACTCTTGGCTTAATGTTTCACAAATTTATATATATTTGTGAAACATTGAGCCAAGAGTTTAATTTAAATTATTAATGATTATTATTCCCAATTAGTGCTATGTGCTAAATTCATTAATGTATTAACTTAAATATGCTCTACCTTAGGTACATTTAGAAGTTTTTCTGGTATACCAGGGGAACCAAATGGACCTCACATTAAGACCTCCATTCCAGGACCAAGGTCTAAAGCATTACTATCTGAATTGAATGAAATCCAGGTGAAATTTGATTTTATGAGAACTACCTTATAAAATATCTAGTTTATTTCATTTTAGCAAACTGGTTCTGTACAATTATTTGCAGATTACAGTAACTCTATTGGAAACTATTTGATAGATGCTGATGGAAATATTCTTTTAGATTCTTTTACTCAGATTTCTTCAATACCTGTTGGCTATAACCACCCAGAATTGCTTAATGTATTTAAACAGGAAAATGTTTTGGTAATAACATATAATGTGGAAATCTTTTATTACATTTTGTAATTTACACTTTTATTATATGTGTGGTGTAAAATCTGATGAATTGATTTTTTTTTAGAAAGCTTTCATTAACAGACCTGCTTTAGGGGTTTTTCCTGGAGATTATTGGCCTTCCCTACTGAAAGATGTACTCCTTTCAATTTCACCAGGCTTACCTCAAGTTACAACAATGATGTGTGGCTCTTGCTCTAATGAAAATGCATACAAAAATCTTTTCATCAGATACCAGAAAAGAGCACGTGGAGGAGATATAAGATTTACACAAGATGAGGAACGTTCTTGTATGGTTAATATGCCACCAGGTTCACCTAAACTTTCTCTAATGTCTTTTCATGGAGCTTTTCATGGTAGAACATTTGGAGCATTAACTACAACTCATTCAAAGGCTATTCATAAGTTAGATATTCCTGCCTTTGATTGGCCTATTGCTCCCTTTCCAAAGTAAGGAAAAAAACATTGTACAAATTAAATAAATATAAAAACTTCTATTGAACAGAAATTGATATTTTTAGGTATAAATATCCTCTTGAAGAAAATGCAAGGGAAAATAAAGCAGAAGATGAAAAATGTCTAGCTGATGTAGAGGAATTATTTGAACAATATAAGAAAAAAGGGATACCAGTTGCTGGAATAGTAGTTGAGCCTATACAGTCAGAAGGAGGAGATAATGAAGCATCACCTGAATTTTTCCAAGGTCTTCAAAATATTGCTAAAAAAAATGGAGCTGGTTTGTTGATAGATGAAGTACAGACTGGTTGTGGAGCCACAGGAAAAATGTGGTGTCATGAACACTTTAATCTTAGTAGTCCACCAGACATAGTGACATTCAGTAAGAAAATGCAGATTGGAGGTTATTTCCACACAGATGAAATGAGGTGATATATATAAAATATTGCATATATATATATATATATATATATATATATATATATATATATATATATATATATATATATATATATATATATATATATATATATATATATATATATATATATATATATATATATATTATATATATATATATATATATATATATATATATATATATATATATATATATATATATATATATATATATATATATATATATATATATATATATATATATATATATATATATATATATATATATATATATATATATATATATATATATATATATATATATATATATATATATAAATAAAAGTATTAAATTCATCTAACTAAATGCTGTTGGGTCATACTTGTTGATTGTATATTTCATTGAATGTATACTTCATTTCCAGACCTGACCATCCATACCGTGTATTCAATACATGGATGGGTGATCCAGGAAAAATATTTCTACTACAAGCGGTGATTAAGGTGATTAATCAAAACAATTTACTGAAGAATGTCCAAATTACTGGTGCAAAACTGAAATCTGGCTTGCACAAATTGGAACAAGAATATCCTAATCTAATAAATTCTGTTCGAGGTCGAGGTACCTTCTTAGCATTCAACGCTCCTTCTCCAAAGTTGAGGGATGAGATACTGAATTCTTTGAAGAAAAAAGGTGAGAGTTTCATCAAAAAGTTGTATATACTTTAGAAACTCAGTTATTTCCAATAATATATATATATATTTATATATATATATATATATATATATATATATATATATATATATATATATATATATATATATATAAATATTTATATATTTCTTTTGCATATTTTTCCTTAGCTTACAACACCGTATAAGTCGTTTTTACCAACCTTATAGGAGACCAAAAAAACTGTGCGGTGTTGAGAGCCCTATGTATCTATTGGAACGCTGTCACTACTTTTCGAATTACAACTTCTGTTTAACTGAAATCTACATAATGTAACAAATGGTTATACGCGCAATGAGCAGCTCTATCCAAAGACATCAAAATGTCAAAATCGCTAATTTTCGACTTGAAGAGTGTTTTAAGCTAAAAAACGACGTTATATCTTATAATGAGTTATTAATATATAATTATAATTCTTTGCTCTACTTTTGCTAATTTTATCCATCAAATTAACAATCTCAATCCGTAATAATTGTTTATTATTATATATTGATGATACATGTAATATGATATACATATATGATTTGTATTGAATTCTAGTTTCGAGTAGTTACTTCAGTGCACAACACAAAAACCAATTTTATATGTTGATAAACTTTCTTGAGATATTGTTCAATATTATAGGTGTCCAAAGTGGTGGATGTGGAGAACTGGCTATTCGATTGAGACCTGCATTAATATTCCAAGAAAAGCATGCAGACATATACCTAGATCGTTTGGCACAAGTATTACAAGAAATTTAATGAAAAACTGTATGAATAGTACTACCACTAAGCTCAAACATAAGTCTTCCATTATTCATGAGATTTTTAAACTCAGTATAGTCTGTATTTTATTATTTCTTACTCTATATTCATACATGTATATTTTCTAATGAAATTACTTTTAAATTTCAATATATGTATATAAAAAAAGTTTTTGGTACTTTTCAATAATTCCTTATATAAAGTATTACTAGTATTTTTAGTCTTCCCAATGTGTAAAAATAAATTTAATAGTAAGAACAAACTCAATTTCTTCAAACAATGTTCTGCATTCAGATTTATCAAAATAAAGAGCCAAAAACTTGAAGTTTGTTACAACAATGTAATCATAATATTGGGAAATAATTAATCTGCAATCGAATAGAAAATAATTATGGGAAGTACAATTTTTTTCTATAATAACAATTTTGTAAATAGTCATTTCCTCTTTTTTAAAACCTTAAAATTAACCTCAATTAACGACGACATATCAAAGAGACCCTACATAAAATTCTGAATACCAAAAAATATTATTTCTATTGCACATTTGAATTTATGTTGTTAGTATCCCTTTTCCATGATACTACTTACAAATAAAATATATCACCCACGAGAAAAATTTTAAATCGATGATGTTTAATCACTTAATGGTACGGAAAATTTTTTTTTTATTATCAATGGAAGAGAATTTATGTTTGGTCGGAGTAAGTATTATGTAAATTAGCGTTTAACTCATGTGCAAGACTAACATTCTCTGAACGGCCGAACTAAAGTCACACAAACGGGAGGAAGAGATTGGTATATTTGATTATATTGGGTGTATGTTTCTTACTGAAAGGAGATAAAATTCCATGCGCTATTGGCACAAGCTAATTTGCTATATGGGCACAGCTGTACATATAGACAATTTATAATATAAAATTTTTGGTGTAGGTACAATAATCATTTGTACTTTGAAATTGATGATTTAAAGTACACAAATTGAGCAGGTGATTGAATAATTGTATCACTTGACAACTTTCTCTCTCAAATTATTGAGTTATTTTATTTCAATTGTCAATTTCAATCACTTCTTTGAATATACATTTTTGGGACATCAAGCGTTGTCCTGTAAAAATAACATAGAGCACTCCGACCTAAAAGTATCCCAAATGATAATTCAGAATTAGAAGAAAGACAATGTTGTCTTGATTTATTTTGTTGATTTGGATTGCAGTTGTCAAGCGGAAACTTCGATTTGTGCAGAGGAACAGTTTTGTTATAATTTTTTTGTCGCAGAATTTTATTTGCAATGCGAAATATAAACAGTTTAGTGATAAATAAGAAAACCTTTAAAAGTGTCGGTAAGTGAAAAGATACATTTTCTCAAATGTTTATATTTAATGTTAACGTTTTATCCAAATAAGGGTAGGTATACCCAAAAAAGATATTTATTTTCAATAATTTGTACATTTCTGTAAATTTCACTCGCCGAAATCATTGAAAGTAAATAAGACTCTTTAATTAATATTTATCTTCATGATAATCCGATCGGTAATTTTATATTATGAAAAATATGTCAAAAAATTGAACAAATTTGTACAGATGAATACAAATAGGTAGGCGAAAATAATAATGGAAAACGTTTCCTCCTGTTTATATATTTTTTGTTGCCATAATTTTTCAGTTCTAGAAGTCAATATTTACTTACTTAACATTTAGTATAACTTAAGGATACATTTAATCTCAAAATAAGTATTGATTATTATTTCCAATTAGCCACTATGTGCTAACTTCATTTGTTCCACTTTTAATTATGTTGTCAGTATATTAAAATATGCTGACATATTACGGTTAGCATTTAGATGTTTTTCTGGTGTACCAGGCGAACCAAATGGACCTCACATTAAGACCTCCATTCCAGGACCAAGGTCTAAAGCATTACTAGCTGAATTGAATGAAATCCAGGTGAAATTTGATTTTATGAGAACTACCTTATAAAATATCTAGTTTATTTCATTTTAGCAAACTGGTTCTGTACAATTATTTGCAGATTACAGTAACTCTATTGGAAATTATTTGATAGATGCTGATGGAAATATTCTTTTAGATTCTTTTACTCAGATTTCTACATTACCTGTTGGCTATAACCACCCAGAATTGCTTAATGTATTTAAACAGGAAAATACTTTGGTAATGAACATATATTTAGAATCTTGTTTCCACATAAACAAATTGTATTAAATTTTGTAAATTACACTTTTATTGCGTATTTTGTGTTAAATCTGATAAATTGATTTTTTTTAGAAAGCTCTCATTAACAGACCTGCTTTAGGAGTTTTTCCTGGAGATTATTGGCCTTCCCTACTGAAAGATGTACTCCTTTCAATTTCTCCAGGCTTATCTCAAGTTACAACAATGATGTGTGGCTCTTGCTCTAATGAAAATGCATACAAAAATCTTTTCATCAGATACCAGAAAATAGCACGTGGGGGAGATATTACATTCACAGAAGATGAGGAAAGTTCTTGTATGATTAATATGCCACCAGGTTCACCTAAACTTTCTTTATTGTCTTTTCATGGAGCTTTTCATGGTAGAACATTTGGAGCATTAACTACAACTCATTCAAAGGCTATTCATAAGTTAGATATTCCTGCCTTTGATTGGCCTATTGCTCATTTTCCAAAGTAAGGGAAAAAATGTACAAATTAAATTCATGTGCAAACTCTTTTGAACAAAAATTGTAATTTTAGGTATAAATATCCTCTTGAAGATAATGCCAGGGATAATAAAGCAGAAGATGAAAAATGTCTAGCTGAAGTAGAGGAATTATTTGAACAATATAAGAAAAAAGGTATACCGGTTGCTGGAATAGTAGTTGAGCCTATACAGTCAGAAGGAGGAGATAATGAAGCATCATCTGAATTTTTCCAAGGTCTTCAAAATATTGCAAAAAAGAATGGAGCTGGTTTGTTGTTAGACGAAGTACAGACTGGATGTGGTGCCACAGGAAAAATGTGGTGTCATGAACATTTCAATCTCAGTAGTCCACCAGACATAGTGACTTTCAGTAAGAAAATGCAGATTGGAGGTTATTTCCACACAGCTGAAATGAGGTGAGAATTATATGTTTATATATATATATATAATTCTATCTATAATAGTAATAAATTCAGCTAATTGAATGCCTTTGAATTGAAAATATATATTTCATTTCCAGACCTGACCAACCATACCGTGTATTCAATACATGGATGGGTGATCCAGGAAAAATATTTCTACTTAAAGCTGTGATAAAGGTGATTAATCAAAACAATTTACTGAACAATGTTCAAATTACTGGCGCAAAACTAAAATCTGGCTTGCACAAATTGGAACAAGAATATTCAAATCTAATAAATTCTGTTCGAGGTCGGGGTACCTTCTTAGCATTCAATGCTCCTTCTCAAAAGTTGAGGGATGACATAATGAATTCTTTGAAGAAAAAAGGTAATAAATTCTTAGCAAAGTATTAACTGTTATTTTCAATAACCTCAATAAGTATTATATACATATATTTATTTTTTTGCATATTATATCTTATCAATTATTATAAATCTTTATTTCTGCTAATTTTATGCATAAAATTAACAATTTTAAGTAGAAGTAATTTCTCAACATATATGGATGATTTTTCAGTGATTTATTATTTTGATAGCTACTTAAAAGCACCACACAACCAAGATCATATTTTGATAAATTTTGTTGAGAATTCATATTGATATTCAATATTGCAGGAATTCAAAGTGGTGGATGCGGAAAACAGGCTATTCGATTGAGACCTGCACTAATATTTCAAGAAAAGCATGCAGACATATACCTAGATTGTTTGAGACAAGTATTACAAGAGATGAAATAAAAAAGTGTATGAATACTAATACTAAGCTCTAAGTCTGCCATTATTAATGATCATTTCAAAACTTAGGATAGACTTTATTTATATTTGTTGTTTTAAGTTCATACAAGTATATTTTCTAGTGAAATTACCTTTAAATTTTCATATATGTAAAGAAACTTTGTGAATATTGTTCAATAATTCCTTATATAAACTATTGCTAGTATTTTTCAATGTGTAAAAATGAACCAAGAGGTAAGAACATATTAAATTTCTTGAATGTTTTGAATTTAAACACACTCACCAAGCAAGAGGCCAAAAACTTGGTAACAGAAATCTAAGATATTTTGATGAATAAGCTTCTGAAGTGCAGTTTAAAAAACCAATTTCCAATATTAACTTGTATGAAAAATATATTTTTTGTGAAAAACATTGACATCTATTATAATGTTACTAGTACTCAATATATGTATTCAATGATATAACTTTATATATTTACATCTTTGAATATCTTTCATCAAGAATCAATGAATATTAAGAATAGATAAAGTTCAATAATGCACAAATAAATTACAGTACCATTTATTTTTTTATGATTTAATGTATTGTTCACATTGATTGAACCATTTATTTAAATTACCACTAACAGAATCAATTTTAAAATTTTTTTTTAAAAAATCAAACATTGCAATATCAGCGATAGTTATGCTACGTCTACCTTCCAACCATAAGCCTTTAGATGAAGATTTATTTAAATGTTGCAAATAATTCTTATTATTTTTCGAGTTGTACGACAGTGCATAGGACATATCTAGAAGATTATCTATTTCTTCAGGATTGGGATATTTTTCATGATTCAAGTCACTATCTAAAATTCTGACTAAATATCTCAGTATGTTAGCTTCTCCTTGAATAGGGTAATGGGATACATTTAGTTCTGCATGTTGCCCAACTGAAAAAAATTGAAAGGGTAACTGAAAATTAAGAGAAGTTATGTTCTTCTGATATTAACAACTAGAAATATAAGATTTTAGATTATTTACAATTACATAACTCAAAAATATGAAAATTAAAGTTGATTGGATGTTCGCTGATCTCTTGGTGAAACATTGATAAATATTAATGATTGGTAAGGCCAATACTCTGAGATAATTAATATCTCTAATGAAACACAATTTAAATGTTCTCACCAATTGAATAGTACGCATGATGCGCGTTGCGAAGTAAAACTTACTCTTCAGTTTCTTGCTTACAATTTCACAAATGCGGATGTCTATACAAATTCTAAAGTGCCAGGACATAGAATAACAAAGAAAAAAATTAGAATCTAAGAATTAAAATTGACAAAGAACTGGATAATAAAGGGTGGGTATTTCTATACAAATTCTAGAAAGCCTGAAAATGGAATAATAAAAAAATATAACATAAGAATTAAAATTGACAAGTAACTGGGTAATGAAAGGTAAACTGGGTAATGACAATTAAAATTACATTAGAACATAAATAGGTTAATAAAATGTAGGTTTAAAAACTAGGGGGGGGTATAATCCTTCTGACCTGATACGTGAAACTCTTTCCTTGAAAATATTAGCTAAGGGACTATTATTAACATCTAGGCAATTAGATGTTAGTTCTTTATTCAACATTTTCAAGGAGAGAATTCCAAGTAGCAGGTCAGAAGGATATCCTTCATTGGTTTTTACACCTACATTCTCAGAACTTGTGACATTTTATTCTATTTCTTTTTTTTTCTATGTTGTGGCACTACAGTATTTGTATGAACTTCTGCATTTGTGAAATTGTACCTAGGGATGAAACGATAATATTGAGGTATCGATACTTTTACTTGGTCGTCAAGTGTCGACACTAATGTTTCACGATTTATTTAACAATATGAACAGTCAACATGTTTCGAGCGTTAGCTCATTTTCAAGACTAAACTACTATAAGGAACGTACAACAAATTTATATCTATACAATGGATAATTGAAAATCTACTTGTTCATTTACGATTTCTTCTTTTTTCTTCCTAGAACTGCTTATTTCAAAGCTTCCAAAAGGTCTAAACGTTTCCCTTTATTACCTGTGTGTAGGCATTTAGTTTTCTCTAATATTTAATTTAGAGTCTATGAAGTGATTAGAGTTAATGCAATGTTCTGAGAATCCGGTTTTATTAACATTATACAAAATCGACCTTTTATGTTCGTCAACCAGAGTTTTTATTTTTCTACCTGTTTGGCCGATATTATATATTTATAACAGCCAAACAGGTAGAAAAATAAAAACTCGGTTTGACGAACATAAAAGGTCGATTTTGTATAATGTTAATAAAACCAGATTTTCAGATCATGTTATGCATTAACTCTAATCACTTCATAGACTTTGAGAAAACTAAATGCCTACATGCAGGTAATAAAGGGAAACGTTTAGACCTTTTGGAAGCTTTGAAATAAGCAGTTCTTGGAAGAAAAAAGAAGAAATCGTAAATGAACAAGTAGATTTTCAATTATCCTCCCTACTCACACCCATTGTATAGATATAAATTTGTTGTATGTTCCTTATAGTAGTTTAGTCTTGAAAATGAGCTAACGCTCAAAACATGTTGACCATTCATATTATTAAATAAATTGTGAAACATTAAGCCAAGAGTTTAATTTATTTTAATATTCAATTATGTTTCACCAAGAGTTAAGCGAGAATTCAATCTCAGTTAATAAATTTTTGTGAAACCAAGCTAAGTATATTCATCCATATATGAACAAAATAATATACTTGATATAGTTGACTGCTAATAATTGTAATTTGATGGCAAATATAATTCAGCCTTACAACAGTAGTTATTAACCCAATAATGCATTTTATAGGCATTACTTAAATGTAATAAACTAATTACTTTTAGCACAAAATGAAAAACATTTGATGAAACTCATTCCTATAAATTATGCATGAAAAAAATTTTACATGCATTTACATCCTGTAAATAATTCGTCAGAAGCATTTCCTTTTTATTATTCACAACACCTAGTATTTCCCACACATTCAGAGTCCAAAACTTATATGCAAGTGAGATTTTTATAACAAGAAGTATGTATCTACAAAAGTATATTATTCTAGAGCTTTATATAAAACTTACTTTTTTTCCATATGAGCATTAAATCAACTGAAGGAATCCCCTTTGTTTGTGGTCTTTTCAAATTTGAAACAAAGTCTTCAGTAACACTAGAAATATTTGCAATTGAAGAATGTAAGTAGCAGTTTATATTCAAATTGATTTCATTTCTTAACGATCGCTGTAGAAGGATTAAAAAATATGGAGGGTAGTTGGGATTTGCATTAATTACAATATCCGGAATATTTCTCTGAAATTTTTAAAATTGCCAAAATTTAATTGAAATATTGAAAACTTGTTCATAATATACCTACCTGTACTTTGCATGGAATTGCAGTTGAAGGTTTCAGTAATGTTGATGTATTTTTATCTATAACCATGAAGTTACATTTTATTGATTTCATTATTTTCTTTAATTCTTCTAGTTGACCCAGTAATTTCTCCTGCCTTTCTTCCAATTCAGCCATTTCTTTATTTTCAATATTCTAAAATTGCAGTGAATTAAATTTCTAACTATAATTAATGTATTAAAGGATTCTGAAGTAAACTCAAAACATAGATTAATCAAAGGTGTATTTGGATGGTTTGTAAAAAAAATCAAATGATATTGGTGATTTATGATAAACTCGATGAGGTTCCATTTTTAATAGTGATTTGACAGTTATTTTAGTAAAGTGATAAAGAAAACCACGTTATGTTGTTCCTAAAATTTCAAGGGGTAAGTAGAAATAATTATATATATGAAATAGTTTCAAGCACTATAACACTCTCAACAATATACACTATGTTAAACCTTTATAAATTGTTCAACCTGGTGGAAAGTTCTTGCAATTTTTGTGCAATCTTGAAAGTTCTTGGCTACATGTCCATTTTCTTCGTCATCGTGGATACTTTTCTGTCTATACATACAAGTCGGAAACTCTATCGGAGAATCAAATGTAATTATCGGTCGTAATTCGTACATTTTTAAAACGTAGTATTAAAAAAAAAACCTGAATAATAATTTTTTTTGTATACTTTTCTAATGTCCTAATAAATCGTAATTAGACAATTTCTTAATTTTTCTTTACTTTAACGGAAATCCTAGTTTCGT
Organism: Henosepilachna vigintioctopunctata; assembly: GCA_030704895.1. NCBI lineage: Eukaryota > Metazoa > Arthropoda > Insecta > Coleoptera > Coccinellidae > Henosepilachna > Henosepilachna vigintioctopunctata. Next base: position 528,389 of record JARQZJ010000079.1, read on the forward strand.
TTTGACAGTTGACAAGTACGATATGATTTCTAAAAAGGCGGTAAATTCAAAATTTTAATCTTTAAAGAAATTTGTATCTAGTAGTTATAACTTCTTAAGAAATTAACTGACAACCAGGTTTCTTATAACATTAGAAACTACTCTATTTTTTATTTAATTGTCATTATCCCTATCAGTAAATTGAAAATTTCACCATGTTGGGATCCTGGAAACATGATTACGTCACTGTTGGCCATATTGATTGGAATATTTTATTCTTGTTTTTTTCACTTCCTGCTTCATGAAATACTGATAACAATGTAGGAAAATAATTTTCTTGAAAATAATCACAGACGTATTTTATTTTACTTTAATACAAGGTGTATTGAGAATATACTAAAATCGATTTTAAAAATCGAGTTGGTCCTCATTATTATTGCAGCGACATCTAGTGCGCATACTGAATATAACTACAGCGTTGAATCTGCGTAAATGACCCTCCATTATTTCTTATGGAAATAATTGAAAAAAATCGTGAAATTACATTAATAATTTTAATTCACTACGTGAGGTTTCTGAAAAAGCATTAAATTGTGAAAAGTGAATTGAATGATGATTTCTAAAAAAATATAGTTGCAAGTTGTCATGGCGGATTAATCGTTGACCAATAGGAACGCTCGAAGCTTCGGTTGTTAGGTGTTCTTTTTCGCTTTGCAATACGCGTCAGTCAACTATTTTGTGCGTCTCTTTGTTATAATGAGTATTTTATGCATTAATTTGTTCTAAAAGTTGTGAACATATATTTGTTGAACATATTTTGTGGCCAGTGATGTGAACTACCGAACAAAATGCTGTTTCAATTTGTGTTATTGGTCACGTGACGTCGCCATAGTTCTATAGCGAGAACGTAAAGCGACCATGAATCGTTTTAAGTGAAATTTGACATTCGGTTTCGTATACAAGTTTGTTTTTGTAATCCACCACGTGTATAGCATCTAATAACTGACAGTTCATAAACAGGATGTCAACAAGAGGTATGAAGAAAAGGGGGCGGCCCCCCAAAGTGCAATTAACTGAAAGACCTAGAAAATTTCAGATACATCTATTGAAAAAACCAAAATACCTTTTGAATTATAGTAAAGGTTCAGATTCTCGCAATAGTACACCAAATGCCTCAAGAGCATCTTCCCCACAAGAAAGTGAAGCTAGTAGAAGAAGTAGTAACAGAATAAGGGGTAAAGATGGTCACCGCACAAGTAGAAAAGGTGGCTATTCTGGCTCAACTTACCAAAGAAGAGGCTACAATACTACAGCAGAGTATAATGACTCTGAATATCATTATGGCTCTGATTTTGGCGACGATTCCAGTGATAAAAGTGAAATAGAGGACGAACTAGGTTTAAGTAATAGTGATTCTGAAGAATCAGTGGTTGATCCTTCTAGTGATAGTGACTTTTCACTCAGTAGTTTTAGTACAACCGGTGGCACACCTAGAAGAACTCTTACTGGAGCTCCAAGACCACCAACTCCAGAACCTTTATGGTTACAAAATCGTGATATACCTTTACTGGTTTTACCAAAATCTTCGGATGATCTTTTGATACCTAAAGAAAAAGTAATGAAAGCTGTGAGTGTTTATGAAGTACTAAGGCATTTCAGGAACTTGGTTAGACTTTCTCCATTTCGATTTGAGGATTTTTGTGCAGCTTTGATGTGTGAAGATCAGAGCAGTCTGTTGTCTGAAATACATATAATGTTGTTAAAGTCGTTATTGAGAGAAGAAGATTCTCAACAGACCCATTTTGGACCACTTGATCAGAAGGATAGTGTGAATGTTTCGTTATTTCTTATAGATTATATCACATACCCAGAAGTTTTAAGAGCATATGTTGAAAGCGACAAGTCTTTTGATCACAGTGTTTTGCAAATATTAAACAATACTGATTATCCTTTCACAACTCTGGATGATAGACTCAGAGTTTTACAGTTTTTAACTGATCAGTTTCTTACAACAAATCCAGTGAGAGAAGATCTTCTCAGTGAAGGTGAATTTTCACATTTATTTTAATTATTGGACTGCATAGCTATGTTTTAGTGATGTATATATATCAAGTTATCTTTGACAGTTTATTCTGTATTGAAGAACATCAATCGGTTAGATTTATTGTTTGAACTGATATTAAATTTATACCTTGTGTTGATGATATTTTTATATGAAAAATTTAAATTTGTTATGCAAAAACCTTTGAAATATGATGTATTTTTCATTAATTCTGTTTCGTGTATTTCATTTAATCACTTTTTGGAATTTGAATTTATGTATAGATTAATATTTTCATTTGATTGAACTGATTTCTCTAGTACTCCTTCTTTTAAATGTTCATGAGAAAGTGTTAATAATATCTTTATATTTTTCAGTTCCAATGCACTATGATGACCATTGTCGGGTGTGTCATAAACTTGGTGATTTACTTTGCTGTGAAACTTGTCCAGCAGTCTACCATCTTGAATGTATTGACCCTCCATTGTACAATGTTCCAGAGGAAGATTGGCAGTGTGGTATCTGTAGATCCCATAGAGTCAGTGGGGTTGTGGATTGTATTTTGGATGTTGAAAAGCAAGGACAGTTGTCACGCCAAGAACCATTTGGATATGATCGACATGGTAGAAAATATTATTTCTTGAGTAGACGAATATATGTGTAAGTTGAAATTTAGTTTGAATAAAACATTTTTTAAGAATGCCTAACATTAAAATAAAGATTTAGTTAATTTAATTATGTACACTCTGATTATTTGCTGAATTGAACCAAGTGTTTTGAATTAATCTAGGTTTTTAATTATTAATGTTATTTGTCAGAATAGATGGTTCAAAGTACATTATTAAAACCCAATAATGAATAAACCGAACTGGGTATTTCACATTACATTGTCATTCTGGAAGGAAAGTATAATATATTTTGCATAGCAAATATCTGGACAGTCAGTTGACTAGCACTTTATCATTTACCTTCAATTGTCAACAGATAAGAAACACAGCAGGATTCAGTTTGAAAATTTTCAATCTTATGCATCACTTTGAAAATAAAAATTTTCAATAGTATGAATTTATTTTGTAAAATATCAAAACATTTCTTTAACATTGAAATTTCTATATGGAATGAAATTCAACTTCAACTCATTCAAGGTAACATTTGTTCATTTTGTATAATAAATCTATTAATTATAGTGAAAGTGAAAATGGAGAGATTTGGTACTATTCAACTGTACAACAATTTGAAGAGTTAATGAAGTTATTGGATGCAAAGGACATGGAAGTATCTTTGTGTAGAGAACTGAACGACTTCAAAGAAGAAATAAAAAGACAAATGGAACTAACTGAAAAATTGACAAATCAGTATAAAGGGAATCGTAAAACATATCTGGATGTTGAAAATGGTATTTTTTTTATGAAAAAATGTTAATAGGCAAATTATAAATATCAAATTGTTTCAGCACTAATTATCAAAGCAAATAAGGAAAGAGAAGAAAAATTAGAAGCTGAGAGAAAAGAAAAGGAACGTCAAAATGCAGAAGATATGGTAGCAAAGATGCATGAAGAAGTGTCTGCATCTGAAGTTGTTATAGATACCACAGAAGCACCAGTACCAATTGCTGAAGACGCCGCTGACGTACGAGGAGACACAGTGGAAGAAATATTGGAGAACGATTGTTCAGTGCCAAATAAGAATTCTAACACTTCTCCAAAAACTATTGATAATGAAGATGAAAAGGATATAGTCACTACTAGATCAAAGACAGGATCACTAACACCCAGAATGTTTAATATTGAAGAATTAAGAAAACGAAATACTGCAATTCTCAATAGGGAAGATATTGATAAAAATGATGATGTTTCAAGAATGACACGTCTGAAGTCTTCACAGATCGCCAATGGTACTTACTTATATAAGTTGGGAATGGAAAATACTTTTAAAACATATGTTAATCAATTCAGCACTAATATAATCGCTCTGAACAAGCCTCAGAGAAATGAAGAAAGGGACAAGAAACGCCATTTATCACATAAATTCTCATTAACAACCGTTTCTGAATTTAAATGGATGGGTGGAAATAGTGGAAGCAAAACTTTGTTAACCTCTACATTGAAGCAAACAATATTACAATTGGAACAGGCAATACCTACAAGTTTCATGCATCCCAATTGGCATATGCTTCGAAAGCATTGGTTAGGTATAATTGGTAGCTGTCAAAAAGCTAAAGATTTTGCTAAAGCTTTAATAGTGTTACATGCTTGTATCAAACCTGTAGTATTTGCAAATGTTTGGCATGAACAGTTGGGTCACATCAAATTATCTAGGATTACTGCTCAAGAAAGGGAGGAACGTAAAAAAATTGAGAAAAGGGAAAAGAAAGAAAGAGATGAAGAGGAAGAAAGAAATAGAATGATAATTACTGGTTATGTGAAGTACACTATGAGTTTTAAGCATCAGTTATGGAAACAGAAGGGTGAAGAATACCGTATTCATGGGAGATGGGGTTGGCTCTGGATTTCTGCTTCTCGAATTTTGAAACATGTAAATTCCACTGAGTTGGGTTTAGCAGCTGGACCTGGAAAATATTTTGTGCGATTGGTTGATACGACAGGAATTCACAAATTGGTGCAGTTGAAGCCAAACACATACAAACATCTTATGGAAAGTTTGCAGAAAATTAAAAATGCTGAGGTAATCGGAGCTGAAGAAAATCCTGAATTAGATGGTTAGTATACACTTGTATTGCAAATTTTATCATACCAATTTAATCAACTGTCATGATTTTTTAAATTTATCTCTTGAAAATATTTCTCAACCTCTTCTTTCATATTCATTTGATAGACATAATCATCATTTAAATGTTTTAGTGCTTAATTTTTTATGATCATAACATAAGTGACATAACATAATTTATAATTTAAATATGAATATTCAATTGAATTTTGAAATTCACATAAAGTTAGGAAATATTTCCTCTCTATGACAAAATTATTCACTTTTACCAAGTAGTTTATTAATATGAAAAGCATATTGTTACATCATGTGTTTATCATCAAAAAAGATTTTTTTTGTATAAGTTTTATATTGGAAGTTTTTATTTTTTGTTTAGAATCCAATCATGTTATTAAAACTAAGTCATCTGTTCTCTTATTTTCAAATTTGATTACAACTTTAGTAGATCTATCTAAAGTTATGTTTTTGCTTTTCAGCTCTTAAGAAAATGACTTTGATTACATCAGATCAGAAATTTGAACAAATTGATGTTTCAAAAGCTTTGAATAGCAATCTACGTGTCCTGTATCCTAAAGTGGCAAGTAAATCAAAGTTAGATGATTTTTTGTCTAGAAGAATACAGTTGAAGCAGATGGAGGAAAAAAAGATCCTTCAAAATAAGACTGAAGATAGTTTGAAGGATGAAGAACCAATGGATATAGAAGATGATGGAGAAGGCACGCAAGAAGGTGGACTAGAAAGGCAATTAACAAATATGATGACCGGAAGAGTTATCTTGAGTAACAACACATCTCCTGCAAACAGAGAAATGCTGAATAGTATTGCCAAAAAGATACATTCATTGAGGATGCAATACACCTCAATATCTAAGGTAGGATTTCATTATTCTATTCAGAATTGTTGACTGGTTATTTCACCTGATATCTAATAACCACTATTGCAAAAGGAATTTCTAATTTTGTTTAATTTTTTTAATTCTCAATTTAAATGTTGTAATTTTTTTTTCAGTTAGCAAAGGATTTTCAGTGCTACTCTAAAGGTTGTAATTCAAGTGGAGCAAATAATGTGGAGACCAATTGCTATTCTCCTCTTTGTATACAAAGAATAAGGGTCAGGCGAGAATTACTTTCTCTTCTCAAAAAAGCCAATGTGGCTGCTAATACACCTACAAAAACAAGTACTCCAACAACTCCACTGAAAAAACATTCCATTTTAGAACAGACCTTGAAAACATTTTCAACCTGTAGTAATAAAAAGGAAGAAAAACTCTCCAATGAAAATCTTCAGAAGGATTTAATGATTTCTGTGCAACAAGGTAAAGTATTTTGTTTGTTGCAAAATTTTAATCCACATTGAGTTTTTTTTTAATTTTTAGGCGTCAAGTATGAGAATGATAATATGGATGTGTTTACACCTTTTATTGAATCTAAACAAGAGATAAAGAATGAAACTGAAGATGAACAGATAAAACCCGATATACCAATGATATCTAAAATGGAAGTTGATGATATAGATGTTGAAGCTATGCCCCCACCAGAGAAAAAAATTAAAACACTAGAACCTAGGTTGCCCAGTGATGATATCGACAATGGCAAAATTCGAATGTTGGAAGATAGAGCACTAGAAAGTACGCTTGGAAGAGGATCTTATCAAAATAGAAGATTTTGTGCTCAGAGGTCTCATAATAAAAGGGAAGAGACAACCTTGAAAATTGAAAAGGCTGAGGATGGAACAGAGAGAATTTACAGCACTGTATCTACAGCGGGTAAAGTTTATTTAAAGAAGCCTCAAAACTCTGTTGATGTTAAACGAAAGAAGAGGTTAAATATAAAATATCCAGTATGTTCGACATTTCAAACAAGAAAAGGTATCAATTCTATATTAGTGCTACCAAAACATGAGGCTAGGAAGCTTGCCAGAAATGCTGGTAGAATTTACATTAACGGATTTCATGCCATAGCGAAGACAAATAATCAAGTTTGGCCTTATCCATGTTCAAGGCCTCTATTTAAGACTTGCTGGGTTTATAGGTAAGTTACTTTATCGAATGATACTGGCAGCAAACAAAACGAGCATATTGTACAATTTTAAAACATTCGATGGCAAATTAGATTATTTCTTTAAGCCATGTTTACATTTTTCTATTTCAGAACTGTCAACTTGAAATCGCTTTCTACTGCTGCATTGCAATTGAAAATTTTGTGGGTATGCCTTAGGTGGGACGATATGCAAACAAAAGCACCAACTACTGATGGAAAACATCAGATTACTACAGAAACTGAAATACTGACCCTAGAACTGTTGAAACACAGGTATGTTGGACAGTTTATGGAGAAAACACAGTATCTGAGAAGAAAAGTCGTGATCCCTTTAGAACTTCCTAAGACCATTAGAGGTAAGTTATTAAATACATCATAAATTGAAATATTTAATATCACAATAAAAAGTAGTCTAATAACTTAAATTTTAATTGTAGAAGTGACATCTATAAGGAGTGGTTTGCGAAAAAGAAAGCGACCAGAATCACCACAAAGTACTAATCCACAAGTTACAGAAGAATGGGTGGATGAAGAGAAACTTGAATTGTGGGAAATCAAACTTTATGGCGACAAGTGAGTAATGTAGCCTTTATATATGGCTTCTAGATTAGGTTTTTAGTTTTTTGCAATTATCCATTAGAGCTGTGATTTTTTGATATTTCACTTTGAAGCTTTCATTAGGTAATTCATTGGTTTCAGTGTTCCAGGATGCATTTATTATGTTTAACTCAAAACATTTTCAGATAAATCAATTATTAATATAATTCTACTTTTCAAAACTCCACTTTTTCTTGACTTTTACGTCCTGTTTTAAGTATTCAATGTCTTAGATATTTCTATGATGTAATCATTTTGGAGCTATAAGTAAACTAGAAGAGTATTTATATTTCTATATTTTTTATTCATTGTTATTTTTCAAAAATTTGTACAATTATATAAATGAAGATGATAGTAGTAAAAAAATCTTCTTTTTCAATACTATGTAGCATTCAGTTTTATCAATTTTCAAAATATAATTTATCAAGATATGAAGAATATGGAAGGTACCAAAAGTATTTGCATCTTTAAATGTTTTATTGTAGTGTATACTTTTTTCTATAATGTAATAATTTTGTTGAAGGAGTACTTTACTTTTCATTTTATAAAATATTTGATGTAACTGTTGATTTATTTCTATAATATTGTGGATGTAGAATTTAGAAAGTACATCTCTATTTCACTGCAATCAGCACATTAAAAATATTTTGTTTCTTGCTAGTGTGGAATTTGTTGAACAGGGTATTTTCAGGAGGCATATTTCTAAGAGAAAAATACTTTTTAATATCATCATTGGTAAAAATTTATTTTTCTATATTTCAATATTAGCAGAGCCATTTTCTAATCATTATACTAATTTAATTTTGTAATATATTCCATGTATAAAAATTTTTCATAAAAAATTGAGCATGAATAAATATAAGGAGTGTTGGTTCCTTAGCCCAGTGAATATTCTACAACCCATTCAGTGAATTAAGTGGGAATATTAGATCATTCCACATTTTTCAGATTACATAAACTTGAAATCTTTAGCGCACACTTGTGTAAATTTGTATTTTGTGAAGTGGTTTCTAAGCATCTGAGTATATACCTAATTAATGTTGATGCAAAAAAAGATAAAATCCAAATCTTGAACAAAGATTTTAAGTGATTTTGAGACATAAGTGTTGATTGATGCAAATATCACTTAATTACTCAACTTTCATACTGAATACTCCTTATTTACTTTAGTTTCATCATTTTGATTGTAACATAAGGTGAATAACATATATCTTGTTAAATAAGAATTATTCAGATAATTAGGTCTTATACTCATTACAAAACTTGCAGGTTGCTCTATGTACAGTGAAAGAGACCAATGTTTGTATGCATTCAATATATTTCATTTGCAAATATCACATATTTTGTTTGGTGTATTCTTATCAAAATAGAAGTGCATGATCACTAACTGCCTGCTTTTTCTGTGTGCCCGTCTTATCTAGGCTTGAAAAGGCTAATGCTCAGGTTATAACCAGGAGCCGTACGGGTAACTTACCACCCGCTCGAGCCATCATCGATCCGTCAGACATAACGTCAAAGTCCATTCCTGGCAAACCCACGGCAGAAGAAATCAAAGAGAAGATGGAGCAGCAATTGCGACTTCAACGGGCTGCTCATCAGCAGAAGCGCGCTTTGGAGTTGAAAAACCAAAGTGGACAACTGGTGAAGATGGTGGGCACCACACAAGGTATGTTGAAAAAATACTTAATTTTTTTACATTAAGGATGTACTTGAAAATAAATGGGCATATGATGGAATGTTCATGTGTCATGTATGAATGATGTTTAAGGGAAGTAACAATAATTCTTTATAATCTATTCAAACTACCCTTGTGTAAATTCGAGCTACTTTCATACTGTTGATTGTAGAATAAGGAAAATGACATGAAATATATACATGAAAAGAATAAACAGTACAGATTGTACAAAAATTATGAATGTAAAGGGTTTTATTAATGATATTTGATGGCCACAAAATTAATGAAATGAAAAATCTGTAATTATTTATAAAGTAAATGAATATTAAGTTTACCAAGATGAATTTCCTTGTTTTAACTTGGAATAAGTTGAAGATATAAAAATTTTGTTGAAAGTGTAGACTGTAATGTAAGTAACATTGGTATTAAATTTTGGAATATTACGAAATATATACTGCGAAATTAGAATATGCATACTACGAAATTTCAATAAAGCACAGTCACTTTCTAGTCTTTCAGCCTCTTTGAAATGAAACATGACTAATTTTCATCTGGCACATTTATATGTACTGTAAATGTAATATATCTTAATTTCTTTTTGAAAGCTGCCACTACTACATCTACAGCTACTAAACCTATTACTACAATTGCTAGTAGTAACGCCCCAATACAACCGAAAGGTATGTCGTTATTGATGTCGTACTTGTGCTTTTTTTAATTACCTAATTATTGAACACTTTCAGCGGATTGGTTAAAATATTAATAAATTGTGCGTTTATAATACTGTGACATCAATAATTAACAAATAATTTATTATCGAAAATCTGCATTCTTTTATATTGAATTTGGTTTCATTATCACATTTCCGTTTGCATTATAATATCATGATAATACAAAACTGAGATAATTTATCCTTTTTTTCCAGAATATTATTTAATAGAATGTAGCTTTATCAAAATGGTAACCAGAACGATATTCTTTGTAAATATCCCAATAAGAAACTTCTATTCATCTTCTGGGCTTCCTTTTTTCACTGTTGACCTCATTCATCTTTTTTTTTTGAATACTTCGATTTTGAAAAACTAATCTTTATTAATTTACCTATTATCTTAGTTCTCAATGAATATAAAATGAGGTTTTCACCAGGTATTTGTAAAGTTAAAAATTTTTTATTTCAGAAATGATTACCTAGGCAGATAAATGAAGTGGATTTGAAATAAAATTTAATATTGAAAATAACTATTGCATGTCAGAAGTTTCATATTCCTCACCTTCATTTATCTTCATCTGCTTCAATTTTTTCAAAACTAAATCTGTCACAATTTCATCTAGAAATAATCAATCAAAAAAGCAAAAAGAATTCAATATCAATGAATCAAATGATGATTGAAATATCATTGAACTTTGCACAAAATATTTTTTATAATTGTTCCTTAAATTGACAGTTATAAAAATTGATTAATTTCTTTTTCCTAATCCATGTGTGCCACTAACAGTATTTCAGAAGTACCTCAGTTTGTCTCTGTTGATTTATACTTGACATATAACTGTATTAATTATATATGTTATATTTAGAAAAACGTAAGAAATTGAATACTCACTTTTCAGTTACTTCAGATGGACAAATGAAGATAGTGAAGAATATTGTTTTACCATCTCAAACTGTTATGGCCGGTAAAAATACTCTGACTTCTCTTCTTACCTCCAATACTAAGCAGCTCGCAGGAAGAAGAATTCTAATGACCAAGGCTCCAGATGGAACCACTCGTGTTATTACCAGTAGTCCAGCTGTGGGTGCTAAGGGTCTACAAAATAGTCCAAGCTTGATTAAAGTTCAAACTTCAAGTGGTCAACAGATACAGACAGTTCAAATACAACAACCTGGTAAGAAATGTGAGGAGGTCCTATTTGTTTCTCATTTGGTAGATGGTTAAAGCTTGTATGTTAGTTATGTTGATCAATAATTACTGAGTGTGATCACTTTAATGTTTGTTGTAGAGTGGAGCATTTGTGTAGAGTAGGCAGGTAGCTAAAGATGTAAATAAAAATCAAATATTCATCATTTTCTTTATTCTGAAATTCTCAAAACTGAAACTTCTATTGTAATGCTTAATTGTAGACCAGAAAAGTTTTAACAATCATTTTTTCTTCAAAATATAAGACATGAAATTTCAAATTATTGTTCCTGAACTGGGTAGTGATTGGGTAGTTCTATAAAATAGAAGTAGTATAGTCTAAATAATTTATATCGCAGTGGTTGGTATATTTTATTCTGTTATACTCGTACTTTTTTAATTCATTAATTACTAAAACTGTAAGATATGCAAAATATTTTACCTATACTAATCAGTACATGCATGATTAACGTTACTTTTCACAAAACTTTAATCTGACTGCTAGAAGACACTTAACATACAATTTGTAACTTACGCAGCAAACGCAACTCCTCATACGCCAAAACAATTGGAAACTCCGCAAAAAGTCCAAATAATGAGAACGCCTGATGGCAAAATCACTGTAAAGGGCTTGCTGCCAGGTCAGCAACTCATCCAATTTCCTGACGGCAAGCTGCAGGTTATATCGGGTGGCGTAGTTCAACAACAAGTAGGCAAAACGGCCGTCGGATCACCCGCTGTGGTTAAACAAGTCATTAAACCAAACTTGTCAACTCCCATAGGTAAAGTGATGGTGCAGGGTAACCAAGTTAAGCTGCCGGTCCAGCAGAGTCCCATCAAGACGACGCAACAGGTCATCGTGAAACAACAGGTCTCCCCTGCTCAGGTCGCACAGAAGGTTCAAAACCAAGTTGTCGTCAGCGGTAGTCAGGTCATCCAACAGCAGGTGGTGTTGAGCGGGAATCAAGTCATCACGTCACCTGTTGCTCAGCCGGTATGTAATAAATAATATATAGATATCATTTGACATACATATTTTATAGTGCTGCTCTATTCACAATACTTAGTCTTCTCTTCCTAAAGTAAAATCATGAAATTGAGGTTCACTATGCATGATTAAATATGAATTTGCTTTTATTAACAATGAAAATATATCTTTTTCCTTTAATTAATGGTTTAAGTGAAAAAATTGTTTACAAATCCTTAATTATTTCAGGTAATGACCAACCAAATAATGATTAATAATCAGAGTTTAGCTCAGCAACTAGCAACTGGTAAACTTCAAGTGGCTACAATAAATGGACAGCAGGTTCTCATAAGACCTACTGGTAACAATCAAGCACAAGTTGTGGCTCAGCTCAATGTAACCCAAGGAAATGTTCAAAATGTGAGCAATGCTGCATCTGCAGTAACAAATCAGGTAAGAACTACATTAAGTAAATACAATTGAGCAGAAACTAAAAATATTCATTAAAAATAATGATTATTGATGAGATCTAAATTTCTTAATAATTCAAAAGAAAATTAAACTCACAAAAAAAAACAATTACAGTGCCTTTGTAGACATTTATTAATTTTATGGAAATTGCTTAATTTTTTTTGTAGATTGATATTTTTATTAGTGTGGTAAACTTGAATCTGCTGAAGGATAGTATTTTTAATTGAACTTATAGTGTAAGTTTCTAATGATATATTATTGTTCAAAGGTAACTACACCTGCTGCTCAAATTAAACAGGTCATTCAGCAACAACAACCATCTCCAACAACAACACATCAACCTGTAGTACAACAGCAGACAGTGCAGCAAACACCAACTAAACCTGTAGATAACTCAAATCACATAGATCCCGCAACTATGGAACAACTGCTTGTAGGCCAACCTCCAGGAACTATCATTAAATGTGTTACTGCACAAGTTATTCAGACTCAACAAGGACCTAGAATAGTATTACAAGGATTGCAAGGAGCTGATTTCTCTCAGTCGCAATTGGCAGCTGTTCAGCAACAAGTTAAACAGCAGCTTCTTAAAGGTAATATTGATATTAATCATTTAATATTTTGAATTGTTTTTTCTTTTTATAATTCTTTATAGTTTAAAAATTTTAAATATTTTACAGAATTATGTTCATTTTGCATTTATTTCAAATTCAATTTCTTTCAGCTCAAGCTTCTACCGGTAAACAAGGAGTACTTGGCCCTACTAAAATTTATCTGGCTGTACAGCCGAGCAATCCTGAAGGCCAACAGGTGGACACTCCAACTCCCTCTCAGCCACCACCATTGGCTCCAGTACATCAAAACACAACTACTTCTCAGCAAACCCAGCAACAATTACAAGTCCAACAGAAAATTGTTGGCCCCCAGCCTCCCCCATTAAGCCCGAAAAAACCATTGACTGCTCAGTCTAACCAGCATCTGATGCAACAACTTCAACAGCAGGTAGGAATCCGTTCAAAAGTGATTGTTCAACAACTCAATTTGCCTGTTGATTCTTTTGCATGCTTCTCTGGAAAATGGGTCTAAATTATATTGCTTGTTTGTTTTTTGTGCATTTATGATTTCATGTTCTAGAAGTCTAGTCTCTATGTGATAACTTGAAAAATTTTTTCTAGTTTTTTAATGGCTAGTGTGTTAGGAAATTTAGATTTCTCAACAGTTCCAAGTTGAATTAAGCACAATGTTCATATGTGCAACAACCTTGCAGTTTCAGCGTTTATATCATTGTATATAGATTTATTATAGTAATTTATTCATTAATCACTTCTATCAACCCTTTTTTACATGCATTTAAATTGTTTTAACGCTTGTCTGTATTTTCGTTTTGAGTGTTGAGAATAAAGGTTTGCAATATGTTTAACAGCTTGCTATTTTTTTCATCCTTTCATTGCCAATTAATAAATCCATTTCATCAGCTAACTCCTGGATATATATAAATGCAAAATTTCATTAAATTTTGTTTTTAATCATTGAATATCTTGCATGTATAATCCATTGAATTATTTCTAAAATTTGATGACTTCTGAATTCTACAAAATGGAGAAACCTTCCATAAAATTTTATATGTCTTGAGAAAATATTCAAAGTAAGGAAATATTATAAACAATTAATAATTATTTAAAGTTTTATTTGTATATTTTTTGTATAGTTTTATTTGTCATGAATAAATTTCTCTGTTTTTGAGGATAAATTTGAAATAAATACTATAATACATTTCTAATAAAAATTGAATTTAATTGTAAAAACATATGTGACTAAAAATAATCAGAGAAATATTATCAAAAGCTTTCTTCAAATTACTTATATGGTCTTGATTATGGTGAAGAAGGAGGGGATGCTGTGGATCTAAGAGATAATATGTGAACACATTTCAGGTGAAATATATTTTCAAGAGACAACATTAATGTACAATGGTACTTTGCTTGGTATATTTATTTGAATATTCAGACTATATGGTTATTGTAGTAGTCTGCACTAAAAGTATGCAGTTTTTGGAAATCTTTATTTAATGAGGAAGTATTGATAATTTTTATTGTCGAATCAAAATATCTTTTGAATTCAGAAAAGTGAGTCAGATTATCTGAGACAGCAAATTGTTTCATTTAATTTTTACATTTTAGTTCGACTTGCGGCAAACTTTTCTGTTAAATACTTTATGGATATTTCATTATGAATTGAAAAAAAGCATAACCTTGCAGTTCTTTGAATCTGTATTTAAGTCCCACAAGTTATAAAGCAAACCATACTTCACTATTCAAAACAGTTAAGCAATTATTATATATAGAGCAGAACTTCTAGCCCAAATTAATATATGAAAGGATCATGTGGAAGTTACTACTCATTCACCTCATTACAATAAATTTGAAGTAAATTGAGAACATTTTTGAAATTGAAAGATGATTATACTTTTCTTTTGAAGACAATTTCCAATAGTTTGGAAAATATTTCCTTAATTCTAAATCTAGATTCAGATTATTAATATTCCCTATGAGTGTTTGTCAGACATCTTATACTTTTAATTTTGTATTCAGGTATATACTCTTTATAAGGGTATTCTTGCAACAAGTTCTTTTTTGCAATTCGTACTGCTATATCATTAAAGTAGACACTTTTTACAATATAAATGAGGAGTTATGAAGTTCCTGTCACTCCTTATGATGAAAAAAATATCATCTTTAAGTTCTGCTTATGTGATAACCAGACAATTTGTGGTATCCATATATGATTGTCCTTAATAAATATTAGGATATTGATATTTGAGAGATTCCTTCTTGTTATAAAAGAGTATCATTCAGTTTTCGGTGTTATTAATTTTGTTACTCACTATGAATGTAATTAATGCTTATACCACTTCAAATGGAATGCAAATCCTTATTTTGCTTTACAATTTAGAGGAAGTCAAAAAAATTCGATTTTTTTTAAATTATAGGTCTTAAGGTGAATTATTTTTATGGTTTTTATTCTCTCGAAATCACTTGCCTCATAAAGATTTGCTTAGATAAATTTGGGGTATAACTGCTTCATAAAATTCTTCTTATCTGGAATCATGTATTTAGTCAACACATTATAAAAAGGTAAATATTTATATGTTTTTGGAGACGTGTATATTTTTCTAAAACGTGACAGCAATCCTTTTTACAGCCTAATGAAACGCGTCAGGTGATCGTTAATGGCCAGCAGTCCCAGACATCTGCGCTTCTACAGGCTGTGAAAAGTCCACCCCCTACGAATACTGCTAACCAGTCCTCGATGCAACCGGTGGTAACACAAACACAACCTACGCAGGCTGCATCTGCTAATGAGAATGTTGGTGGAAATCAAGATCAAAATAAACAGTTCATCGTGACTTCAGATTACATCCAGCAAAGTATGTTTGTTTTAAGACAACCTTCGGTTATAGTGTACAATCCGAATTACATTAGTTCTTACCCATTGCAAAACGACTTATGAAATGCAGTTCTGAATGGTTCATTAAATAGGATTCAGAATTAATGATTTAGTAAAACTCGCAAAGAAATTATTTTAAATTGGTCCATGGTTTTAAGTCCACAATAATATTGACCAAATTCTGAAACTTTTCCATTGTAATATAATTTTTTTAGATTGAATCAACAAAAAGTAAAATTAATGAGATTGAATTCTCGCTTAACTCTTGGTGAAACATAATTGAATATTAAAATAAATTAAACTCTTGGCTTAATGTTTCACGATTTATTTAACAATATGTATAGTCAACATGTTTCGAGCGTTAGCTCATTTTCAAGACTAAACTACTATAAGAGATGTACAACAAATTTATATCTACAAAATGGATTTGAGTAGGGAGGATAGTTGAAAATCTAATTGTTCATTTACAATTTCTTCTTTTCTCTTCCAAGAACTGCTAATTTCAATTGCTTCCAGAAGGTCTAAACGTTTACCTTTATTACCTGAGTGTAGGCATTTAGTTTTATCATAATCTATGAAGTGATTAGAGCTAATACAATGTTCTGAGAATCCAGTTTTATTAACATTGTACAAAATCGACCTTTTATGTTCATCAACCCGAGTTTTTATTCTTCTACCTGTTTGGCCGATATAAAATGCTGGACATTCATTACAAAAAATCTTATAAATACCGCTTTTGTCTTCAACATTTGTCTTTTCTTTATTATTCACTAAAAGTGACTTAATATTCCTTTTGTTTGTACAAATCGTTTTAATTTCTCTCTTCTTTAATCTTTCGCAAATTTTTTCACTCAGATGAGGTATGAAATTAATAAAATGATATTTTTGTTCGTTTTTAATAATTTTAGATGGATAAATTGAATCTAAAAGAATTTTTTGTTGTTTTTTTCTTATAAGATTATCTATTATATTTTCGTCGTAACCGTTATTTTTCGCTAAAAGTTTCAAAGTTTTCACTTCTTTGTTGAAATTTTCTTCTGAAAGCGGGATAGTCGTGAGTCTATGTATAAAAGAATAAAAAGAGCTGAGTTTAATGTTGAGCGGTTGACTGCTATCTTTAGGAATTAGGGTATCTGTGCATGTAGGTTTTCTGTATATATCAAATGTTAGAGAATCATCTTTCCTAGTAATGGTCAAATCTAAAAAGTTTAATGTTTTTTGGTCATTTTCTATTTCTTTTGTGAATTTAATGGATGTATAAAATGAGTTGATATATTTTAAAAAGTTATCCAATTGTCTGTCGGACCCACTCCAGGAGACGGTATGTGGATGATGTTTTCTGTATCTGGAGTGGGTCCGACAGACAATTGTATAACTTTTTAAAATATATCAACTCATTTTATACATCCATTAAATTCACAAAAGAAATAGAAAATGACCAAAAAACATTAAACTTTTTAGATTTGACCATTACTAGGAAAGATGATTCTCTAACATTTGATATATACAGAAAACCTACATGCACAGATACCCTAATTCCTAAAGATAGCAGTCAACCGCTCAACATTAAACTCAGCTCTTTTTATTCTTTTATACATAGACTCACGACTATCCCGCTTTCAGAAGAAAATTTCAACAAAGAAGTGAAAACTTTGAAACTTTTAGCGAAAAATAACGGTTTGAAAATATAATAGATAATCTTATAAGAAAAAAACAACAAAAAATTCTTTTAGATTCAATTTATCCATCTAAAATTATTAAAAACGAACAAAAATATCATTTAAAAAGTAAAATATTTCAGTGAAATTTATTTCTTAGATGAAGTTCAATAATTTTCAAAAACTGTTAAGTCATTGAAGTTCAGTTAGAGTATACCTCTAATAAGTTCTCTATATTGTATCAATATGATATAAGAAGTCATCCAGAT
Source organism: Henosepilachna vigintioctopunctata (assembly GCA_030704895.1). Taxonomy (NCBI): domain Eukaryota; kingdom Metazoa; phylum Arthropoda; class Insecta; order Coleoptera; family Coccinellidae; genus Henosepilachna; species Henosepilachna vigintioctopunctata. The sequence goes on from JARQZJ010000079.1 coordinate 546,154, forward strand.
AGGTTACATACAAATAAATAATGTGGAATAGAGCATATGAGTAAAAGATGTAGTGTTACTACATAGGTGACTCCATACTACATATCTTTGAAAAATTTTCTATAATTCAAAACATAAAAGCATCCATTCTTCCTCGTGTTAATGCAAAATGTAAGGAAACATTTTAGAATTGAGCCCATATATGTGAATTTGCTCTGTTGAACAACTCATAATTATCGAATGAAAATTTTCATTAATCACTATCCTAATATTGCGATTTCAATTATCAGTTAATAAATTAATAGGGAATACCAGATGATTTATTATTTTGAATTATCACACGATTGAAGATGAATAACTTAGTCCATCTGTCATAGCAAACGAAATGCATTTATTAGAAAAGCTAATTAACTAGAACTAACATAATGGAAGTTTGAAATGTTTATGAACTAACGGGAGTTACTGATCTTTAATTTTTTGTTGTGGATTCTAGAACTTATTGTTTATACTACATTTCAACTCGTAAATATCTCTATGAGAAAATTTCCTTATTTCTTGATGCTCATCTTGATTATATAGATTGTGATAACTGTCTCTACTATAATCAATTTTTAGTCAAACGAAAATGTTCCTTTCAAGATAGGTGCAATAAGGTAATTTAATATGTATCAAAGTAATCGGAAATATGGCTTAGTTCCTTGGATGATTTCTCATAAGTATATATAATCAAAACATATGCTCGTTCAGTATTACAGACAACCCTTCTATACTGAATCCTAAGCCAGAACTGAGGTCGTATATTACCTGTGAGTATTTGATCTTCACAGCCCTTGACTGTAAATGTGATATGTAATCGGAATTCTATAAATAAATCACCTTTAAGTAAATTGGACTTTCATTGAGGATCCCTAGGAAGTTTTATTTATTTGTGAGTCGTTTTGCTTTGGGTATTTTACAATTTTTTTTCGTTAGTTCCTTCTTTTTATCATTTTTAACATTAATTGAATTATTTCTCATTTTTCACAACTGTATTATCATCAGTTAAAATCCTATTAATTTAGATTGGTATGCATTAACAATTAATGAATTTTGATTGTATTGGCATATAAAAAGCAATTTCTTATATTAGCCTATTGTATATATATATTTTTTTAAAATCAACGGTGAAATATTAATTTTTGTTACATATATGTTCATGAAATTTATTGTTATTTTGTTGACTATGGAATATTTGAGTGTGACTTAATTGATGATAGTACCGACGTTTTTCATTATTTTCAATATGTTTCCTTTTAGTTTACTCGGTTTTATTTATTTATTTATCCATTACCACCACCTCACAGCTATTAAGAGCGCCTTAAAACAAGAGAACCTGAATCCAGAAATCGAAGAAAAGCTGCTTCAGCTGCAAAGGTATCAAGAGAAACAAATGAAACACGAACCCGATGTGCCGGTTCCAATTACTAGAATATCGCCTCAGACTCCAGTACAACCTTCTGTCAATCGCATACCGCCCTCGCGAAAGAGGCCACTTAGCGGTTCTCGAAACGACGACTCCGAATGGATAATGGAAACCCCTAAACGTAGTAGATCTAAAGTTGTCGAACACAAAAAAATTGAAGAACCAGAGTGAGTGTCAATACCTTTTTTTCGTTTTGTTAGAAATGAATTTTTCGATGTCGTTTTTAGTAATAAATAAAATCAAAATCAATTATGAGCTTGCTAGTGAGTTTTGTTCTGTTATGCTTGAAGTTGCGGTAGACTTTTTATGTAATACAGCAATTTTATTTTCATTGCACTACTGTTTGCTATGCTTGTCCACAATGTTCAATATAAACAAATATATCACAAATGATAAACTAAACTTTTGTATTTGTAAAATTAAAAATACTGAGAATGGAATTATTTATAGTCAAGTACATATAAAACTTACTCAACTTTCCCCATTTTGAGTTTCCTATTTTTAATAAATTTTTTTCATATTTTTTTTGTTAATTTTTTTTACACTGCAAGAATTGTTGATGGAAGTGAAATCGTATCATTCCTGTAATAAATCTATATTAATTATTTTCTGATTGATTTGATCTATTTGGAATTATTTCTTGTCTGACTACTTATAAACTTATTCCCAATTTACACTTGAGCCAGGAAAGAAAAGTTGAATGTTTTTATATGTTCTTTTTATTAAGAAAATATCGTAAAATATTTTGCTCTAAGCAATTTTCGCAGTTCATATTTTAATATCATATGAGTTTATCAGATGTTATATTTAATTCCTTTAAAAATTTATATTAGGCCTGAACACCCCAAGGAAAAATCGATATCGCCAAGAACTCGTGTGAAATTGAAAGAAAACCTGCAGAGTGATGAAAAGAAAACAGTTATTAAACCAAAAATTATGGCCAGTCTCTGTAGGCAGAAAGAACTACTTAAAAAAGATATATTAAGAAAAAGGGCTTTATTGGAGAGGGAACTGCAGTGTGAAATACAGGTGAGAAACTCTTAATTTCATCTAGGGTATAGAAAATGAACAAGTGCTGGGTTTTATAGAAAGAAGTTGCTGAAGAATTAGCAGCAAGAACAAAGTTGGAAAGGAGTAAACAAGATGAAGTGAGGACAGGAAGTAGCAAAAGAAAGTCAGCAGCACAACCAACAACAGCAGTTGTTCAACAGCAAATAACAAAAAGCAGTAGGAATCAACACAAACCTAAAACTGCTAATCAAACAACTCCACAAGGGAATACTAAGCAACAAAATCAATATGTGTCGCCAACAAGGAGTAGTGCGCCAAATCAACAGAGGTAAAGACGCCTTTCAAATTGTTTGCTGTATTTAATGTTGTGTGGTAATATTGAATAGTTTACCTTCTTTTTCACAGAAGCAATAGTTCTAAAAGGGAGAAACTCTACTGTCTTTGTCGGACACCATATGATGAAACGAAATTTTACGTCGGCTGTGATCTTTGTAACAATTGGTTCCATGGTGACTGTGTAGGAATAACTGAAGAGAGTAGCAAAACTCTTACTGAATTTATTTGTCAAGAATGCAAGCAAGCCAGTGATACCCAAAAGTTATATTGTTTATGTCAACAGCCTTATGATAATTCACAGTAAGTTTTTGTTACAGTTTTCAAACATTATAAGAAATACACTATGTCAAAGAAGTTAATAATAATAATCTATAGAATATTTTAGAGTGAAAATAAGGGTGATACTGTCAGTGCTACACAATATCAGTGCTACAGAAATCATTTTCTTGTTTATATGAGATGAACTTGCAATTTTCTGTTAGTAATTTATAGCAATACTGATTCTTTTTGTCATACTTTCATTGGTTTTATGAACTTAGTATGTAATATTTAATGAATTATCTGGTTATCACTAGTTTCTAAGTTGCTTAGTTGAATATCTAAGTTCAATGTAACAACGTAAAGTAGGCAAAGTAAATGTTTTCACTTTGAATATAACTTAAATTCAAACACTTGAACTTATGATTTACACTTTATTGACTACATAGCATGACGCGTTTCGTCGTTACAAACGACTTCTTCAGATGCTTACAGAATAATATTATATATAACGTTATTCTGTAAGCATCTGAAGAAGTCGTTTGTAACGACGAAACGCGTCATGCTATGTAGTCAATAAAGTGTAAATCATATGTTCAAGTGTTTGAATTTAAGTTATATTCAATTATAATGGATTTACATCAAGTAAACGCCAACACTATTAAATGTTTTCACTTTGCCTAATAAGCAATGTTATTCAATAATGCAGAGTCCAGGATATATTGGAAACTACACCCATTGTTTTATGAAAATCATTCACATTTACAAAAAACTCCAGTTGTTCATAGCAAACATTTTCTCAATTCAAATATTTCTTTTCAGATTCTACATATGTTGTGATAGTTGTCAGGATTGGTTCCATGGAAGATGTGTTGGTATTCTGCAGTCAGAAGCAGATAATATAGATGAATATGTCTGTCCAAGATGCCAAACAAACTCCATGGTCAACTATGCTAATATGAAGGATTTGACTCAGAAGGACTATGATGGATTGAAAAAGTTGATTAAACAACTTCAGGTATTATAAAATACACTTTGTAATTAGTGCATTTTTCTGTAATAGTAATTGTTTTAGATGCATAAAAGTGCTTGGCCTTTCATGGAACCTGTAGATCCTAATGAAGCTCCAGATTATTACAAAGTTATTAAGGAACCGATGGGTAAGATTTTATTTTATATTTAAATTATAATAAAAAAATATTTGACATACTCAAAAAAAACAAAAATAAATTTCAATAAAGATAATAGAGTAATTTTTATGTATCACATAAAAAAATCAGTTTCTAAAAAAGCAGTATTTTAAACAGAAATTTTAAATAAATAATACATTGTAATGTGAATTTTGTTGATTTTTACAGATTTGCAGAGGGTAGAACAAAAAATAACTGACCATACCTACATCAAATTGAGTGACTTCATTGGGGACATGACAAAAATTTTTGACAACTGCCGATATTACAATCCAAAGGAATCTCCATTCTACAAATGTGCTGAGACATTAGAAGCTTATTTCGTAAATAAGATAAAATGCTTTAGGGATAAACTATATGAAAATAATAAATAAAAATAGTTACAAAAATCCATTTCAAAACATTTTATAAGTATAATAATAATAATAAGTAGCTAGGATTATGGACGAATAACAGAAGAAAAGTCGATCTCAAATTCACAAATTAAAAATTTTCAGACATATTTCATCCATAATCTTGAACATTGTAAATAGTTAGTTGTGAATATTCAGCATTTTTGAGTTATCATCCATTAAACAGAGGTTTATTAAGTATTTATTGCAAAAGCATTAACTCATTTTGTATTTATAAAATTCAATTTGAAAAATTTTATTGTTTTTTTGAACTACATCAGTATCAAAATCGGCATTCTAGTAACATGTATTATATGTAATTATATTTAACCAGTTACTTTAGTTAGTGCCATTTGTAGATAACATAAATATCTTAAGAATTGTGTTGATTTTTAGTTCATTATAAGTTTGCACAGATTGAAATTTTTATATTTGATTATAATATCGGTGAATATCGATCATTTTATTGAGAAAATAATATAATATTTACTTAATATGAATTTTAAATGTCACCTGTCTAGTTTATTTTTTTTTTTAATGTCTTAGAAATTGACATAATGAAAGTTTAATTCAATAGGAATTCTGCAACAGGCAGTGACATTTTTTGATCTGTTCATAATGTTTTAAGGTGCTTACACACATAAAATAGCATTCTAAAGATAATCAAAATTAAATAAGTGAAAAATATTTTCAACTGAGTAAGTTATGGGATGCACTACTCATATTGAAATAACAAGTTTTATGGAGAGTGATGCTATTATATGAATGCTATGATTTTTCTCATCCATCATTAATTTGAAATACTTTCAAATATTTAGTATTTCTTGGTTTACTTTGGAAACTGAAGGAATGTGAAACAGTTGTGAAAGTGAAAACTATGACTTATTAGGTTTTGATGTGCCGTAATCGATGAAAATTATGCCATTTCATATACTGCTCAGCTTCTTGTATCTGCTTTAATGATTGAACTATATTGCCGTTGAGGAGATGTATTGTTTGAAAAATATGACTACAGGATTTTATTTTGTAACTTCGAACAAGCTATGGTACAATAGAACTGTCTTTACAAAAATTAGTAGGTATGTATAACAACGGATGGAAGCAGGACTGAACGAAACAAAGGCCTGGTCCTAGATAAAATTAAAATCTATTCATAAAATATATATTGAAACAGTCCATTTTTCATTCAAAATAGTCCATCAAGTTTAAGTTTTCATCTTCAAAATTTTCAATCTTAAGCTTTTATCAGCTAGTTAGTTTCCTTTCACTAGGTGACTCTTGCCTGCTGCCAAGTTAACACAGTGCAATATTTTCATAACCACATATGTGATTTTTTGATAAAATATGAAGAATTTATAGTTTCAATGAAATTTTGAGAGTTTCTTGTTTATCTGATTTTTAGATTAGTTACAGCTTTTCACGATTCCTTTGTAATATACTACGTCCTATTACAATCGCAAAATATTTATAAAATGTGAAAACCACATTTACTGTTGAAACAAATATATTGAAAACTCTTTATTACCGTTATATGTTAAAACGGTATAAGATTTATTTGGTTTTGCCTTGTGAAGATGTCGTTAATTCGATTGCATACTAAGGTTTGATAGTTGTCAAAGCCGCAATAGAATATTTACATATATCGTAATAGGCCGGGAGCCGGCGACAAAAATTTGTGTCACATCTTATTCACCGGGAAACCCTATTTAGTCCATAGAGTACATCTTTCTGATGAAGAAAAGTAATTTCTTACACCCCGAGGGTGGGACAACCCATGCGGGGGAGTGAAAATAAAAAGCGGGGGGTGTGTCAAATGTTGTTCACCTTGAAACTTATTTTGTAGGTAGTTTTTCATGAATAATTAATAATAAATTGTTTCTTACACCTGGCAAGCGAGACAAAATTGTTCTTACAGGTAGTCAATCATGTAATATTTCACGGAGGTGGTGACAAATCTTATTCACTCTGAAATTTATATGAGAGTTAAGTTTAAACTATAAATAATAAGAGAAAAAAGTTCTTACTGCTTGAACGCGGACCAAACCAGTTCTTACATCGGCCTGAAATTAAAAATTGAGAGCGCGAGCAATGCACTTTTGCTGCGGTGCGGTGATAAATTGGCTATAGAGATCTGTTTATTCCCTGTGATTTTAACCCTTCTTTTTCGCGAAAAGGTAAAAAACCGACCGTTCAAACAGCTACAAATAAATAGAAATTCATTGACACCTTTTGTAACATAGCCGACTTGAATATTGAATCACAGTGTTTGAAGAATTTGTATGTAAACTTTATGGATTTTGTAAGCTTCTTTGCATAAATGAGGCAAGAGTTGCGGCTTTTCGCAAGACTTCGAACGATGTATATTGCAAACATTTGACGGAACGCTCAAAATTAGGAAATTAACGATCTGATGATGGAAAATAGAGGAAGACATATGCTCCTTCAAATGGTTTGAAGGAGATCAAATGCCGATGAGTATCGATGACATCGTTGTGGAGAACGAAAAAAATAAAGGTCTGTATTGTTATTTAAAGTTATTCCTCTACAACTTTTACCAAATATTTATCAATTGTGTAATTTCAGATCAATCAGAAGAACTTAATGACGATGAAATCGGTCATCCTATGGATGACTTGGAATTAAATTCAGACATCGACATCAACTCCTCATCTGAAGATTCTGATAGTGAAGAAATTGAAACGATTTCATTTAATAATTACGTAGGTATTCTTTCAATAAAAATGATCAACATTTAACAATATATAATGATTTACTTCTTTTTGTCTATTTTTTCCATATTCATGTGAGACATATTAATTTTCAAACCAGTATCAAAGAAAAATCACTTTGTGCGCACCGTGGCAAAAGTGCATTGCGCGCGCTCTCAATTTTCAGTTTCAGGTCGATGTAAGAACTGGTTTAGTCCGCGTTCAAGCCGTAAGATTTTTTTTTTCTTATTATTTATCGTTTAAACTTAACTCTCATATAAATTTCAGAGTGAATAAGATTTGTTACCACCTCCGTGAAATATTACATGATTGTCTATCTGTAAGAACAATTTTATCCTGCTTGCCAGGTGTAAGAAATATTTTATCATTAATTACACAAGTCTGCAAAAAAAAAGTAAGAGCTGTTTTGGTTTTTATGTGGAATTCTTATGTTTTTGGGTATGCTGAATTCGAAAATAACTTTCATTTTGTCCTAGAACGTCACGTTTTCTGACAATGTAGGTGTCTATGCTAAACAAGTTATTATCGTAAAATAAAACTTACAAAATTGAAAAATGAATTTATAATTTATAATTGCGTAACAAAACTATTTTTTCATTTAAAATACATTAATTAATAAGCATTAAATACATTTATTTTTCCCAACCAACTCGTCCTCTTGGGCAAAGTAGGAAGTAAACTGCTTCTCACGATATCTAAACCAGGAGAAAGACACTCCCGGCAAAAGTGAATTCCTGCTTTTAAGCCTTGATCCAAGCAACTCAGCAGCGTTTTTAGGAAGATTCAAGTCTCTTACCAAATCATTTAGCTCGCCCTGGGAAAACAATTTCCGACTGTCGTCATCTTCAAATTCGAAACTTGACTGGTCATCGGGCTTAGGTACAGCACCATCTACGTCAGAACTTGGAATCTCGTCCAAGGTAGCAGGGACCTTGGGAACTGGTATTTCGGTCCCATGAGGAATTATACCCTTTCACATTACACGAACAAAAGTAACAATCATCACTATGGTTCTTTTGCTCGCGCCATACCATAGGAATCGCATATCGGAAAGCTTTTTTCTTGCCCTTAAACCAATTTCGAAGGTCTTCAACACATCGTTTGCAGACTTTATGAGGTGCCCAAGCTTTATCCTGATCTCCAAGTTTTAAGCCAAAATACGCAAAGTATACTTTTTTTACAAAGTCCGTAATATTCACTTGTTGCTTTAATATCATATATTCGCCACAAATGTAACAGAAACTATCAGACGAATTCACACACTTCCGCACATACGACATTGCACTATATTGATCTAAGATCTATAAAACAATGGCGAGTTAACACGTAATTGTACCGCGCCATACTCTACACTGTCGGAGCGCGCACGTTCAGGTTACAACATGTTTATATTTGTTAATGTAGCTCAAACAGGTGTTCCTTATTTAGAAATTAATGATAGTTATGTCCTGTAAACATTTAAAAACAGTAATCAAATTAAATTATACCCATAGTTTATGACTACAAGTTAGCCCAAAAAATCCCTTTTTTGTAATAGAATTGTGCGTTTTGTAAAAAGAACTTACGTTCTGGAATTTTTTGAGTATTTTCTTAGTTTTTAGAACACCTCAATACATAGAAATCAATTGGAAATATCCAGACAGCATTATTGTTGCAGACCTGCGTTATTCATGAAAAACTACCTACACAATAAGTTTCGAGGAGAATAACATTTGACAAGTGCAGTAGAAAAAGTTACATGTTTATTATCATTTTTTGGATCTATGTCCCGCTGACCGACCTCGGCACCATCATGTACCTTTCTTACTCGATGAAAACAGCTAAATCTATTAATACGGCGGTGAATAAGATTTGACAATGATTTTGTCGCCGGCTCCCGGCCTATAAGGTTGGAATTATTTGTTTTAGTTATTTTTTAGTTTTTGAGAATTCTTAATTTCAAACATACATGAATATATTCGACAGATGGTGATGTGATGATGGCATAGCATAAAATACGCATAATTTGCACTTTTTGTAGTAATATTTATTTATATTACAACAAATTAAAAAAATTATATTTCCAGAATTATTGCGTTGGTTCAGATGTTCGAATAATTATTTTTTTAGAAAACATTGTGTTCAAATTTTTCAATTCCACAGTGAAAGTTATCTAAAAAAATCACAATTTTGTTGAATAATCAGTAAAAGTCTTCTATAGCTGAATTGGAAACACAAACAATCTGAATAAATATATATATATATTTAAGAAAATGAACACTAGAACATTCATTCGGCAAATATTAATTAATCAAGAGAATGTTATAGTAGAGCTAGATATGTGAATGTGTACGATGTGATGCCTCCATCATCCTTCAAGGGATAAATGTTAGAGAAATATTGAAATCGAATATATATATATATATATATATATATATATATATATATATATATATATATATATATATATATATATATATATATATATATATAGATTCATAATAATGATGAAACAATTGTATCCTATTATCATTCAACAAGATTGATGAATATTTCGAAACGCTCTTAATATTCACTCGAAAGTGATGGGTTCGTTCTCGTTGACAACATTTGTTTGTAGACAGCTCCCTGAGAGTTTTATTTGAAATATTTCGATATTTCGATTAAGAGTCTCAGTATTTACTATTATTGAATTAACTGTGAATTTTTGAACTATATATATATATATATATATATATATATATATATATATATATATATATATATATATATTTCGATTTCAATATTTCTCTAACATTTATCCCTTGAAGGATGATGGAGGCATCACATCGTACACATTCACATATCTAGCTCTACTATAACATTCTCTTGATTAATTAATATTTTTCGAATGAATGTTCTAGTGTTCATTTTCTTAAATATAATATATATATATATATATATATATATATATATATATATATATATATATATATATATATATATATGTATATATATATATATATATATATATATATATATATATATATATATATATATATATATATATTCATTCAGATTGTTTGTGTTTTCAATTCAGCTATAGAAGACTTTTACTGATTATTCAACAAAAATTGTGATTTTTTTAGATAACTTTCACTGTGGAATTGAAAAATTTGAACACAATGTTTTCTAAAAAATAATTATTTGAACATCTGAACCAACGCAATAATTCTTGAAATATAATTTTTTTAATTTGTTGTAATATAAATAAATATTACTACAAAAGTGCAAATTATATGTATTTTATGCTATGCCATCATCACATCACCATCTGTCGAATATACTCATGTATGTTTGAAATTAAGAATTCTCAAAAAAAACTAAATAATAATTAAAACAAATAGTTCCAACCTTATAGGCCGCGAGCCGGCGACAAAATCATTGTCAAATCTTATTCACCGCATATATTAATAGATTTAGCTGTTTTCATCGAGTAAGAAAGGTACATGATGGTGCCGAGGTCGGTCAGCGGACATAGATCCAAAAAAATGATAATAAACATGTAATATATATATATATATATATATATATATATATATATATATATATATATATATGATACTGAGTATGAGCAAAGCCTCAAAATTCTTGATTTTAGATTGAATTTTCTTCAGACATGTTATTTGATAATATTCTGTTCATTTTAATTTAATTCTATTCTTTACCTTCAGTTTTTATGCTCAAATGAACGAAAGTTCGTCACGAGGAAATAACACCTATATTAAAATAACACAAGCTTGACCAAAATTTGAAATTTTATTTACGAAATGGTCGAACAATTTTTTTTCAAAGTCCTCATCTAGATTGTTTAAGATGGGGAGTAAGGATTACAATAAGTTTTATGTATTACACAATACGTTAAAAATTAAATATTTTCACAACACCTACATATTTTATACAAAGAATGGTTTTTTCATGAAAATAATTACAACATATGAGAGAAAGATAAATGAACAGAGTATTCATAATAGAGACTGCTTCGATAAAGGCTCGCATGGCTGTATTTTGATAGATTAAAATCAACCCAATTTTTCAAACTAAATGTACTATTGAAATTCAAAATAAAAACAACTACATAGGTAGAAATGTTTCTAAAATGCTTAACGATGCTGCGACGTTCCTTTGTTCGCTCTATGCCTCTGATGTTCCCTTTTTCTACCTTCACTCAACTTTAAAACTTCAGCATAACTTTTGTCTAGATTTTTCAACCTTCTGATCTCCTGTGACGCAACACTTGGCTTAAATTCATACATTCCTTTCTCGCTGAACTGACTTGGCGTTGGAGAAGATACGTTGGCTCTGTTGGAGGACCAAAACTGCAAAGAATTGCCGTTCCAGGCCATTTCTGGAGGTTCTGTAGTTTGGGGTGGCGTGTTTTTCAACTCTCTCTTTCGTCGAGCCGAATTCGGCCTACTGGAGTAGCTTATTTTTGGGCTTCCGATGATGTGAGTCATTGGAGAATCGGAACGTTCTACATTTTTATGCTTACGACGCGAAGAACTCCGTTTGCGTTGTTCCACTTGGAGGAAGTCGAAGGATTGGCGGATTAATGGACGAAGAACTGGTTCCTGCAGAAAAATATTAGAAAGTTTAACATATGCAGCTGTTAGTGCAGTTTTTTTGGCTATTGCAACAAATACCCTTTTTAATAAATGAGAGGGATTATATGAAGTAAATTATATAACATACGACTAAACGCTCAGTAGCTGAAAGGTGTAGTGACCCTACAACGCTTTCGGCTTATTGATGCTTGTTGGGTTCGAGTCACCTCGTTGGGTCGTTTCGAATCTGCGTTAAACGATGGGTCTAAACATCGAAAATAAGTAATAAGATGTAAGATTTGGAGATAGATACCTGTGGTTTTTGTTCTTCCAAGGCAACTGGCGTTGGTGTTTCACTTTGGGGAACTTCATTCTGCGTTTGAATTATGTCCTCTATTACACTGGTTTGTTGCGAAACAGAAACGGGCATCGAGAGTGTTGACGATTGCATACTTTCTGTATCATCATCTTGGAAGTCCGTAATGGATTCGTTCATTTGAGCTTCTGATGGAGCCGTGCACATGGAGGAATTGTTAGATTCTGGTTCAATTGGAGTTGTGAGAACTGGAAGAAATAAAAATTTGTTAAATGTAGAATATTATGGAAGCCAAAAAGCTATTTTACCTTCTTCTTTGTTCTCTGCGGCTTTCTTCAATACTGTGAATATTTCCTTGAACAGTTCTCGGTATTCAGGGCTCTTGTGGAATCTACTATCGATAGGACTCGCCTCATCGTATATACTAAATTTACAGTCATCTCCATCGGATATGGCACACAGGAGGGATCCAACAACGCCATCGGTTTGAGTGGATTTGGTACTTGTTTCATCCGCGAAACCTTGAAAAAGTTATGAATAAAATAATGAGTAAATATTAGGAACGTTTGAAACATTCATTGGATAAAATATTGAGAAAAACTCATGTAAATTCAATTAAGGACACGAACCTGAGGAGCTGGTTTCTGCCTCTGAAAAATCTGTTGGGGTATGCGAAACAACTTTTCCCGATTTATTTCTGTTGATTTGCTTGTCTGAATGCCCGTCTTCATGTCCGCTTTCCTCGTCCTGATCTCGCTGCGAAAATACAAACTCTCCAGTATTTCTTAGTTCTTCCTGAAGGGACGCGAATTGCTCTTTTGGGGGATTCTTTTGGGGATGGTCTTCGAACAGAGCTTCGTATTTTTCGACAAATTCTTTGTAATGATTTTTGCTTTTCTTATTATTCTGCGGCGTTTTTGGATAATCCTATAAAGAGAATAATCTAAATTAATAAGTTAAGGGACGAATTTCAGATAACATGCTGTTAATTGTGCACAAGGACATCTGCTGAGGCAATGTGATTTCTAATATGAGCGTGTATTGTGTTGAAATGTTCGATTATTCTTTTATGACTCGGAGTAATGCGATTATAACAGGGAGATTTTGGCATTCATATGAAGGAAACTATATACATATGCAGAGATAATTTTGGATTGATATATAGAGGGTGTTTTTTCTTAGAGATATAGAACTTTAAATTGCGATGAAACAGCGATGGATCATTCGATTGACAAGAATTTTTTTTTATTCGAAAGATAATCTTGTGGCATTACATTGATTTCTGGCATATGACCGCAACGGTTGGCTCGGATGTAGTCCAATCTGGACGTCCAATTTTCGATGACTTTTTCCAACATTTGTGGCCGTATATCGGCAATAACACGCCGAATATTGTCTTCCAAATGGTCAAGCGTTTGTGACTTCTCCGCATAGACCAATGACTTTACATAGCCCCACAGAAAGTAGTCTAGCGGCGTTAAATCACAAGATCTTGGAGGCCAATTCACAGGTCCAAAACGTGAAATTGGGCGGTCACCAAACGTGTCTTTCAATAAATCGATTGTGGCACGAGCTGTGTGACATGTTGTGCCGTCTTGTTGAAACCACAGCTCCTGGACATCATGGTTGTTCAATTCAGGAATGAAAAAGTTAGTAATCATAGCTCTATACCGATCACCATTGACTGTACCGTTCTAGCCATCATCGTTTTTGAAGAAGTACGGACCGATGATTCCACCAGCCCATAAAGCGCACCAAACAGTCAGTTTTTCTGGATGTAACGCTTGAGGATTATCTTCACTACAGATGCGGCAGTTTTGTTTGTTGACGTAGCCATTCAACCAGAAGTGCGCTTCATAGCTAAACAAAATTCGGTTTTGAAAATCGGGAACAACGGCAATCTCGTTTTGGGCCCATTCGACGAATCTATGCCTTGCTTGATGATCGTTTGGCTTAAATTCTTGCAATAGTTGGATTTTGTTTGCACGCAAACCAAGATCCTTCCGCAAAATCTTCCATAAAGTGGATGGACACAGATCCAATTCCTGTGCTCGATGGCGGATGGACTCATTCGGGTCTTCCTCAATGCTACGCTCTACAGTAGCAATAGCTTTTTCTGTACGCACCGTACAGCATCTCTGGGGATGCGAGTTATCAATAAGAGTAAACGTGGTGCGAAAACGTTCCATGGTTAATCGAATTAACTGCTCTGATGGACCATTTTGTCGGCGATAAAATGGACGTAGTGCGCGATACGTATTCCGCACAGAACCATTATTTTCGAAATAAAATTTCACTATTTGCAAGCGTTGTTCAGGCGCGAATTGCCAAACAAAACTGAGAAAAATCACTTCTCATCTGTTAAATCGGTCGCCATCTTCAACAGTAATGCCAACTTAAAGTTCTATACCTGTAAAAAAAACACCCTTTACTTGGTACCAAATTCTTGAAATAATTATACTTGGAACCAGTGAAAACTTTTTCAACTGCAATAAAATTACATGTTTTTGATTTCATATACATCGCGTTTACAATTTTACAGAATATTGAAAACAAAAGCAACTCTTTTCAAATAGAAAAAATGTCTGTCAAACAGCTCGTTTTATTTTCACATTGACACCTCAGTCCCAAAAACAGAAATGAAAGAATAGTTTAATATCATAAAAATATCAGGGAATGCCAATATCCTCTGTATAAAACTTCTACGAATGTGCTTGAAAATATGTGCATTGACATTCATTTTGCTAAAGTTTAAATTCCCAGGTTTGAAGATCGTTCATATTTGGTATTAAGATATGTGGTAAGTATTGAAAAATTGATGATTTCAATTTCGCATTGAAAATTATGAGAATGGCATGAAATATACAAGCATTGTCCTATCAGACATTATTCTGAAATATTCTAAAACCTATGTAGATATATGTAACGACTTTCGCTGATTTTATTTTCCAGCAGAGGAAGCCGTTACGAATTTTCAATCTCTGATAAAACAACCTTTGTTGAATTCGATCTATTCTAACTGTTATTACATATCTGTTACTATTACATACCTTAAATTAATGGAATTTTTGTTTGATATAGCACTGTAAGAAAATCAAAGGCAGTCTAATCGATTTATAAAGTAGCGACACCAAGTTAACGTCTTTGAAGTGACAGAAAATATGGACTACGGTGTTAAGTACGTTTGTGACGGCCGAACACCAGATTAACGACAGGCCGTATCCGAGAAAGTGGTGTAGACCGTTACTTGCCTGGGAAATAAACACAGCAACTAGTATACACACAAAGGGCATGCTAAGTGTATTGTTCATGCTTCCAAACACAATAGGTATCCTAATAACTTTTAAAGATCTAGCTTTGTGCGAATTAGCAGGCACATCATGTACTTCAGTACTTTACAGTTACTGTACATTCTATTAGATATTTGGTGAGATGTTATACTTAAGCTGCGCCATAAAGAAAAATCTATCATGCAATGAACAACTTCAAATATTATTAAATTTAGTAATTGAAGGTGGCAAGTAGTGAATGCTAAATTCCATAATTTCAAAAGAGATTCATTTATTGAATCTTAAGTTAGAGAAACAAATGAAACGCTTGTAGAAAACTACGAATAAAATTTTCATAATTACAAGTTACGTACAAATTACCTGCTATTTACCACTTTTACGATGGCATTTCTTAGCCTTAAATTTTTTACAAATTTTAATTTAATTATAAACGACAGTTGAACGAAATATTTTTATACTCAGTTTGTATAGACATATTTGTATGTTTATTTTTTCTGTTAACTATCACAACTGTCCCCACCACCCTCAAAATTAATTTTGAATCAGGAATAAATTGCTCCTTGAATCTTCATTGGTTACTCCTATTAATAAGATTAATATTTCTTCAAATAGAAACTGTCTTTGAAATCTGGCACACGTGGATACATCTGGCAATCCTGTATCGTAATCTTCCGTTAGCGAATTTTCAAAGGGAACTTACTTATAGACATTATACCGCAACGATTTTCGTAGTTGAAATATTAGGTTTGTTTTTACCAGAAACGTCGTGATTTTCACCATAAATCTGGCACATCTGAACAAATTTGGCAACCTGTACTTTATTGCTAGTGTGGATTTTTCAATGGAACTTACTACACAGAATATTTAACAGTTTATAGAAATAATACCGCAACAATTAATTTAAATTAATGGTGAAAAGACTGATGAATATGTTATCAATACAATACAGAGATATTTATTCTCCATTAATACCTCTAGTCCATTTTATTTTATCTAACTTATCATTTGATTATTAATTCAAATAATAAAAAAATTCCATTCGTTTCCTTTTGACTCAAAGATACCAACATTACATGCAATATTCAAGCTTAGAAAATTTCGATGGTGAAGTTGAAAATAATAATAAACGTTATCCAGGCCAAAAAAGCATTTCTCGATATCAATTCAGCTAACAACTTTTCGTACACTCACCTGTACATTTATGGAATAGGCTGAAACGAACCGTGGGGATGCTGTCATGAGTTCATCAAGGATGCTAGAATCGTCATCCTCAGGTAGATTTTGAGTACATTCCGAAGCTTTGTCTGTATCCTCCCTCTGTCTTTCTGGGCTCTCCATGTTGCGCAGACATCGGCTACACGTTTGACCATTCCTGCGACAGAAAAAAAAACGTAGTATCATTTCAAGTGAAAATAATTAAATAGGAGGGGAATACGAAACGTTTTAGAGCAATTCAGAGGTGACGTCCTACTTCCATTATATTCTGGTAATCTATTAACGTAAGCCTTGGTCTATAGCGATAATTAGCGATCAATTGTGTTCGTTGATGATAGTGTTAAGGTGAAAATAAATAATTTAAATAGAAAATACAGCCCAATAAGGTATTTTTCATTCAGTCTAGCGTGAAAGTTTAACATAAAGGCAATACCTGACACCCTATTGAGTGGTGGTCAAAAATTGAGTGGATGTCTAAAGTTTTATTATTAAGCAATAATATTTCAAACTTCGGCCTCCAAGTCTACGTATTTTTCAATATAAAAACAATAAAAATTATGTATTATAATAGAATTTATAATGAAAATACGTGAAAAAAACAATCCATTTCAGAGGCTAATTTGGTGTTGGTAAGTGGACATTTTTGGTATTAATTGACTTGAAAATATTTTGATATGAATTCATACAGATCTTGTTGAAAAGAACAATTGTGAGAATCAACCAAAAAAAAATTTTTCTCAGTAAAAGAATCTATTTCCTTTCTAGATTTTTGAACGGGAAGTACAGAAAAAAATTTCTTTCATAACCTTAGTATTCGACAACATTTGGTAGTACTCGAAACGACGTCCTCAAAAATAGTAGAATTCTTGGAAAAATTGACAAGACCTTGACCATACTCGGTAAAATCAGAAAAAAGATTTGGCGTTCTCCTCGGTTCACATTTTTCACAGGCATGTAGAAGATCTTTGATCAAATCTTCTGTACAGTTAGAAGTTGAAGACGTAACACTCTACTCATCAAAAATATCGATAAATACTTAAACCTACCTGACCTCCTCTAATAATGACAACTCTTCTTGAACACTCTTAACCTCTTCGTCCTTATGGTGTAACTTGATTATTTGGTTCTCCAAAGACTCATTCTGTTGAGTTATCGTCCTTAGTTGTTCTTCGAGTTCAGTCACTTTTCTCTGCTCCTTGGCGCATTGCGTCTTGGACTCCCTAAGCTGGCCCAACAGCGTAGAGATTTCTTCTATGTTGTCGGAATTTTGACAGTCGTCATCGGGTAGAAGAAATTCGTCGACGAACGAACTGGCAGCATTATCAGTCTTATTTTCAGAGTTTGGTTTCGAGGTGGCCCCCTGAATGAATATATACAATATTTGCTAATTTGATATTTTCAATTCCCTCAAATATGTGACGAAGGTTTGCAATAAGCATTAAAATAGCGATAGTAAATCTAAATCTAATGGACCTTTTTGAAAAAATTAATGTTATACTTTTCTCTCTTTTTGGAAACACCCTGTATAATAAAAATAATTTTATACTGCTCAATTATGAACTTCATTCTATCTCCGAGACAATTTCACTGAATTCAAAATTGCAATTTTCAAGGAGGTATGTAAAGTTTCATCCCATGTTTTCGAAATAAAGACGATAATAAAAACAATTTTATACTGTTCACTTATGAACTTTTTTCTATTATTTACCGAACCGGTACAATTTCACAAAATTCAAAGCTGCAAACTTCATTTAAGTACGTAAAGTTTCATCTTACACTTTCGAACAAAAGACGAAATAAAAACAAAAAGTATTGATCTTTTTTGAAAACCTTATATTTGTCACTATTTTTGGAAACATTCTGTATAATAAACACTTTCACAGTATTCATATGTGAACTTTTTACCCTATATACTAAACTTTTCACACTTTCCATTAATGAACTTTTTGCTCAAAAACCTATTATATATTTTTTGTGTAAGTAACGCGTAAAATTAATAAATTCACACTGCATGTTTTTTATATACACTGAAAACGTTGGGAGGAAAATCTATACAATTGATGAAAATGTAATTCATAGATGCCTTGATATGAAAGAAATGAGAAAAATTATTATTGGAAGAGTTTCTTAAAAAAAATAAAACTAAAAAGAATGATTGTTGAAGTTTTTGTGTGCGTTTATTCAGAAACTCTTGAACTGATTTGAGCAGAAGCTGATCTACAGGGGGTTTGGGAGTTAGAAACATCCGGCTTCAAAATTATGAATTTGATCAGAATTGAAATATGTATCGAAATTAGAATCAAAGTTGCTTCTTCATTTTGATTTATACATTATTGAATAGTCGTAGTTCAAAAGTAGTCACAATTGTTTAGACTACAATTTTTAAGATGACTTCTGAAAATCCTCATTTCTTGCATAAGTGGACCCACCAATGGATTTGGATGCGAGTTCTACTAACGTATTGTGGTACATTTGTCTTGAATTTGAGAGTTTGTTTCAGTTAAATCAGTTCATGAACAAAGAATCAAACAAATACGAGAACATAATAGTTTTTAAAATAATTTTCCAAAATTAAATTTCATAATACTTACGTTATTCTTCAGTGGCGTAGACGATTCGGAAATCGACGATTGAGTAGATCGTATATCATCGGCGACATGTCTCAAAACCACAACATTTGGCGATGCTAATGGTGTTACTGTTTCAGAACTACGTCTGAGTTTCTTTTTCAAAATATCGATTTGCAACCTAAGATCGTCGATGGTACTCAGCAACTCTTCATTTTTGGTCTCTAGAGAATCTATGGTTAAACCAAGAGACTTGACATGCTTCTTCTCCGCCGCATTTTCGAGTACCAGTCTGTGATTTGCATGTTCTAGTTCATGGATGCTCACCTCCAGTTGCTCATATATTCGCAAGCGGGAGTCGTTCACCTCCCTTAGCGCCGCCGACTGTTTCGAGAGGTACTACACAAAGACATATCGAATATAAGAGAGAATCAGTTCATTTATAATAACAGACAATCGTCCAACACTAACACATGGTATTTTATGTACATCCCTGGATTTGTATTCCTGAAGTTTGTATACATCCTTTAATAAAGCTACCTTATTGGCGAAATGCGTTAAAAATAAAGGTGACATTCATTAAATTATATTAAATGCGTTAAATATCAGATGACATTCATTAATTACGTGATATTTTTTAGCAATTTTTTCAACTTCCTCCTCGCCTCTGGTGATACGTGGTGAAAGTTAAGACTAACCCCCCTCCCGGCCGAAATCACTTGAATTTTTTCAGGCAAATATATTAAAAAATCGGAATATCACGTTTAATCAAAAAAGAGCATAAAGTAAATATCATTATGTATATTTAATGGATATTAGTGATGGAGATAGTGCTCTGCTGAAGACAAACGTCGGTAAAATTATTACAAGTGATTATTCTTATTACACTCGAACCCTTCACCCCCTTTTCGAACCTGAGTTGGTTATTGGACTAAGTGTAAATAAAAGTGGACGATTATCTTTTATTATAATTGTGATATTGAATTATTATTCATCATCAAATAAATGTTATATCCAGACAATATTAATAACAAATTTTCCAAATAAACTCATTGCTAGTACCTAATTTATAATACAAGATCCTAAGTAGGACAAACATGTGTATAAATATATAAATCATAGCATTTTTCTACTCCACAAAAATGAGCGTATGATTATTAAATAAAAAATGTAAAAACAAGACCGATGACTTTATATAATTATGTCTAAGAAAAAGTGCAAACAATGACTCAGCTAAAATTAATTTTCAACAATCAATCTTACATATTTTTTGATGAAATAAATAACGTAACTGGGAACTTTTGAAAAACTTGATGCATAAACAATGCATAAAATAAGTGAAAAATACTACAAATAAACAAATTAAACTGTTAAATATTAAAATAAATTAAACTCTTGGCTTAATGTTTCACGATTTATTTAACAATATGTATAGTCAACATGTTTCGAGCGTAAGCTCATTTTCAAGACTGATTTTCAGTCTTGAAAATGAGCTTACGCTAAACATGTTGACTATACATATTGTTAAATAAATCGTGAAACATTAAGCCAAGAGTTTAATTTATTTTAATATTCAATTATGTTTCACCAAGAGTTAAGCGAGAATTCAATCTCATTAAATTAAACTGTACTGAAACGTACCTCGATTTCCAGCAGTTGATCTTCAACAGTGCTCTGGCTATGTTTGAGGGCATTTTCTAACTCTTTATTGCGTTCAAGAAGTGTCTTTCCAAGTTCAGCAGCAAGTTGGAGATCTATGAAGAAAATTAAAACGTATGAAAAAAATATGAATATTAAAATATGAAGAAAAACAAACATTCAATACGTAAAAATCAAAGACAGAATCTGTGATTGGAATCACAGATCTTAATCTTTTCTCCTTCGAATTATATCTAAATATATAAAACAAAGACGCCCAATTTACACCAACTTTATGATCATAAGAATGAAGTCATTTCATCGCGTTGATTAAAATCATAAATCAAGTTGATGCAACAATTTTGATTAAAATTCAATTTAGGCGAGGATCCGGCACTGGTAAATCTGGTGGAGGTTAGAGCAAGTCTATCCATCAGTCACCTGAAGCGAGAGAACGTCTTCTTCATGACAATCCGATGAGAGAAGAACGTTCATCACGAAGTATGATAGGCTAGTTTTTACTTTTCACGTTTCAAGGATCTTTCCAAAATTCACTGGACAAACTGTTACTCGTGACGAGCAACAGTGGTTAATGACTCATGAAATTCGAAAGAAAACCTCAATACTACTATAAACTGGCTCCAGGCGGAGCTTCTTTCTTCGATGCTTCACGCAGACAAAAGATATGTGATGGACGGTGTTCTATATACAAGGAATTGTAATTATTTATCTGATAATTTCAGAAGTAGGCGGTATACGTCAGTGAACTTAATGATCAGCAAAGAACTGATGGGTGGTTTTCTATTCAAGGAACATTTTAGATTGATCAACTTATTCAAATAAATCAGCTCGAAAGCATTAAAAATGAATTTAAATACGAAAAGGTTTAAAAATTATATCTTTACATGAAAAAATAATTAACTAAGGGTTAAAATAATAAACCAAGATATTAAAATCTCTAATTATATTAACACTCCAACTTTTTAATGCGTTTCTATAACATTGTGCTTCTTCAGTACAAACTAAAAAGGCTATTGTGTTAGCGAAACGCGTTAGAAAGTTGTAATGCTAATGAAATAGAATCCTCAAACGATATTAATATCAACTTTTGTATAAAACTGCTACTCTCAATGTTCACTTGTTCAAAAGTTTTCACATTTTCGAAGAAAATCTAAATGAATGTTTCGAAAGAGTTATTAACAATAAAATTGAAATTTCAGAAAATGAGAAATGAGAGCTGAAATCATTTTAAGTTTTTTCGAATTCATCTTACTTTTTCAAGATAATGCCTCTGATATTGTTGCTCCATTAACAAAACTTTTCAAAATTGATACAAACAAGTAAGCAACTAACAGTATTCTGTTGGATAAAAGTGAAACCACATTTTTTTTACAAGAAGATGTACAGAGAGTGCAATTCTTCTCGAAGAATTTTATTTTTCTTCCCAATTTCTTTTACAATTCTTTCAAAGGTTTCGATACAAATTGATCGTAAATATAATAATAATAATAATAATAATAATAATAATTTATTGATTTTCCAAATATACAGAGTAGAAAGGAAAACAGGCCATTCCAAAACAAAACAAGGAAAAAAATTCAAATATTGACTACACGGTCACTACATGACCCATAAAATTCTTCAATATTGTATGGCTCAAGCTGTACAAGAAAACGATAAAGAGACTTCCCGAAAGATGGTTGACAATACAACTTTTGTATGTTTACTGATAAACTGTTGAACAGTTTAATGCCCTTTTTCAGTTAGAGACAGAGAATGAATCGGAAAAATAAATGGATGCATTTTTCTAGTGTTATTTACATTTGAATGTCTACCGAAATAATGCTTGTTTTATACTTAGTACCAAATTAATTCACTCATCAAGTCTACTTCGAATAAACGACAAATATATACGACAGAACGCCGCAACTAAAGAGCAACGATAAAAACAACGCTCTAATTGAGAAATTCTGAAATAACATCGGATGAAGAGATTAACAATAGGATGCCATTGTCTTATCCATTCCCAATAATTATTTTTGTATGAATATAAAGAACAAATGGATCGTTGAAACAGTTCAATTATCTGATAAGTTTCAGAGAGCAACAACTGAGGTAGTAAACGAAGTTTTATCACCAAATTAAATTATATCGATTGAGCGAATGCGGATGATGTTGATGACCATTCACTTTCATTCGTTTATGGTCTAGGAATCACGCCTGGAAAAAGCATTCCACATTCTCAAATTACAGGAAACTGTGAAGTTGATGATAAACTATCTGGTAAACGTTTCTACTAAAAAATCAATTGAATTGCTTGAACATTTTTGTTTGATATTTATCTAATTTCTTCCAATGTCACATTATATTCTCATTATTGTTATTTCTCAGGAATTCTTTCGAATTTTCTAATACATCTCGTTATTTCGAAACTCGAGGACTCTTAAAATATTACGAATTATCGAGTGTTTGAAATATCAAATGTTTCGAAATGTGTGAGAGAAAATAAATAAATCTTCGAATTATTAGGTGTTGATCAATTAGTATTTATTAACTGCTCGTTTTGTAGACAGAAACTTTGTAAGATACCGAATGAGGATCTTCTTCATGGTTGCTTCTTTCATTCGAATCTGTCGTAGATAAAATTTCGCCATCGGTTAGTGAACCCTAGACAGCAACATCTTTATCCACTTGAACAAAGTCAGAAAAATTCATACCGCTGATGTCAACTAATAGTACTATTTCTGGTTCTTCATAATCAATAAGTATTGGAAAATTTTCCTGATCTTTTTTTAAGAAACCGGATTTTTTGGAGTACCTATTTAGGAATCGTTGTTGATGTTACAGCTCTCCATGCCTTGTCAATCAGTAAAATAGATGCCATAACCGTGATATTCGCAGTTAGTTGTTTGTCGAGATATTTTAAAAGGAGATTATTTCTTTGAGATAGATCGTCTTAAAATTATGGATGATCCCTTGATCCAATGGTTGCAATTTGGAAGTTGTATTCGACGGAAAGAAGTAGAGTTCCACGTTGAACAATGTAGGAAGACTGTTGTGGATAGTGCAATTGTCTAAAAATAGTAAAAATTTTCCGCTTTTGTCGTTTTATGTCACCATTAACTGTGAAATGTCGTGTGTTGGACGCCGATTAGTTCGAATTAACGCGTCGTTTTGTATTATAGCAATAATTTTTTCGTTCGAATTACCAAGTGCATAAAAATGTATTGATTTAGTTCGAAATATAAAGAGATTTTGTAGAGAACTCGTCATAACTTTGAATTATAGAGAGGTTCTAATTATCGCAGGTTGGAATTAATGAGAGTCGACTGTATATCAATTGAAAACTCATTATTCTTTTGAATCATTTCTATCAATTGAAAATATCTGCTTGATATGGTGTGTATATCATATGAAATTTCACGCGTAACTGATACGCGTTATGGTGGAACGAGTACCATGGCCCTAGGTAAATTGGATAATGAGCAAATTATGAAAATTTATAGCCTTTATGCAACTTATTCAACCAGAACCTTGCATAAATATATAGGTAATATTCCTTACTATTCGTGTTATTCGAGAATGACTTATCAAATTATTTAGACACTGACAAGATTGTTAGTTTACGGTTATGGAAAACCCGAGCTCGAATCCCAAATGAGACGGATGTGTGTCTCTGATTTCAGTGGTTATAATAAAACATTAATAAGTCAATGTAACAAGGGCTACTCAATGTACAAGATAACTACCTAAATTGATGGCAAGAGCTGGGGTTAAATTGTTAGGTACTACTCTAATTGTACCGAAATAAATTCCTCAGATTCCTCTTTAAAAAACGATTAATTTAGATTCCTTAATAAAAAAAGTCATTTCACTTTCAAAAATTTGTTATATCCTCAGAAATTGTTATATGCTCAATCGTTGAGTTATAGAAAAAAAACACGTATACAATAAACCATTATTTAAACACAGAAATAAGCTAGCAACTTTAAAAAAATTAACTTTCATAACAATTCCGTCAATTTTCTTATTCAATATCCATAGAACATGATGTTATTCAAAATGTTTTCATCAAATATTTTTATTGAAGATACTACAATTGTTCAGTTATTTCATTTAATTTGATCCGGTTATAACTTATGATTGGTCTGAAGATTAATTTTAAAAAGTATGATCAGAAGAAATTGAAAAATGAATGAGCACATAACATATGATGAACAAATCGGTGTGGTCTCATTTCTATGTATGGGAAACATGGAATAGACTTTAATTGACCATGGACTTTCACCTACGAAAAAAGTTATTAATTCACCTTACTATATTATAAATTTATTCACTTCAAATTAGATTCAATTTTTCAATTATATTCTGAATATTCGATAATTTTATACATCAACTATCTACATACAATGAAGTTTCGTATTGCAAAATTAAACAGAGAAAAACATGACTGGAACTTCTGTGGTTTTGCCTTGAATTATTCGATGTAAATATATACACATCGATATTGCGGTATGTCGATAATACTGGTTATTACGATCGAAAGAAATATTTACATCACACATTATAACTCACTTCTTCACTTTCTCTATTCAAAAAAGAGTTATTCATAGCGAACAATTTCCGATCTTATCAATTTGGCAGGTGATCTTGTTAACTGAATTTGACAGAAGCCGACACACCCAACTTGTATTGTTGTTCTCGAGCGAAAAAATGGGCGTCAATTACATCGAACAGAATTGGCGAAAATTATGGACTTTCACTTTTCCTTACGTTCGAAAAAACTAGTTGCAATTCATGAATTAACAAAGCCCCATTCATCATTATCAACACAACGTGTATGATAATGAGTGAATAATTTTCTATACTAGCGGCCCCTACACGGCCCTTAAGAATGACATTACCTTATCAAAAATGACTGTAATAATGATAAGTGTAAGGTGGACAAATTTGGAATGACGAAAAATAATAAGGCGGATCCGGATTTTCTAATCTCAGCTCCATCATTACCAAAAATGGAGGGGATACTGTCATTACTACTGTCATTATTACTGACCCTGTACGGGCTTAAGAGGAGATATTTCTCTTCTTCAAGAACACGACTTAGGCTCTTCCAGATGTTAGCCAGGTGGTCTAATAAGAGCAGGTCTTTTTTCTCGTTTAATTGGGTGTGCCAATTTTGTATATAAGCCATCATATATATCGCCTTTCTGAAACCATTAAAATTGGATACACCCATTCACAAATGTCAATGTTCAAACTAGGGATCACAACTCAGAACATCTACTTCACAGAAGGCACCAAGTTATCCAAACCTCCAAACTAGCATTTTGCTAAAGTGGCATTGTTGGTAACAAGCCTAGTTGGTTCTAGCCAAGCTAAGGTCATTCCTGAATTTATTTAAGACGTTCACATAGTTTTTCCAATAATCTATATATCATATATATATATATATATATATATATATATATATATATATATATATATATATATATTTTGCCCATCATACGTTGGGCAAAATGGCAAGAAAGTGAAATTTGACACAGTTGAATTTTACAAGGAGAAAAAGTGCATTGAGCTATTTTTTCATATAAAATGCCTCAGAAACTCATTGAATATTGTATAAAGTTTTGAGTAATTCCATATTTTTCTAATTTCCATTCACTACATAGAGTGAAAATGGATACAATAGTGGCTGTATATGTAGAGGAATCCAAAACACTGCTCGATGTTTAAGAACAAATATATATATATATATATATATATATATATATATATATATATATATATACCCGAAAAAAAGACAATGTGAAGTAACCAACATTAAAACATTTAGATAAGTCAATAAAGAAAAATATTTAAATCTCATCCTTCACAAAATATAATGAATATTAAATTCGCAAATTTGATAAAAACTAAAAGACTGAATTTTCATTATGTTTTACGTGAAAACGTCAAATTGGCTGGAAAAAACAGTAGAAATAAAACCTTCTATATTTGTTCGTGAAATATACCTATCGGAGAAAGGAATGAAAAACAGAAAAGAGAAATTCAAGTTATTGAATATTTCTTCGCAGTAAATAGGTGTATATCTATAACATCTCTTCGTCAAAAACGTCTTATTTTCATCGCCGAAGTACAATCAGTGATCGTAGACGAGATTGCAGATTCGAATAAATTTATTCAACATGGTACGTAGCGATCATTATCGTCGTTATCTATGATCGGAATCCATGGGTGGGTAATGTAACCACCGATTATAATTATAGCCTCGACTCCTGGTCAGCCAGAGAACTTATTGTTTGATTTCTAGCTTCACTAATAACACGGACAAAAAAAAACTCACCAGACATCCTGCTGAATTCCATTCAATAGTTCAGTTGAATGTACTTTCCAGTAAAAGTAAGAGTTATTCGATCATGATACTAATAATTGATAAGTTATTGATATAAAAAAGCTTGAATTGAATCCCCGTGAAAAATTAATAAATTCACCGCTAAACATGCAGATTGTATGCTTTCCAAGGAACTATTTCGATGATTAAATGTAGCTATAACGATTTATGTAGCTTTTATGATTCAATTCACTAAATTTAATCATAGAAGGACTGATTCCGATAATGCTACTTGATTTTCAACCTTTTTATTTGTATCAATTTATCTATACCTCCGAACCAGACGAACGTAAGTAAAAATTTTTATATTTTCAGGTTTTTATGTTATTGTATGTGAAATTTCATTCTTCATTTATTAAGTAAGAAATACCTATCACCATAGATGAATATAATCTACACTTTTACCTACCTTAAATGTAATTAACATTCTATTTTAATGTGCGAACTTTTGGATGTCTTGAGAATTACCTCCTCAACCTAATTGAGAATTATTTCTTCAAGCAAATGAATTGAAACACTTAATTTAACAATAATTCGTTCGTGAAACATAAATGAAGACTATATTGATTCCAGAAATCTTTCATGACAACATAACACTATTAAAGTAAATTGAATTATATGCAATGTTATTGCGTAAGCTAACGTTCATTCATGTAGCATTTCTTTATCGGACATTACAATAGATGTTAAATTATACTATTCTTGAAACATTATAAATGAAAAGATAATGAATTTGTTTCTAATTTTCTCAATGGAAAATTTGAAATAGAATTGTGAATATACCCTGTGTGAAAAATACATGTCTTGGACTTTCACCAATGCTCAATCTATTAATTAAAAAATTTATGTTTTCATTATTATAACTGCATATATTTCATATTTCCCCCTCTAAATTACGTTTAGATAGGTGGTTTAGATTCAATTCTTAATATTTGGAATTAACTCCAGCAAAAAACCATTGAAACTAATTCAAATAATTGACAATCATGAAATTCTATCGGCACTCATAATAAAAAACACTATTTACGTTGTTAAATTGGAAATTTAATCAACTGAACCACATTCAAGAGTATGTCAAAAAACACAATGATCTTGCTTCGATATTTATGCTATATAAGATGAGGAATAGTATTCACATATAAGTATAACAAATTTCTGAAGTACTAACTACGTTTTATATAACTGAAATACGGTTAAAAGTGCCGTATGCGCAAAAAAAACATATGCAAAGCTCGAAAATTAAAAAAAAAGAATATTAATACGACTGTAAACAAGGCACGATATATAATCGAAATATTGATATAAATTCGATAATTCTTTTGTAGGAAAAAGAAAGACGCTATGCAATAAGCAATGAAGAGGAAATACCTAACAATGAATTTTTCTGAAGAATAGCTTACTAAAAGCTACGACGCGAACAAATGAGGTTATATTTTCAAATTTAAAAAAAAATTAGGTGAGAACCCAAAAATTTTATAAGCACTAATAAAAAATATGGTGAAGACCAGAAGCTTTCCTTTGTCCCACACATCACCCAACTTATTTCATCTGCTATATATATATATATATATATATATATATATATATATATATATATATATATATATATATATATATATATATATATATATATATATATATATACGTTATACGTAGATTAGTTATACGTAATGGCAAATATTTTAATAATTCCTCAACATTCATAGGACTATTTAATACCCTAATCCGTAGCAAGATGGAGTATGGCAGCACGATTCGGCATCCCATTTACACTTGCCATCATCGCCATCTTGAGGCTATTCAGAGAAGGTTCTTAAAATTCTTTGGAGGGAGGATAAAGTTTATCCACAGAGAGGAGTCAATCATAACGAATTATTGAAACGATTTAGTTTAATTTCATTGCAGAGCAGGAGAGAAACTTTATCACTCAAATTTTTGTACAAATTAATGCACAATACCATTGACTGTCCTCCTCTCTTATCCGCTCCGAAATTTCGTGTTCCTAGGCATAATTCTCGTAATACAGAATTATCCCACCTAGAGACTCCAAGGACCAACTCCCTAATACAATCCCCCATTTGGTTTATGGAGTCTACATTCCATAGAGTTGCCAATAATTGTGACATTTTTTTTGACTCCATAGAATTTATTATCAGGAGTTATGTGAACAGAGATAATTTACTAAATGAATTGATTTGGATTGAGTTCTTTGTAATATTTCATTGAATGCTATAATGTAGTTATAAGTTACTATTTTTTAGATTAGATTGAGCTCTTTGTTATATCTTTTTCATTTTGATTATTTAGTTAGTATTCATCATTCTCATTATTTTCTGTAATTGGGTGTTATACCTGTTGATAATAAAGAACTTATTATTATAAAGAACTTATTATTATTATAAAAGGGTTTAGACTGGTGGTATTAGAATGGCTTAAAAGTACGCAAATAAGCCTCTACGTAAGTTGAAATTTTACAAAGATATTTTATAAGGGTAAGTTATAGAATTTTAGAGAATTAGCTCATATAAAAGCCAAAAAATATGTGAAAGTTTATAAAAGCAACAAGAGTGACTGAAAGAACTACTAAAATAAAAACAAGCATAATTCAATGTGACATTTTTTTCGGGCTGCTAATCCATTAACAAGTGTTGATACAACTGATTAGTAATTCTTCATAATGACTTGGAAGACTGAAGATAATTCGCGATATGATGTCATAAATGACTGCAAGACCATAACAGTGAATCTTCAAGGCAAAAATTAATGTAAAGTTTCGCAAAAAATCAATGAGCGTGTTCATTTTAATGCAATAACTACAATATCTTGAACGTGCATTTTTTAAATATGAGTCTATAAAGAACCCAATACCCATATATTGCGTTGGAAGTACACGGCATAACATCTGTTACAGAACAGTTTTCTCAATCAAGTTTGACGTAAAACTATTCAGATATAACTAAAGAGTTATAGAGCGAATGAATGTAACGAATCAATTTCAAAATCGATATCTAGGTGATATCTTACGAATAATGCCGATCGATGCCCGATAATTAGTTTACCGCCAATTTTACCACTTTATGCTACCAATTCTGTGGAATTTCCGACAGCAAAATATGGAGTCGCAATCCAGGTCGGTCGACTTATTTTTTCGCATTTAATGAAATCACGGATAAGTTCCTATGGATCCGTTCTTATCTTTACGTGAGGAAACTGATTGAAACGAATTGAATTTCGCATTGAGACATTTCCTCTAACCGATCGACTGTAATTATTGTGTCATTAGATCTGGAATCCAATTGTCAATGATTCGTGAAAATACTGGAGATTCCGTTACTCATGAGATTGGATAAAAGTTGTAAAAAGTTATTGAAATCACTTATTTTAATAGTTATGAATTGACTGTGGTTGCTCTTAGAAGAGTTTAAATGACAATAATGTGAATTGCCTTCACCCACAAGATATTTTGAAAAGTTGAATACAATTCAAAACATTTCGCTAAAAAATTGCAATAAAGTTGTTTTCATTCACTCCATCAATGATTCAGGCTGCCATTCCGTTATTAAGAGATTTATCAACTCATGACAATCTCTCAGTACCCGAAGCGTATGTCGGCTGTTTTGAACAGTTTCTGTTAAAAAAACATTTCTCTTAAACGTCAACAGGCCTATAAACAGTGAACAAGGGAAATTATTTGACCAAAAAAATATTATTCCGAAATTTTTTAGAATTTTTCGTTTCTTAAATTTGTATCAACAACTCAATACCTATTCTTATAGCATATATTCTTTTCACCATAGGCTAATTTTCTGCCCAGGCTTGTATTTTCTACTCACAAAAAGTGATTTTCGAAAACAAACTATAATGAAAAACTTTGTATTAATAATAAAAGTATTAAATCAAAAGTACGAATGGAGAAAAGATAATCTCCTAATTTTTTGACATTCACATCCACATTCAATTATTAAATACTTATTTTTGGATTATTATTAGAATTTTTTTAATTTTTACTTCATATTTCTTCACTTTTTCAATCAATTTGTTCTTGAAATCAAAAATGCATTGCTGAAAATGTATATTCATTTGAATTCAAATGAATACTCACCACATAGGTAACTAGTAAATAGAGTTAAATTATTCAATAAAAAGAATTTATCAACATATATTTGAAAATATAAATATTTATCTCAATTATGAAATAAAAAATTATTTCGATTGAAATTTCAGATTGAAGAACATATGTCGAAACTTGTTTATTATATTTTTTGATCTCGTTGTTTCACTTCTACTTTATCAAAAATTAATTATTTTATTTTTTAAAACTGTTTCATATCTCCTTAACGAATTTTGGGGTCACGGTATTGCGTTCAATAGTTTTCAGAATTGGTATCGTAACTAAATTCATAAACTCAATGCAAAAAATTCATAGAAAAATTGCAAAATCTCAATTTATGATTCTTGCGTTTTTCTTCCATTATTTCGAAAAATGACCTCCAGTTGAATTGGTGTTGAATGGCGACTTCGATTGAACGAATGTTCAACTGTGCTCAGTAGTTTAATTAATAATTCTTTTTCAATTAGTAACTTATTTTATAGAGTAGAAAAATAATATCAACTTTACTTCCCTGTAACGTACTATAAACTAGTGGATTCTTTAATATATAACACTTTCACACTGTTAACAAATTGGGAAAATTATTAGTACCACATTGAAAATATCATTTTTTTTCAGTTCCGAACTATTTTACTTCATTTCTATCTTTGTATGCGTCATCCTTAATAATTAATGTAGAATTCATTGTAGAGCATATACGAGTATATATGTACCAGAATATTTCGATGAAATGTGCTAGGTGCTTGAATAAACCTTCTTTTTGTGATTCAACATACCAAGGATTTCGTTTTCGTTATAAAACAGCCAGAATAATTCATAAATGTCTGCATTTAACGAAATTTTTCATGCTTCACCGTCCTAATTAAGGAATTATTCGTAGAGTATAATATTCTCTCCAAAAAATATAATAATAAGCATATAAAATAAAATGGAAAGTTGAATATGGTGTTGTTTTCACTGAAATTCTCTCGAAGAATGAGAATTGTTTGAAGTGAGACCCTTGCTACAATTCGATGGAAACTGATTTGAAACATGAATTAATTAATAATTAATTGTATTATCTGTTCTCGTCTTATATCCTTCATTCATGAAAAATAGAAATGTTTTTGTAAAACCTTTCAAGTTAGCTGCAAAATAGACGTTAAAAGCTAATACTAAAATATTATATGGAATAAATGTGTAAAATAATATCATAAAAATGTTTTAGTATTTTAGTATCAAAAACTTAATATCTAAAATATTCTATCTCTAAAATATCCCGATGTTTTTGAAAATAGACATGCATTTATAAAAAAAATTCTGCTGTCTGAAATATTTTGACGAACTTGTATATTACTTAATGAAATTGATATCAAAGAAAGTATATTTTCTTAACTGTAGTATATTTCTTTTTTATAGAAATATCTACAAAACTTTCTTGGATCTTTCAACAGCTTATTATTTTCAGTTGAAGAAATAATTAAGAATTATTGAAAAAATATCACAAATTTCACTGCAAATGAAAACAAATTGCATGCAATAGATATTCAAAAGTTGACAAACAGATAGAATTAGTTTTAAATCGTGAACAAATTTCCAAAAATAAGAAAGAACACACAATTGGTTATACTTCATACACTCCACACTTTTCCACAGTTCTGTCATTGGAATATGATATAAAATGAATAATATGTATTCTTCACTGCATCCACAAGTGAAATTGTTGAAACTAATGAAGTATTTACAGTTATCCATGAACTGTTAGAAATAAAAATGTAGAAAACTGCACAAATTGTTCTTCATCATTCAATTTAATGAACATTTTCAAATATTACAAATTTTACTTATTCTCTGATTGGGTAAAAACTCAAAAAAGTATCTTACAAAATTTCCAAATGATGTTGGATTGTTAAAAAAATCATTTTCTGCGGTTATAAAACTGAATTACCTTGATTGCCCTGAAGATATTCCAACTCCACAGAGTAATCCCAACATTCTAAACTAAGGGAACTTGTAGATTCCTCATCGCACATAGTGGAAAAAACCCCAAGTCCTCGAAAGAATCACATATCAGATGCCATTATAACAGAACGCACAATAATAGCTTTGAAACGCGAAACGCAAACTTGATCAGTCTTCATCGCCGAGAGATATCGAACTGGAAGGAAATATGAATCTACGCGTCCAGATTGGAAGGATGAGAAAAAAACGCAATAAATTTCAACTGTATTTTTCGATGTTAGCCGGTAAAACCAGAATAAGACCGAATCGAAATTCCCATGATATTCGAAGACTACGCTCGCCAGCCAGCTAGCGAGGTTCCGAACCAACAGACACCGACCAAGTGAAGCAAGCAGATAGGTAGACTTTAACCTGCCACTCTAGAGGTACTCGAGCAAAGGTAAATAATTAGAGCTGGAAGTGAACGTATATTATTCTATTCTGTTATCATAATTACTGAGTGAACGACGTCGCCAATTAATGAATAATGTAGATATATAACTTAGTCCCCATCGAGGTTCGCGTTTACCGTCAAATTGAAATTTTTCAGAAATACACATGGAGAAACATTTCGAAAATAATCAAGCAAAAAACGAGTGATTAGAAGTACGAGAGCACTCTACCAAAGACGACAAAAAACTCTAGTATCGTTATTACTTTCAAGTAATTTGTGTTCTGAAATTGAAACGTAGAAATTATAATATTTTTTTATATTTTTATTCTTGCATACGAGAGCTCACTCAACAGACAGTTTGAAAATGTTCTATAAAAGAGGAGCACTTATTACAGGTGTTAATTTCCTTACGACTATGCTCATTTTGTCTAAATGATCGATCATCAAAAAATATTGATATCAAAAGAAGGTGAAAGAAACACATAAAAACTTCCAGAAACGAAAGGACATACTCATGTTGATTAACATGTAAGTGTATATAGGTTGAAAATGTAAATATATATATATATATATATATATATATATATATATATATATATATATATATATAATATTGATTTATGCCTGTTTATCAATCAAATCAAATGACAAATCAATGCCACACCTGATAGTGCGAGACATATGTTTCGTTCTGCATAGGAACTCGTCATATATATATATATATATATATATATATATATATATATATATATATATATATATATATATATATATATATATATATATATATATATATATATATATATATATATATATATATATATATATATATATATATATATATATATATATATATATCACAATGTAGTAAAAACTGAACAGCCTCTATAACTGTTTAGAAAAATTAGATTCAGAACTGATGCACAACTTAAATAAAAAAATACACTCTCTTGAATAAGGGAGTTATATCTCACCTTTTTCCCATTGAATAGAAACTAGAATGAACTTTTCAAACACATGAACTTTCGATTTACACTTTATTCACTACATAGCATGACGCGTTTCGTCGTTACAAACAACCTCTTCAGATGGTAACAGAATACTCCTGCTCTGTTAGCTCCTTCTACTTCTGTTTGCTTCTAAAGAAGTCATTTGTAACGACGAAACGCGTCGTTACAAACGACATTGCTATGTCGTCAATAAAGTGTGAATTAAATGTTCAAGTCTTTGAATTTTAGTTTATTCCATTGTGGGTATCTTTAAAAGATCTTTCACTTATTCTATCTGGAAATATCATAATCAATATCTTGCGTCGTCTTGAAAAGCATTGACTACGTCTAGATTTGGAGGGAGAATTCGGAATTATCTTTTCGAAAATTAATAAAATTCTCCAACAGATTGAAACAACAAAACCTCAATTTGTCGTGTATTTATGGTTACATTAATTACATTATTGAAATTATAATGATCGTAAATTTCAATAAAGCCTTATTTTTATTTTTTCTATAATTTAAAAAGATTGTTTTAACTTTAGTGATTTATTCGTTTCTATGATTAGTACTAACATTAAGTGAAAAAATTATTATATAATTTATAATTGTATAATAAATATAATTTTATTATACAATCGTAGAAAAACTTTCTGGCTACAGATATTTCAGGCTTCGCTTCTGTTTTGCTCAAACTATAAAACGTATGGATTTTATTGCCTAATTAACGATATATGACCTTTTTGTTAAAGTATATTCAAAAAATTGTTAAGGTATATTCCAAACTGTCTTCTTGGAAGAATTCTTGTGGAATTTAACCAAGTCTTATTAATTGTACGATAGACATTTGTGCTCAAATACAAACACAAATTATAGAGAAAAACAATATTTTTCGTTTTTTTTGGCGGAAGAACGGTAAACGTATCAAATAACTCCAACTACGTTACCGTTTGTGAGATAGTAGCCCGGTCAACTCCCGAACCGGCTATTCGCCAAAAAGAAACAGTTATGCAGATATTTATAAGAAATTTACAGAAATATTCGAAATTGATGACACCAAACCGATTGTACGTCGGTTTTTGGATTCATCGGACATAAATCACTCGGAAATCAATTAAAATCATCAATCCGAGCTATTCAGAAATCACAAATTAAAAAAATTCAAACACTCAAACAATTCAAAACTCAAAATGAAAAATAATGAATTAAATGCCGAACGTGGTTTTAACATATAATAAAGAATAGATGAAGTAGCCTGAGTGAAAACTGCATTTCCATTGGAATATGTCCCCTTTCTTCAAAATTGAAAAAATATTATTCTAAATAAACTAATATTTA
Source organism: Henosepilachna vigintioctopunctata (assembly GCA_030704895.1). Classification (NCBI taxonomy): domain Eukaryota; kingdom Metazoa; phylum Arthropoda; class Insecta; order Coleoptera; family Coccinellidae; genus Henosepilachna; species Henosepilachna vigintioctopunctata. Next base: position 582,305 of record JARQZJ010000079.1, read on the forward strand.
GCATAATATATGTGATTTATATTATATAGTATATTTTTCATTATGTTCGATGACGAAATAGAAAGAGAGATTCACCTTTTAAAAAAAATGTCAATAATCCAGAGTTTTTTCTTAAGCCAAATTATCTTTTTCTTAATGAAGCAAAATTCGCTCTTATTGACGTAGCACGAATAAACAACTAACCAAGATCATTATAGTAGTGGCCATTGTCTTGGTAGAAAACAGAATTAAATTCACAGATCAAGAAACTCTACAAGCATTAAACCGAGAATTACCAGAAATGACTCAGACCGAAACGACCTTGTGTTTTGTAAGATCAGTTAATTAAATAATATAAAACCGACCGGTTGAAGTAAGAATGAAGTTATCTTTTCAGATAGAGAGTTTGCGAGAATCTTAAAGTCTATTACGAAAGTATTATCAACCTGCCTGCATTTAATTTCATTATTTTTTTTAAAATGCGAAATTATAGTAAACGTATGACATATGAAGGGCACAGAGGAAAAACATGCATGTCACATTTTTATATTTTTTCAACTGGCAATGCAATTTTATTGTACAATCGCGTTAGAACGATACGCTAAAACACACTTTGCATGCACAGTCACTGACTAATCTTCATTGAAAAATATTGATACAGTGCATTATCAAGCAATGTCCAAGTCGAACAGGAAAAAAACAAGCATTGTCCATGGTCGATGATTTGACGTTTACGTTTGAATTTTTGAGGTTATTAAGTTCATCTGTTGTGTTATTCGGTTTGTGTTTATTCAATTAAAATATAATTCACTTCTTTTTTCGTATTACTCGAAAATGTCGTCGCAAGATGAGGAAGACGGTGTTAATCTAAAGCAGTCTACCAAAAAAACGTGAACTTTACGGTTGAATGTCGAATTTTAACAAGATTCGTCTCAAAGTCACGAAACTGGTCGAAATTGTAATTGCAAGAGATACAAGTGTTTTCAAGTCGTCAATGAGGAACATAGGGCAAAAATACTGAAAGATTTTAACCTATTACCATCAAAAGATGAACAAAACCTTTATTTATGTGGTTTAATAAGTGTTTTAGAAATTCAAAGAAGGCGTCCTAGAAAAGAAGAACTGAAGCTAAGTTACATACAGCAGCTTGGACGTCATCTGTTATCATGGGACCTAACAAAAATTTGAACTTCTCTCATACCGTTGGTGTCTCGGAGTTTTTACTACCAGAACAATCATATAATGAGAGCCTATCAGTTTCAAAGGCAAAATTCATGGATATCCAGGCCTTGCCAAAGTTTTGTGGACCAAGAGCTAAGCAATATTTCTCACAAGTAAAATATAATAATGCTTATACATTATCGATTTCGCGGACATTGCATATTTTTTCTTGTATTTTATGACAATTTTGTGGACATTGCATATTTTATTCCTGTATTTTCTGACTTTGTTCACTTTTTTCTCTTAACTCAATAAATACAACCAAGGAGGGTTTTTTGTACTCTAAACTCAAAACAAATTTGTTTTCTTTATATATTATATATTTCCGTTTTATTTCAGGCTTCAATTTACCTTTTTTCAAGGATCAAAATGTTTATTTAAAAATTTTTCAGTTCATTGACTTAGTGGCATTGCATGTTTTTCCCCTGTGCCATTCATATGGTATTCGGATTTATTAGACGTAATGAAAGAAAAAAGAACCCGTGAATGCTGTAACATCCTCTCTTAACAATAGCAAAGAAAGATTAGTTGAGAGCAGTTCATTCATATTAAAGAGAGGAAATTGAAACCCAATTTGAATCAAATTGCAGGAAATTAGGAATGAATCAAAACATACAATCACCATACAAACTATATTTAATTTAATTCGAAGATTACAGTGTGGGTACTGAAATACTCGAAAACATTATTTCAACAATTTCACATCAAATGAATAATATAGCTTTGGATTACGTAAAACAACTAATGACATCGGAGTAATTATTTTTTTTTCAACTGAAAATGTGGTAAATGATCGATGCTAGCGTTCAAATTAACTATATAAACTAACTGACAGAAAAAATGAGATAATCATAGCTATAATTATATATATTTTTTCATTTTTTGGTTCAACAAGTTCCGTGAAAAAACTGAAAATTATATATTTATCTGTTTAATCTTCAAGGTTTTCCAAAGGTTTCCAAAGATTTATATAATTTAGATAATATATCTAGAAGAATTTATATGAAAACATTGAACAGTGTCCTATATATCTTTTTAGTTTTGAGATCTCAATTACACTCACAATACACAATGATGATTTTGACGTAGTATGGTCTTTACATTTATATGGAAACAGTTTATTTTCAAGTACCGATATTATTTCGAAGTAACAGTACACGTAGAATATATAAGGGTGTTTTTTTTTGATAGAACTCTAAGTTGGCATTACTGTTGAAGATGTCGACCGATTTCTTTAAAATTTCTCAGTTTGGTTTGGCAATTCATCATGAATAGACTCACGCCTGAACAACGCTTGCAAATAGTGCAATTTCATTTCGAAAATAATGGTTCTATTCGGGATACGTATCGCGCACTACGTCCATTTTATCGTCGACAAAATCGTCCATCAGAGCAGTTAATTCGATTAACCACGATGGAACTTTTTCGCGTGGTTACATGATTAACATGATTTTCAACACGTTTACTCTTATTGATAACTCACATCCCCAGAGACGCCGTACGGTGCGTACAGAAGAAGCTATTGCTACTGTAGAGCGTAGCATTGAGGAAGAACCGAATGAGTCCATCCGCCATCGAGCACAGGAATTGGATCTGTGTCCATCCACTTTATGGAAGATTTTGCGGAAGGATCTTGATTTGCGTGCTTACAAAATTCAACTCGTGCAAGAATTGAAGCTAAACGATCATCAAGCAATGGGCCCAAAACGAGATTGCCGTTAATCCCGATTCTCATAGGCAAATTTTGTTTAGCGATGAAGCGCACTTCTAGTTGAATGGCTACGTAAACAAACAAAACTGCCGCATTTGGAGTGAAGATAATCCTCAAGTGTATGTCAAAACACCGTTACATCCAAAAAAAACGAACTGTTTGGTGCGCTTTATGGGCTGGTGGAATCATTGTTCCGTACTTCTTCAAAAACGTTGATGGTCAGAACGTTACAGTCTCTCGTGATCGTTATAGAGCCATGAATACTAACTTTTTCATTCCTGAATTGATCAACCATGATGTCCAGGAGCTGCGGTTTCAAGAAGACGGCGCAACATGTCACACAGCTCGTGCCACAATCGATTTATTGAAAAACACGTTTGGTGACCGCCTAATTTCACGTTTTGGACCTGTGAATTGGCCTCCAAGATCTTGTGATTTAACACCGCTAGACTACTTTCTGTGGGGCTATGTAAAGTCATTGGTCTATGCGGATAAGCCACAAACGCTTGACCATTTGGAAGACAATCTTCGCCGTGTTATTGCCGATATACGGCCACAAATGTTGGAAAAAGTCATCGAAAATTGGACGTCCGAATTGGACTACATCCGAGCCATCCGTGGCGGTCATATGCCAGAAATCATATTTAAAACGTTATGCCACAAGATTATCTTTCGAATAAAAAAAAATTCTTGTCAATCGAATGATCCATCGTTGTTCTATTGCAATTTAAACTATAAAGAATGATAGAAGGAGTATTGTCTTGTAATTTAAATAAAAACATTATGGGTTATAGGCAAAAAAGGAAAAGTTAGCTGTAAGTTGTTTAACAAAATGTTATCACGATATTTGTGTAAACATCTGTTTTTCAGAGTCCTGATGAAGACTGTAAACACAGTCGAAATATAGTCCAGGTAAATAAATTGGTTAAAATCTATTTATACTGGCCTCCTTTTTTGCCTAGTTCTACCTATAACAAATGGGAATTCGTTCTTTATTTAGATAAATATTAATAATAAGTATCAACATACATTACACAATCATTATTTGATTGAAAAACCTAAGGAAAATGCAAGGATAAAAGTAGAATAAAGTGGCCAAAAGTAGGGAACTTTCAAGTTCGCAGATCTCGAAACATAAATGACATTTAGCACGAATATCTTCCGCAAATCCTGCTCTTTTATATTTGAACAAATATTGAAAAAACCTTCTGCCCTACTCCTAGGTAAGTACATTTATAATTTAAATAAAATTAGGTAGTTTTTCGATTTTCACTATAATTTAGTTAAAACAGAACAATATTGTTTCGCCAACACAGTGGCTTCATCAGAAGTTGATGATAAACTGAGCTAATGCATTGTGGATAGCCAGCATTTATCCTGAAGTGTCCACAATGCAATAGCTCAGTTTATCACCTACATCTGATGAAGCCACTGTGTTGGCGAAACAATATTGTTATGTTTTAACTTAATTATAGTGAAAATCAGAAAACTACCTAGTTTTATTTAAATTATGTACTAAAATTTCATCAAATATCGGCGCAATCTAAGTAATTAATTGCAATGAGATAAAACTAAATCGACTCAATAATTCGTTATGATTGACTCCTCTCTGTGGATAAACTTTATCCTCCCTCCACACTAAGAATTTCAAGAACCTTCTCTGAATAGCCTCAAGAAGCCTCAACTTGCTACGGATTAGGGTATTGAATAGTCCTATCAATGTTGAAGAATTATTGAAATATTTGCCATTACGTATAACGAATCCATACATTTTCGATGAAATAAGTTGGGTGATGTGTGGGACAAAGGAAAGCTTCTGGTCGAAGACTACACCAAGATCTCTCGCCTTATCTGAACGAGAGAGAACCTGACCACCGACGCTATAATCACAATCAATGCGATCCCTTTTCCTTGTGAATGAAACAACATTACACTTTGACACATTTAAACTTAAATAATTGTTCTCGCACCAACTAGCAACATGGTCCAGCGCGAGCTGAAGTTGAGCACAGTTGTCCTGTGACCTTATTTCATGATATAGTTTCAAATCATCTGCGAACATCAAATGTGGAGAATGAATATTATCCATCAGATCATTTACGAACAGAATAAATAACAGTGGTCCAAGATTAGACCCTTGAGGTATTCCAGAGGTAGGAATGAACTCAGACGACTGTATACCCTCCAGCTGTACGAATTGACGTCGTTCAACCAGGTAAGAATGAAACAGGTTGGTGAGACTATCAGAGAATCCAAATTTGTTGCGTAATTTCTGTACCAACAGCGCATGAGCAACTTTATCAAATGCTTTCTGAAAATCTGTGTAGATCACATCAACTTGACCGGTGTAGTCTAGTACTTCAGAAACGTACTGTGAAAACAGCATTAGATTGCTTGAACAAGATCTCATTGACATGAATCCATGTTGCTCAATCTTGATGCTATTTCTGACGGCTGGATATATAACATTATAGACCACAATTTCAAAAAGTTTGGAGAAGTTTGATAAGAGGGATATTGGCCTGTAGTTGTTTATAACAGAACGATCACCTTTTTCAAGACAGGTACTATCTTGGCCGATTTCCATATTTTAGGAAAAGTGGCTTTGCTTATTATAAGATTAAAAATATGTGTTAATGGATCCGAAAGTGCATAAATACAATCTTTCACAATAAAACTTGGTATTTTATCAGGACCAGACGTAAGTTTATTGGAGAGTTTCTTTGCGGCAATAATGATTTGTTTCCGAGTTATTGAAATGATATTTATCGCGTCATTACAATCTGAATAGTCCACCTCACATAAATTGTTGTTCAAAGATGTATCATATACAGAACTGAAATATTCAGCAAAGGCGTTAGCTATGGATGATGGTTTATGATAAGTACGCTCACCATGTCTCATCTCACCAGGAATTCTAGACATACCTTTTTTCTCGTTAATGTAAGACCAGAAAAAAGAGGGATCTTGCACAATATTATTTTCTGCTGTTTGAATAAAATTTTTATACGCCAAGTCAATATCATTCTTAATGGTTTTTCTCAGATTTTTGTACCTTGCCAGATAAAGATTATCACCATACTTCTTGAAGCTATTCAGATATTTTTCTTTTCTCAATATGTTGTCTATTAAATTCGAATTATACCAAGGAGGAAAACGTCTTTTCCTCTTTATTTTATAAGGTACAGTTTGTAAGAATATATCATTTAATATTGAATAAAACTTGTCGCATGTCTCATCGATTTGAGTTGACTCGAAGACACTGTTCCAAGAGGTATTCAATATCATTTGGTACATTAGCGGAAAATTAGCCTTACGAAAATTGAACTCTTTAGTATCCATAAAAGTCACGGCCATGGAAGGAACATGTTTTGAGCTCCAAGATACATAGAAATGAATTGGAGGATGTTGGAGATCGGCATTCACAAGAGAAAAATTGTCAGGAGAGATTTGACATGGAGCATTCGAGAAAATTAGATCTAGAAGTCTACCATTGATATTGACTAAATTATTGAATTGATCGAGATTGAGAATTTCTGCAAACGATTTTAATGCTAGATTAATGAAGTACATTTATCCTATTAATTCTATTTCATTGTCTGAAAGGATATGACCAGTAACTAGTTCAATGTACTACCAAGTTGCTTCAAATTAATTTTTCACTTTATATATTTATGATATTTACGAAGAAATTACTTCAGTTGATCGTAGATTGTGAACCATAGAACTAGTGAATTTATTTATAAAGTTTAGTGCCTAGCACTAGCACTTTATGTATTGGTTGTATGTGATTTTTTAATTTCTTTTATATTTCAATATTGAAAGAATAAATTATATTCTCTTCTTCATATTTTTTGACTTTTTTGTTTCGAAGTTTGAAATTAATGGAATTAAATATGTATTAAGTTAAATTAAACTCTTGGCTTAATGTTTCTCGATTATATTAAACAACATGTCGACATGTTGTTAAATATAATCGTGAAACATTAAGCCAAGAATTTAATTTTATTTAATTTTGTTTCACCAAGAGTAAAGCGACAATTCAATCCCAGGAATTAAATAGGTGCCAATAATTTTTATTTGCTGAGTATTGTTGCTTGGACTTTTCACATTGTAAGCTTGTAAAATGTTTCTTCTATATTTTTAATATTTGGACGAAATTCCACAGTAAACCATAATTTTGATCTTTAACCCTTCTCATACAAAATAATTTTAAAATACAAGTTTCTACTTCTTGAAAGTCAGTGTCAGGTGTTAATTTGCAATAATAATATTATGTTCTGAAGTATCACAAATATTTTGAAATTGTCCTGTCAACTATCTATCAGGTTTACTACCTTCTTCTGTATTTGGTGAAACCAATAATAAATATTTATAAAGATTACATTTATCTAGTTTTCAAATTACCAGAAATGAAAATTTGTGAATAATATTGTGAATTTCGTCCTGCTTCAGTAGCAACAAAATCTTTCTTATCTATCTCATAATTAGTACAAAACTGATATCTGGGTGAAAAGAACTATCGACGGACAAGAAGGAAAAGGAAAATAGCCTGACTAGTCTGATTTTCCTTTTCAAGATATCAACATCCAAATAGTTGCATGTAAAGGTAACCAATCAAGCTGTCGTCACGTAAAATTCGTCTCTAATTGAGTTTTTTAGAGTTGCTTATGCGTGGAAAAAATGAAAAGTGTGGATTTCACATGTCTACAGGCATATCGGATCAAGTTGTGCTGATCTCTAAGCGAATAATGAAATAATTGGAGCACCGTATACATTTATGATCTATACGCGATCTCCTGCCATTAAATTATGGCGAATATATGGCAAATGAAAGCGTTTCCCTTGCAATTTATTACTTAATTAAACATAGTTCGCCTACATAAATTCTCGCTTATGGAAAGAAAAGAACGACGTATGGAATGTACTAACTTGAACATTTCGTATGTTATAGCATGACATATTGCCAAATTGTGAGTAAACTTATGTTAAAAAAATATAATAGACTACTTAAGTTGAATACTTGGGTTGATTTCCTCAGAAAAATTACATGTAATCGAAGTATCTTTCGTGCTTTCAACACATAATCAATAATTGTGATGTTTAAGTGGAATTGTACTACAATTATTGTAGAATGAAGTCAATTATCTAGACCAGCGGTTCCCAACCTTTTTAATTGGTAAGACCACCTATTTTGAAAATTAAACTTTGAGGCCCACTTACTAAATACACAAGAAAAATAAATAAAAACGGATAAGGAGAATATATATTATAACCAATATACCCTATCTATGTCCTATGACGTGTAGTAACTTTTAGTTAAATAAGTATACAAGGATTGAACAAACAACAATTTTAAGAATTCATAGATAAAAGAACTTTATTTTATTTAATTTTAATTTAATTGTTAGCATCTCTATTCTGATATTAACTGTTGTAACTTATGATAGTTTTTCATTTTATTTTTATTTTTTATTATTCTTTTGACCAGAACCCGCGGCCCAGTACCACACTGCCCCTGGCCCACAGGTTGGGACCGCTGATCTAGACTTATACAAATAGCAGCAATACATCATTCTGCAGGAATTCACCTTCTTCAGATTTTTTTTGTAGATGTATCACATTTCTCGATGACCTTTGATATCAATACAAAATAACAATAAGTAAGAAGAAGGAAACGCAGAAGGAACTTACCTACAGAAGGGACAGGAAGCAATAATTTTCTTATTAAAATTCTCGAAATTTTACTCTTAAGAAGGACAGAACTTTTTTCCGAGGGTTAAGTGGAAATATTGATTGTTTTCAATAATTAAAATTAACTGAAGAACTCAACTCACATTGCGTTAGATCTTAACATTTAGAAAAAATAAAAACACAAAATTTATTTGTCTTCGAAGTTAGAATTTTTTTGTTTTGAATTAACACATGCTTATATAAAATTTTTCTCTACACTTCAAAGAATATTTATCTTTCATTCAATTTCTCGTAAGTTTTCAATATTTCAATAATACTTTTCATAGTATTTTAATGATTTCTAAACAATTCGTGTTTACTTGGAACATTGCCCCATAACGAAAAATAACACAAATTGAATTTGTAAACAATTCAACATAAATAATTCATGTGTACATGAATTTTGCTGAACTCCGTTTGAATGTTTTTTTCATAGAATGATCGTGTAGATTTTCAAGGTAAAGTATCAAAAGCCTTTAACTTTAAAAGAATTTAACTGTTGATGACATTCCTATTCATTTTTGACTCTCCATTTTCATGAGGTGAAACAATTTTGAAAGGAATTCACATAGACGAAATGAATGTGTGGAAAATATGAAGCATATCATTGGGGAATTGAATACAGTCGCCGATTATGACAAAGCATAACCAGGTTTAATGAAAATAAATATAAAGAGAGAACATATTCTCAACTCTTTAGTTCTTCAGAACATGAGAAATTATGTTGTAAATAATTTATTTATTTACAAATTCATTTATTTACGAATACACCACTAAGCAGCTTGAGGGCCAATTACTGAGTGGGAAAGATACAATATAGTTTACAACTTATGTAAAATAAAACTAGAAATAATACGAAATAATGTACAAACAATACACATGAACGATAACTTTGTGGGCTGACATCAAAGCTCACCCACAAGATACAGGAAAAACTAATATCTAAAAAACTGAAATACAGTCAGGCGAGAGCTCGTCTGATATCACCAGCACGCATGCAAATATGTCGATGAAGTCATGAAAAGGCTCAAAGTCACCACAAATTTTATGAAGTGGTAAAAAAGCCAGAACATTAGTACGAGCCAGAGGTGGATAAAAAATGTTCATATTTCTACAAGGTATTCCCTCATAATATAAACTCATAATTTATACCTCGTTCTGGATATACACCATCGGAGAAAAACCATAAATATTTCAAAAATCGTCATTGCACGGATTCAAAATTCCTTATATTACACAAGTATCCTGGATTCCAAACGACACTAGCATATTCTAGTTTTGAACGTATTAAGGTATTATATAGGAGCAAAGCTGATTCAGCTTGAGAGAGCCATTTAGAATTTCTTATTACAAAACCTAATGTTCTGTAACAAACTGGAACAATATCATTAATGTGAATAAAAAAGTTGATTTTGTGTCGAAAGTTACTCCTAAATCTCTAAATTCGGTACATCTATTGATTTTATTACTATTCACATTGTAATCGAAATGAACTATACTTATTTACGACAAAAATGCATTATGTTGCACTTATTTCAGTAGATTTCTTTCACACCACCGATTCAGATTTAAGATATCGTCTTGAATGTGGCAATCACTTACTGCTGAAATTTCGCGAAATATCTTACAATCGTCCGCATATAGGAGAAAATTACAGTTCATGTTGGAGGAAATGTCGCTCACAAAAATACTGAAAAGAAGCGGACCTAAAGTTGTATAAACCACCTCAAAAAAATATTTCTGAGTGAAAAGCTTATTTTATACTCTAATGAAGTGTAACCAAGAATTCTGAGCAGAGTAGCTATGAGGGGAAAGCGTTAATTTTTCATGAATTTATGAATATTATTTTTACTTTTTTTATTTAGGCGCTCTGGTAGCTGATGTTCACTTGCAGTTCCGAATGGACTTAAGGTTTATTTTCACAAAAAATACCTAAGAATTGAATCATTATTATGTTAACCATTCAATATATTTTAATGCTCAAACCTCATTTCTGAACCTCGGATTCGAACGTGACTAATTCGCTTCACAGAAGTTAAACTAGCATCCAACAATCTGATCCATAAAAGGAAAAATCTCATTTTTCGAAATGATTTTCATGAAGAAAATGAAATCCTACCTTATCGATCGATATATCGGCTGAAAATTCGAAGACACATATTAATATACTTTGAAGAATGTGACTGTTCATTTTATTCACATAAAATCCTCAAGTAACGGTGAGGTAAACTCATAAACATAACACGTTAGGGTGCTTATATTTATTGTCAGGTATTAAGTTTTAATATATTCTCTTTGTAACAAAGATGACAAAAGAAATTTATTTTATAGAAAGGCTCAATACGATGGAGAAATTGACCTTAATATGTTAGAAAAACCAAGATATTCTAGTTATAGAAACTGCACATTTGAAAAAGGCAACAATCTTAACTTTTTACAATAATAATATATCAAAGTTACCTGACAGTTTTTATTCACTAGCTTATTTAGTGAAATTAGATTTAGGTAAGAACTGTTTAAAAGAGCTAGAGAAAAATAGGGTGATTTGGAAAGCCTAAAACATCTGGACCTGTATCAAAATCAACTAGTACGTTGACCATTAAGTTTTTCTAATTTGAAGTTATTAAAATAGCACGATTTGGAAGACAATCGCCTTGACCCAACTTTATACAAAGTAGATGGACTATGTGAAAACACTAGGCAGTGTCAAGTTTGTGCTCGTAACCTAATTATTTATTTAACACGTCAACAGAATCGAGCTGATTTGGAAGAGAAAGAGGAGGAGAAACAAAAAAGAGGACAACTTTAATTGAATGAAAACAAAAAGAAGGAGGTTAGGAAAACAAACAAGATGCAAATTTTAAAAATGCCTAGAATGGCACTGTTCGCGTGTTCAACTAAAACTGAAAAGAAAAAATTTAAAAAACTGAAAAACAGAGTGATGTGACTCATCTACTAGATCTACTTGATACTCCTCGATTCTTACTGATTCCCCTTTTATTAATATGATATTAATATTCATTTTAACATCTCCCAATGTGAGAAGTTTAGATAAACAACAAAATATTGTTGTTAATTCATGTTTTGAATGCATTTCAATATTACCTAACGATTATCAAACGTATGGTAATATTTTTGCTCAACATTTCAAGCGTGTGCATATTCGCACTGGTGATATCATTCAAGTTTTCTACATTTTCTTCGAAATAATGAACAATGTTGTTTAGTTTATAGTTTTTTTAATCAAACTGTGACTAACATATGTGTAAAATTTTCTTCAATGTACATAAGCATAATGCCCTAGCGCCTTATTGTTTCTAATCATTAAAATATATTTTCAACATTGTGCACTCCTATTATGTATTCGACATATACCAGAAGATCAAGTAACTGTTATTTTTTCTATAATTTTACATCAAATTCCAACTGTATTTTATTCATTTTATATAATACTATGATACATTCTGAAACTAATTATAAATATATCATATATCAACAATAATGCGTTAGTTCAGATGTACTGATAGCTTATTGACCTGTAAATGTATGAACTAATTAATTCACTGGTAATAGAACAATAGGTAATCTACGGTACGAAAATAAATCTGCTGTGTAATGTTATTTCACATAACTCGAAGCAAACATATTTACAGTTATGATGATTGGAGGTGTTTATATGAACAAGCTCAACTATTTATATTTTTATCCACGTGAAAATTAGATTTTATCTTTTACGTTAGGTTAATGGTGCTTAGAGGTTAAGATTGTCAAAGCGGATTTCTGGGTTCAAATACCGGATAAGATATGCATATTTGTATTTGTCTCTGATATTTACTGATTGCTAATGTTTTATAAGTTCTTTTAAGTTAAATAAGGATGAGTTTTTCAGAGCTTCTTCATAGAGTGAATGTTCACAGAAACGAAAAGATTTATACAAATATAATTAATTTTTTCAACTTTTGGAAATTATGTTATAGTTGATCAATCTTATTCCGCGTTAGAGCTTTCTATATTATAAAAATATAAGGAAAAGCTGTACTTCAAAAGTGCTGTGAAGTACAGTTTATTCTACCTCATCTGGCATGCCACAGGGATCCAGTTTCGGCCCGTTATTATTTCTTATATATTATTATATGATCTATCTCTACAATATGGCTGTATGCACCTGCTTTTTTGCTGATGATTTGGAAATATTTGCTACTCGTATTATTATCGCTCGTCACGATTATGTCAGATAACAGATTTTCTTAGATACTGTGAATTTGGAGTGAACCAACAACGGACTAAAACTAAATATCAGTAGGTGTAAAGTTGTAATATTTTCTCGAATGTTAACTTCAATCTAATACGGATATGCATTGGAATGTCAGATTATAGATATATGTCTTGAGTTCGAGAATCTAGGGGTTGTGTTTGATCAAGAGTTGTCCTTTCCAGAACACATAAGTTGGATCACGGCTTATGCCTCTAGAACGTTTAGTTCTTTCGTCAGAAATTAGAGCTGTTTTGTTGATATTTGCACGATGAAAACGCTTCACTATTCTTTCATTTGTAGTTGATTAGAATATGCCTCTATAAATTGATCTCCTTTGTACAATAATTCTCTCGTCGAATATTGGAGACAGCTCAAATTAAGTGTTTAAAATCTATGGAATTTAGATCTTTTTGGCAATATTCTTTGAGAGGCGTCGATCACTTACTTAAATGTAATTTTTTTCAATTTTTTCTTCACTTGATTGATTGTTAATTTTTTCTCTTATTGAGTGTAAATCTGTTGGAAATGAAATGTATGAATGAAAATTCTATCGACTTGAAGGCAGCTCAAGAAAATGTATTGAGGATGTATTGGCAATATCAATTGGCGTTGACTCATTTTATTTTTTTTTTATTCGATTGATTGTTGATTTTTCTCTGTAATTGAGTGTTAGGAATAAATTTATTATTATTATTTCTATTGTGTATATTTATTTGTTATATTATATATTCATTAGTATTATGATTATATTTCTAAATATTATTGTATCTTTCAATTATTCTTGAATAAAAATATTATTATTATTACTATTAATTCAATTTATGGATAATCAGCATAATAAAAATCATGGAAAAATTTATAAAATTAGATCCTAAAATTTTCATTCGAAAAAGTCTATAATATGTATCAGAATTAACTAAAGTTTAATGAAATTCAATCCATGTTTCAGTAGACAAAGTCTATCAAGTACACGATCTTGCTTTCTGCATTTAACTAGCAGAGATAAGAATAGCAATTTATATTGGGGATTCTCAATTACCATCGTGCACTTTTCTTACCGTTACTTTATTGTTTTGCGAAATAGAATCGGCGATCACGATTTCAGGAACGAAACCAAGGAAGCAGGTGGATACGGTCGGGTAAGTATACAAGATTTTTCAAACTGCCATCTTAGAATCAGCAAAAAGAAACGGAAGATTGTTGAATTCAAGGGTATTTTATAAAAACTGTGATAAATCACGATACAATTATGATTCTTATATATTTTTTTCAATACACAACAATACTACATCCGGTCGTTCTATCTTATATAATTAACCAATTTTTTTGGACGTAATTATCTATAAAGATGGCCAGTAAGCATCTATAAATGTTGGAACAGAGTTTTTTTCGGGTAGATGATCTCAATAAGCATTTGCTCAGTGTTTTTCTGGATGTTCTGTTTTATTTTATACAGTTTATTACACATATAGACTGTCGGAGTTTGAATCTTCAATACGGAAGATAAATGTTTGATTGAAGTTATAACTTATATATATTTTTTAATTTATATGAAGATTGGATTTTGAATAATTACAATATGAAAGAGCCAACATGGAGTAATGTTAGTATAGATTCTTCATTTCCATTCAACATTTGGATAGAAAATTCCAACTTGTCATACTTTGATTTGATGAAAATTTTAATTTTTATCCTATTACAGTTATTCCACTAATATCAAAATTGTTCACCATTTTTTATACCATATATCACGAAGAATCATTCAAGTTTCGTCTTCAATTCTTTTTTGAATAATTCTGCTCAAAATTATGATATGAAAAATTTCACATTTGAAATAATTTTTCTCGAGTTAGCAAAAATCAATTCCTTTAATTTTCAATATTGAGAAACATTCCTTACATTGTGAAATTACATTCATTCAATTGATAATTACAACTAAGAAAAATATTCTCAAAAGGACTGAATTCAGTTTTGAGTCTGATCTTCCATTCAGCCCTCGAACAAAAATATTGGTTCAAACAAAAATATAGGTTAAATTTATATTCACAATAATATACAATTTTATTTGAAAAGAAAAGAAAAAAATTACCTCAGAAATATTAAACATTTGAGACAATTTCACATGGTGAAGGACATTTGTAGTACAAAAATATACATAAACATATGATACAAAAAATTGATTCATACATTATTGCCTATATTCGAATCATCGAAGTACTCTGCCACACTATAGTATTCCTTTGCTAAGAGCAGATATTTAACTCTTCTCTTGAACAAATGAGCTTTCAGTACTTTCAAATTTGATGGTAAATGGTTAAATACTCTGATAATAGAGAGAGTGCTCAAATTTAGCTGTTTTATGCATAGGAATAAGTAGCACATCACTGTTCCTTGTTGAATACTCATGACTACTACTCAATTTAATAAACCAATCTTCATTTTCTTTAACATATAACAAACATCTATAAATATATAAACACGGTAAGGTGAGTATGTAATTATCAATGAAGATAGGTTTACAAGATGTTCGTTGATGATGAATATTGAATATTAATCGAAGTATTCGCTTCTGTGTAATAAACACCCTATTTATTTCTGTACATCAGCCCCACATCAGAATATTATAATTTATATGACTATATACAAGACTGTAATACACATTCATAACACAGTTTCTAAGTACGATGTTCTTAATTCTAGATATTGCAAAAATTTATTGATAAATATTGATTCTTGTAAGCATATAACAGGAATATTTCTTATCGAGAAATTTGTTCCAATAAAAGTTTCAGATAATTTCTAGATCAGTTTTCCTTTCAAACTTTTTCAAATATGATTTTCATTATTAACTTTCATAGTTATATAGAAATTTTCATAGGCTGAAATATACACAACAGGTGATAGATATCAATGTAGCGTTATTAAACTTTCTTATCTTAGTTTCCTAATGGAAATAATTGGGGCCTATAATCAGAACAGGTAGGAGGTAGATGATAAAAATAAGGCGAGTGACTATTACTGAAAATATTTATGTTATCTAAAAGTGTATTTTGAATGTTATCATGTTAGTTCGTATGCATTTATATGAACGTAAGCAGGTAGTAATGTTTCTTCGAATTCCAAAATAAATTCAGCGAAAGTTTTTTAATAGAAATACTTTTGTGAATACTGGTATATATATATATATATATATTTCGAAAGTTTTTAGCAATAACAGGCTTTTTTTGATATGAAAAAGTTTATTTTTGTTGACGTTTCGTTGTTATATTACAACTTTGTCGAAACTCTATAAATTGTAATAGATAATTAATAAATTAATTATCTATTTCAATAATTATGTATATTTGATAATTTTCATTCATCTACGTCGACATTTTGTGAAAATCGGAAATCCTAAGACAGTAGGTCAATTTATAATAAAGAGTTTTGACAAAGTTGTAATATAACAACGAAACGTCAACAAAAATATACTTTTTCATATCAAAAAAACCTATTATTGCTAAAAACTTTCGAAATAAAATATCTTAAACAGGCAATAAATCAGTTTCAAGAAATATATATATATATATATATATATATATATATATATATATATATATATATATATATATATATATATATATATAATATAAATCAGAACATCAAACCTTGAATAGTAATTGCACTTTGATTTTGTGTGTGTTGCACTTTGTTAATGAGGTTTCAATTTTTATTAGAATACTACCTTCTTTCAGATGTATAATCATCACAATTACACCAAAAACTTTTCAATTTTGATATGAAATAATCATTTTCTTTTAACATTATATTTCACCTCATATGATATTCTGAAATTCATGCTTAATGATTTTCACTTCTACCATTTTTTTAGATAATTCCGGAGTATAATAAACTTTGATTTATTTGTAAAAGTTTTCATTCATCTACGTCGACATTTTGTGAAAATCGGAAATCCTAAGACAGTAGGTCAAGTAATTATGAATTCAAAATACAATAACAGGATACATAAAATTATTTGTACGGAAATTTCATATTTATTCAGGAGATTGATTTACTTCTGCAGTTTGCGAATAAACACCTTAAATTTAAATTTTCTAAAAGTAATGGTTCAATTTCCCTAAAATGTTTATTTTTATTTAAAAACCAAGTGTATTGTGCAAGATGATTTGATTATATTCGTAATGATAATAAACTGATCAGCTTGTATTCGACTAACGCTTTCAAAAATATTTCTTTTTATTTGATATGAAGTGTTATAAATTATTGAAAAATCTAGGTACTCAAAATGGGCCGATAAACTTTTCAACTGTTTGAATTTAAATTTTTTTAGAATACCTCTAAATGTCATTAACAACGACATTTATTGAATATAAACTTAAATTCATACACTTGAACTTATGATTTACACTTTATTGACTACATAGCATGACGAACGACTTCTTCGCCGTACAAACGACTTCTTCAGATGTTTACAATCTAACAAGATTGTTAAGAGAGATGTTTACAAGCTAACAGAATCTGAAGAAGTCGTTTGTAACGACGAAACGCGTCGTGCTATGTAGTCAATAAAGTGTATATCATAAGTTAAAGGTTTGAATTTAAGTTTATATTTATAATAACGATATTTATGTTTAAGTTCATACAAAAATATATATATATATATATATATATATATATATATATATATATATATATATATATATAACTTATTGTTCTTAAGACACTAAATGAAAAACAAACACTATGATCTGAAACATGTTTTCTATAGATGGAATTGCGTGTTCAAAAGTGTTCAAA